>WBMW01002308.1:57844-108283 GCA_013396635.1 Penelope pileata
AGTCATTTTGATTATTTTCCAGTTTAAAACTGTCTGGTTAAAAATCTGAAGTATGCTATTCTCCTTAATACTGAATTAATTTTGAAAAATTGGATCTGTGTTTCTCAGCCTCCTAGGTTGTTTGGGGAATTTTATTTTTAATTTCCCCTAATGTTCACTGAATGTGTGAGGTGTACAATAAACTAATCGAATACTCCATATTCCTTTTCCACAGGGATGTGCTTCTAATGTTAGAAGCACTTTGGCTTCTTCTGATACAGCACTGAGGAGACGAAGCGTTAACAATTTCTGATCATGGTATACCCAGGACAATTGTGTCAATTGCTTCAAACATCTGATCCTCTTCTAAGATACGTGTATTAATCCCATTGAACTTCATAAAGCCTGGTATGTCCGTAATTATTTGGCAGATCAGGACTGCAGGACTTGAGAGATGAAATCACAGTGATGAACTCACAGTTGTCCCGTGTGGCACATACCTTCATGAGGCGGCAGCAGGACTGGCAGAGGAGAAGCTTTTTTTGTCTGGGTGCTTTATCCAGCTTGCATCTGTAGTGTGGCTGCAGAAGTGTTGGTGCTGTTTGCAGGCAGGAGACCATGCAGGAAGCAGGGAAAGGGAGGGTGATCCAATTTTGATGGAAGTGCTGACCTAGGTCAGACTGGGCAAAAGAAATCGTAATGGTTCAAATTTCCTGAGTTTTTCCTTTTGTCTCTTTGATAGTGAATTTGCAAAAAAATCAGACAACTATTGCTTGCCTTATTTTTCTTTTTTTAAACAATAACATTAAAAGGAAAAAGATTTTAAAAATACGAGTTAAATTTGTTTGCTATGTCAGCTTTCAGCAAGCATGGATACAATTGGCTGTGTGAGATGTGTGTTACGTTTGTTTCGGAGTACAGTACTTACAGAAAAATCCTTTGCTGCCACATCAGCTGAATAAAAACTTGCAAGTGACACTGTCACATTCATTATTAGGAAGCTATTTCATAGCTCTGCCCAGAGTTTCACATTGCATGTTTTAGTAGTAGTAGTAGTAACTTGGTGAGAAAGCAGTATTAGTGATTTTGTAAATGTGGAAAGTGTGTTCCTTTTATCCCTGTAAAGTAAGAAAGCATGCTACAGGCTTATAAAGGAAAACACAATTTAATGAACGGAAACATTCATGCAGCCAAATTCAGTGATATTATAGGAATTTAGGTAAAACTCTGAGCATTTGAATACTTGCTTTAAATGTTGTAGTGCATTAAAATGCTAACAGCTTGTTTCTGAAAAATCTGCCTGTTAGCTATTGGTTCTTTACAACAGAATTTATTGGAATTAACTTATGTTTAAAAAGCCCCATCTGTATCTCACGTTATAACCTTAAATTATATGCTGACCTGGCAGTAAAATGATGTTAGTGAGAAAGTCATAAATTTGACCTTTGTGCGTATCGTGTTTCTTAATGCAAGCACCATATCCTTACTCTGGGTAGGATAGGTTTCAGTATGCTACTACCTACTGGACTTGAAATAAAGCATGTATAATATGTATACGTGATTGCTCTTAATGTATATTAAAAACAGAAAAACAAGGACAGAAAGATTTGACTTAATGTATTCATATATGCTTAATTCTCGCGTTTTATAAATTTCATTCAAAGGTAAGTGATGTTACTGGTAGCTGGATGCCAAACTAAACTGCAACAACTCCATTGTTGAAAAGTACACACAAAAAACAAACTGTGACCTGAAAAGTAAACTTCCAGAGGATTATATGAGAAAGTTTACTTACACATCAAGTATCTTAGCTGTAATTGTTCTGGCAGTTGATGTACATAAAACGAACGAAGTGGCTTGGCCCAGTATTGCTTTAACAGTTGAATAAATTAGTGTGTTCTCCATTGTTTATTTTACCTCCTAAAGTGTGAAAAAATTGCACCTTTGAACAGTAAACTCTATTGCCATAACCATCTGTTTGCAGCTTCATTACAAACTCCTACCAGAATAACCCTCACTTTGAAGAGAAAACTGATACGGGTTGTAAAAATTATAGTCAATGACCTCAGGTTTTATGTCTCTTTAGGTATCCCTGGTGTGGTCCCTAATGGTGTAGGTTATGATGTCTTCAAGTAACTTTGTCTTCCAGCTAATTTTGGATAAGTCAAGTCCATGCCTCAAAGAGTTTGCTACTGCACAGAGCTGAGCACCTTTATCTCTCCTTGAAGATCCTCATACATGAAACGAGTGTAGTGGAGACCTGCCCTGCACAGAAATGCTGTGTCAGCTGGAGCTGCCATGGTCTTCTTCAATGAATAGCTTGATCTGTCCCTATCAGTTTTGCTGGTCTTAGCCTTACTTACAAAGTTGTTAATTTTGTCAATGAAAGCCAATTAGCAGCAATATTTTTTGTATTTTAGATATAACGTTCATTTTTAATGTAATTGAAAAGTCATCAGTTTGTGTATTTTTTGATGTACGTTCCACAAAGGCACAAATGACTTAAACAGTCATTTCTAACTGAAACACTTGAATGCTGGTGAGTTAAAAACTGCAAAACACCATTATTAGTAATCACCATGCTTTTAAAATAAACATTCAGAATAGTTTAGGAATGAAATCTTGCAGCCTTTGTTTAAAAAACAAACACCCCCCCCTTTCCTCTTGAGCTTAAACAGTGGCTTGTTTGAAAAACAGTAAAATTCCATAACACTTAAACTCTTTTGAAGTAGTTCTTCAACATCAGCAAGTAATTCTGCAAATTGCTTTTGAAGATGAAGCTTCATTTACTCCAGCATGTGCAGTCTGATGGAGTGGATTAGTGGGTGTGGACTGAAATTGTAATTTAGGCTTTTTTGTGTGCATGTGTCTTTCTCTCAAACACTCCTTATCGGATACATCTCTGTACTCTTGCAATAATTTTGAAGAGGCCAAGACAATTCTGTTTAATAGTCATTGGTGAAAACGTGGTGTGTATATCGTGGCATTACATTCACGTTAGTTACCAAAACACATTTTTTTTCATATTTTTTTATTGTAGTGCCCATCTTTTTAGATCACTTTCCAGAACCAGCTTGCAGCATAGCTGCATAATTGCCGGAGGTGGGATAGGGGTAGAGCAGAGATGCACATCTGGGGTAGAAGAAGAGGCAGCCTGGGTTTAGTTTGACTTTACAGCGTTGAGACTGCACCCTCAGATTGACTTCAATAGAAACACTTCACATTTAGATGAGTAGTTACGTAATATGGTAGCTAAGCATAAGACAGTTCACTAATACTGATGTATACCTTCAAAAGGAAAAGAAAGAAGGCCAGGCACTCAAATAATGCAAATTAGAATGACTTTATTGATTACTTTTTTTTCTCTTGAGTTGCATGTTTTTATGCCAACTGAAAGTGTTTCTGTTCATTTTGATAGATAAGTAATATTTTTATAAAATCTGTAGTTATATAAAGATAAGACAGCTATCTCCTTGCTTCTCATAAATCAAACCTTTGAAGTAGACAGAAAATCCCCTGCAACTGTAATAAGTCATTGCTTCAAACATATTTTATATGTAAAACAGTTTGATCAGGATGGGTTTTTTTAACATGAAGAAGCTGAATATGAATTGTCTGTGAATGTTCAACTGTTCATTTGCACCATTTTTGGTTAATGAAGAAGCAATTTCAGTACAGCACAACAGCTCTCAGGCTCCTATCGAAAGACAGATGCTAACCCCCCCCCCGAATTTACTAATCGAACAAAAATATTCAACAGGAAGCAATGAAACTTCTAAAGCATATGGAAGAGCTATTTTTTTTTATTTTTGTTTGGAAAACTGCAGGAAGTCCAAACTTATTTTAGCTGTTTTTTCCTGTATTTCTGTTCTTCAGATAGGCGTCACAGTATCATGTTGATGATTGAGGCTGTATTTCTTTAATCCCAAACTTTGGGCTACAGGGATTTACTGACATCAGAGCTAATGAGTTTGTTTATTTGTTCAGATAGCTTTTCCGTGTTTGGCATGGTGTTGAAAATACTACGAAAAATGTTCAGACAGTACAAGGTAATTTGGTCACTAATTGTCTGATTGGAAATTGAGAAGCATGAAGTATTCAGTCTTGAGTTTGGCCTGGAAATACAGCTTATGTGGGCACATCACTATTGGCACTGGAAACGTTATGTATTGATTATATATAGCAAAGAATTATAGCATTAATAATTCAGCTAGCAAGAAATGGTCGGTACTGTGTTGTAAATCCTCATAGATTTCCACTGAATATTGCTACAGATGTGACATCAGATTTCATTAAGCTGAAAAAAGAAATGTAACAAGGAAATTTCAACTGATAGGAGCACTTGTGTATCAAGGGAAGAAAGGAAGTGAAAGGTTCATTTACAAAAGGGTGAGGGCTTAAGCTGGAGCATCCAGTATCTCCTGTCTTGCCTGGTTTACTGCAGGGGATGTCCACTCTGTGTACTCCAAGAACTATGACTGGCAGAGAAGCAGCAGTTAATGCACATCTTCAGGGCATAATTTACCATTGTAGGATCATGTATTTTATAAACCAGGAAGTACTGAATTACTGAGTTGCCGTTACTGCAGATTTGCCTCTTGGCAGATTTTATTGATCGTAAAAAGGTGAATTTGAGTGAAAAGCATTAAGCTAAGACCACTTAAGAAAATAAAAATAGCAAGAGGCAGCAAGAACTGGCTGAGTTGGTGCAGATTTTTGTCTGTCTTCCTGAGTGAGTTACTTGATTCCCAAAGCACGCTGCTTATTTGGATTATCCTGAAGAAAACCCATCTAATAAAGTGATGGGTTTGGTGTTCTCTTGCCAAGTGGTTCTGGGTGACAAGTAGATACCTCAACAAGGAAATGTGTTGTGAATTTCCAGGTAGAGGCTACGCTGTACACACTGGTACCAAACTGTATAAATAAGTTTACAGAAGGTTGGTTGAATATGGAAGGTGTGCACTAGAAACAATTTTTACAATTGCATTTAATGAAAAAAACATGCTCATACTGCTAAGAATAATTTTCTGAGAGCAGAAGAAAGCAAAATCTGGTTATTCCTGTAGAGAGCTTTATTGCTTTGTTACACGTAAATGATTAAGCAGGGACTGCACACTTGCTTGGCACTGCTGATTCTGGTTTAAGACCGTTATTTGCCAACTAATTCTCTTATCTGTTTTTCTTTACCTATAGAGTTATTATTTTATTGCTTGAAGAATGGTCATAACCATTCCGATTAAGGGCATTAACTGCTTTTGTGTCTTAGAACTGTGAAAATGGAGTAAGTGGAGCAGTTGAGAGTTATTTTTATGTTACAACTGCATCAATTTCAGGAGTTGAATTTTTTTCACAAGCGTGGAACATTCATTTCTTGGGTAACCACTTTAAACCCAGTCCAACTGGTAGAAGCTGGAGTATCATTACTGTTGTTTGTCATTTTAACCCTCATAACTCGTGCATGTAGCTTATCTATACCATGTATACTATGTATTTGCTTTTCTTTCTTAACTGCCTCTGTTTGTTTACACCAACTTTGTCTGGGCTCTAACTGAATTGTAAGATCATTCAACAGGAACTGTTCCCACTAGTATTTTTAATGCTGATCACAATAGGTCGCCAAACGACTTGTTGTCTCTCCTGTAATGTAAACAATAAGAAGTTAATCATTGTCAAGGACAGATTTTTTTTTTTCCTCTTTTAGCAGCATACGTGAACTCAGTTTGCTCATTTTGGACATACGTCTGCTGCATTTTAAGTGATCTGCTTGCTTGGGCTGTTATTAGTCTCCTCAAAAGTTGATGATGTAAGGAAATATAATAAGATATAAACCTTTTACTGAGATGACTTTATTGCGACTGTACAGTTCTTAGAAACTCTGTCCAAGCAGCAGCTTTCTCTGGATAAGCATAGGAGATGCTACTGGCCAATGTTTTCAATTCAGTAGCTGTTTAAATTGTCAAATACTTTAAATAAGGCAAATAAAAAAGGAGCTTTAAGTAAAGTCTGGGCAAATATCTTTGCTGCTCCAGTCACATGTCCATGCAGGGCTCATTACAGGAAGGCTGGCTGTCATTTAAATAGGTGCAGTTCTAACATAAGTTTCTTTTTTATGAGGTGGTTTGGACTCCCGACAGAGTCACTATGGGAAATCTGTGACTGTAAACCTGAACGTTGAGGAGCTGTTTTAGACATCCCCATCTTAACTGTTGTGTAACAATTATTCCTACTGTTAAAGGAAGCACTTAAAGAGATTTTTGGGAGTGTTCCTGCACTTGTTAAATTAGCATGTTATCAGTTTACTCTTAAGAATAAAGCTTCAGTAAAAAATGAGACCAGGAAGTATAAATCTTAAATTAGGATGTTTTAAAACGTGTACTGCAGTTTGCATCTGGGTGTTTCAGAAGCTATTAATCAGTCATAGGGGAAGGAAGGTGAACTTCTCTGTGCAGCTGCTGGCCTTACACTGCTTCCTTGAGGGGAGCCAGGTCAGTGCCCAGATAGGCCCTGGCCCTTCTCCTCAGGTGGCCAGCTATGACAGAGTGCTTCTGTGTTATGGGAAGCAGTGAGCAGTTTCATACCCACCATCTCCATATCATTCAGAATTTTGCTTCTGCTGTGTCAGCAGATCCCATTCTTTGAGAAGAGCAGAACGATGCTTGGGCAAGATCCTCCATCCATCTCTGTCATGAGAAGCACACCCAGTATTACCATAAGATGAGAGCAAGGGAATGTTTCATCGTTGGCTACCATAGAATAGCCTGTCCTTACCTATTCTTTCTTGGCTAGACTGAGCTAAGTCTTCAGTGAGTTCATCTAGTAAGCAAAGGTTATATTCTATGCAAGTAACATGAGAACAGTGTGGCCACATCATT
Source organism: Penelope pileata (assembly GCA_013396635.1). Classification (NCBI taxonomy): domain Eukaryota; kingdom Metazoa; phylum Chordata; class Aves; order Galliformes; family Cracidae; genus Penelope; species Penelope pileata. The sequence goes on from WBMW01002308.1 coordinate 64,696, forward strand.
CAGACATTGTACGGCATAAGGTGGTGGAGGAAGGCAGAAGACAGCTGTATCCCCAGTGCAGTGAGTCTCCAGGCATTTTAGCCAGAGTGTAGGTGAGAAAAAGGATGGTATTCTGATCAGAGGCTGCAGACAGGTCCAACTTGTCTGTCATAGATGGTGTGAACAGGCTCCTGTCTGTAAGTACGGCAGTGAGCAGGTGCAGGAAGGGTCTTCGTGTCATGGAGAATATGGAGATCAGGTATGGGTGGCATCATGAACAGTACTCTACTGGTAGAAGTCTATGTACATCCACTGTCAACACTTATCTAGCAGAGAGCACTTGGCAGTGTATGGTTATCCTGGTATCACTTGAGCCAAAAGGGATTGAGTTCTCCATATGTTGACTGGGAAGCTTGTAGTAGTGTAGTGTTGTAATTCTAAGTTGTCAATGCCTTTATCAAGGCAAACTTGTGACACACTACTGCAGGTTCAAGTAGGATAGACATTGCTATTCTTGCTTGCTTTTCTGAGGTGGAGAAGGGGGAAGAAACTGTGTTTAATTTGGATGCCTTTTGGAAGGATTTTCCTCTGACATCCTTCAGCTGCCTTTTGTCAAAGGCCTGAATGAGTGTTCTGGGGAAGCATTGCTGTATGCTTTCTCTGTTCTTGATTTTTCCTTTCACTGTTAAAGATGGTATGCCAGACAAGATGGACATCTCATCTGACCTGGTACGGCTTTCTTATGCAATTTGTTCTTATGTAAGTAATCTGTCTCCTGAGTAACATGAAACGAAGTTGTCTCACAGGCTGCCTCTCCTGGAATACAGCTTTATTAATTTACATGTACTACACGCACTAGTTGAGCACTGCAACATGACAGAATGTGATCACTGAGCACAGAATTAGAGTGTGATTACTTTGTAATTAAAGTTTTACCAATAAATTGTGTTATACGGTGCTGTTAAGAGCGTCAAAACTGCTATTCTGTACAGGTAACAAATAATATAAACTACTGTTGATATATTTTTCAAAGGATGCATCTCCTGTTTGAAGGATAGCTGTTAAAATCTGTTTTAAGTGCATTAAGTGTCAATATTAAGATCTCACAGGGATCTATAATGCTTACTTCTCGCACTTCATTGAGAGATCCTTTATCGTTCCTTAGCAGACGTTGGAGAATGGACTACTTTATAATAATACAAATATATCTGTATTAAAATGAAGAACATTGAGTGTTGGAGAGAGCCTTTACTTTTCACAAAGGTGCTTCTGTTTTCTGGGAGGGATGTTGATCACTGATACCTTTTAATTCTTTGCAGCTATCTGTAATTGGGATGATAAGAGAGTGCTGTCAAAGATGCCAGACAAGATACATGTAATGGACAGTTTAATTTAACAAGTAGCCATGGCTACCTGGCTTTTAAGAGCATGAATCTTGATCAGTTCTGAAAATAATATTTTTGTCTTAAAGATAAGATAGAGACGTTATATAGAGCTTCACATAGTTGGTTAGAAACTGGTTAGACTTAATGTTCTGTAAAGTATGTAAAGCAGCATAAGAACCATTGGTAACTGTTTACATGCTATTAATAATTAGCAACCTTCATACTAGTCTGTTAGGAAAGAGCCACGCATTGGCTACAATAGAAACTCAACTTCATACGGTTTGGTTCAAATTACATTTGACTTGGACAATAAGGCATGAATGGTGCTCTTTTGAGTTTCTGCCATTGTAAACAATGAGATGTTGGAATGTTTCATTTGTTTATTGATTTATTTATTTGGACAGGTGCAGGTTGATCATATAATACATTTTTTTTAATTCAAATATAGTCAGACGAGAGCTTAACAGCATGGTCCAGTCAGAGTGTATCATCATAACCAGCATCTTGAATGGACAGATTGAAATTCATTTAGCCTGAAATTCGTTTAGCCATTTGGCTGGTTTTGAAGTTGAGTCTTAAACTAACCACATTATATTCTAGTGACAATTCTTTATGTGCTGTCCAACTGCTTGGAAAATAGAAAAAAAAATAGCTATCTTTTGATTAATTTATTTTTTTTATGTACTACGTTTATTCATTTATTTTTTATTAAAAATTAAGTGTATGTCTGTGGAGTAGATTCTGTTAATGGGGCTCATCCATGAGAAGAGGGCATTCAGAAAAGATGGATCCCATCTGGTTAAGGCTCTCCAGGGTGTAATTTTCTTTAGCTATTTGAAACCCTTCCGTAAGTGCTCCAAAGCAATCAGGTTCTATAATTTGCAAAATGATGGCAAGACGAAAAAGCCAAGAGGATTGTCGCTGGGATCATACCCTAGGAAGTAGTATCACGAGACTAATAGCCCAAATTAATCCTAGGATAGCCTTGGTGCAGGCATGTCTGTCTTCTCCATCAGCTGGACACCCACATTTTTCTCAAGCTGACATGTACAAAGGGAGAATGGATGGGCACGCATCTTAGCATTTGTGGCAGCAGAAGGCTGAAGATGGAGAAGCAATGTGAAGATACATACAGAAGGCATTATCCCTAGATCGCAGTTTCTCAAATCAGTCATGTCAAACAGCAAACTGCACAGCAAACTGCACAGCAATCTGCAAGCAGGAGAAAATCCCACACATTCATGTCTTACATGTAGAAATAAATCTACAAAAGGATTGAGCAGACCTGGTGCATTTAATGCCTTAAATTATCTTGCCAGACAGCATTGGCCTGTGCTTTTAAGTTCAAATGTTGTAACTGTGTGTTGTGTCTTCGTCCTTTCAAAATTGTTCTTGTGTCTGTCACCAGGTGGAACAGACTGGATATATGCGCGGCTTGATGGCCAAGGGTTTTAGTATTTCAGTTACCCTGAGAATTTGCTGTCTTTATTTCTCTTTCAACATGTTGCATTTAAGCTATGACATGGCTTCTTTTCTGATGCATGCATTTGATTCCTGTCAATGCTACAGAAGTTATGCACGGGCATTGATGGAAGAGTACACTAGAGTTTCTCTTGAGGTGGACAACTATTTATAATTAGAGCTGTGGGAATGAAGGAAAACCCAGCTAGCAAGCAAGCAGTCACTCTTCCAAAAAGCTTGGTAAACTCATAAAGCTCAGAAGCTTAATCTCTGAACCAGAGCTCTTGTTATCTAATCCCCACCAGCTGTTGTGTACTTGGTAGTCATGACATCTGTAATAGAGCTGAAGGGCCTGTCTATATTGGTTGGCACCTTTACCCACCAACTTGACTTGTTTCTTCTTTCATTGCTTGCATTTACCTGCTTTAAATCATTAAACAGTTGCTCAGGGTTTGATCATCTGCTTAAGCACACTTTACAACAGAGACTTTTGTGCTGCTCTTCACATGAGGCATATTTTAGGTTTGTAGGTCTTCAGCAGGTCTGGTTTTTGTCTTGCTAATACCAGAAAGGTATCAACTGAATCTATTTCCTTGAGTCCCAAACTGATTTCTTAAAGCTGACCTAGGACAAAAGTCCATTGAATTGTACTTCAGCTGAAAAATATTGCCACAACTCTAACAGATAAGGTACAGAATCAGATACATCTCTGTTAACTACTGTGTATGGATTGATGTAGTTTATTACAGAACACAGAATATATATGCAAACAAGTGTGTACATGGTCGCTGTGGAAAAGTGATTTCTTTCAGGCATGAGTTTCAGCTGTGCTGTAGTAGGTGTCATTCATTTTAAGAAAGCAGAGGACAAGATGACTTGCAAGTGGTAAACACTGGCAGAAAAGCTACCTGCTAATCACTTCTTGTAGAATGTAAGGTCAGAGAAATAATTTTGTGGTAAACATGTTCAACATTTGTACGCCTACCTGATTTCTGACAGCTGAAAGGCACAGTCAGTTTTTTGGTTTGGTTTGGTTTTGCCAATATATGTCATAATTCTGGAAATCAGAACTCAAAATATGAAATGTTGGTTGAGTGGGCTTGAACCTTCTCAGCCTGGATCCCAAAGGGGTTCACTTGGGTGGTAAATGCTGAGCTGTCCTGCAAGTATAAGTCCACTTCTGCACAGGTACCATGGAAGAAGTTAGATTTATGAGTTATTTTATGAGTTGAAACTTAGCTGCATATAGCTTTCTAGTACCTGAATGATTAGATTGGGAGTTTGGAGTTGACACTGTGGCTAGAACTGGGTCCTAAGACTGGGTTGTAGATTAGCTGTCAGCATAGTATTGTGGATTGGCTTTAGAACTCCCTAAGACAGTTCTCAGCATCTCTAGTACTTACTGTCAAAATCCAGAATAATGATCTCTTCAATAAAATCAGCTCTGCTGAGTGTTCAAAGAAATACCTGTTAAAATTTTGTTCAATTTCATTATAATCAATTTTCACTTGGAATTAATTTTACTGATGCATTTATTTATTTTTTTCCCCCCAGAATGGCACCAAGAAATTTTGGGACTTTATGAGGACACATGACAGGTAACAGATGGAATAACATCACTTCCTTTTGTCTTTACGTTGTATTCACACTGTATTCTCTTCCACTGGTCAAATCCTAATATTTTTCATTTCTTGTTTTTCCTCCAACTTCCTTTTCAATTCTCGCTTCCTGTGTAATGCAGACACTTCTTCACTATTTTAAACAGAATTAGCAGAAATTTTAAAATCTTCTCGTAGTTTATTATTTCTTTCAGTATGTTTTGTCTGTACCTGACTTTTCAGATATTAGAGTTTTGGTACCTAATGTATTGCACATGATGTAAGGACGATATGGAAGATGGAACTATGTGTTTGAATTGTATGAAGTTTTCTTCTTTGAGTGTGAAAGTCCGTTCTTTGAGGGAAGGACTCTGCCCCCTGTGTTATTTATGCAGATAGAAGATATAGACCCAAGTGTGTGACCATATTGCCTCACCATACATAAGCCCACATATCACCCTAATGTAAAGGCTTTTAAAAGCAATTGTAAGTTATGCTCATGCTGTTTGATTTTGTCACTGGCAATTACTTGGAATGAGGTAGAGGTTCTGTTTTATGTTTAATCATATCCTAACATTGTGCTTTTTTATGTTCATCTTCTCCATCACTGCCATATAATGATGTTTCAAGCAAAGCCTGATTTGAGTAACTTTGCAAGTGTGTGAAACTTTTCAGGCCATCCAGTCTGTGCACCAAAATGCTCTCCTAAGAACACAGAACAAAATGGGTGGCCTCTGGCTTCATTCTGTCATTCCAATTTTATTTCTCCTATTAAGGAAGAAAAATAATTAACTCCAGACTTTAAAAATCAGTTCATGCAAAATAATAACGAATAGGATATAAATGAAACAGACGTAGTCTCAGAGTTATTAAATAGTAAAATATTTAGTCTTTTTTTAATGGTATAAAGAGATGATCTAGTCAGTGAAAATTCAGGTATTGCAAAATAAAAATAAAAAGTAGCAACTTTCCCCTGGAAAAACATTTTCTGAGTTTATTAATGTAAAAGTGAAGTGCTAATGGCAGAAGTAACTGAAGCAGCCAGAGTCATGTTGTAAGTTCTATTCTTCTTTTGTATGAATTAAGTAGGTAAAATCATTTGCATTGTCTGAAATTTTTCTGTCAGAACCCTCTAAATCCTTATGGTGAATGTTTTTTGTGTGTAGGTTCTTGAGAATTGGTATTTATATTTAGTGATATTTAGAAATATTTATAAATATCACCAAAGTGTTATTTATATCACTTTGGTGATGGCACGCTTTCTATCAGCATAAAGATTATGAACGTGAAGGTTCCAGGATGACTAGGAAAATATTTAATTAATTAAAAATGCCTGTATCACGTGAGGTTAAGAACAGAAAAGGGAGTGATATTTCATTACTGAACTTTACACTTGCTTTTGGAATTTGCCTGGAAGACAGTTTTGTCTTTGCGCTTTGTCTATCCATATGGACATGTACTGGGATTTATGATCACAGATACAAAGGCTGAAATGATAATTGATCGCTGGAAATTTAATCTGTGCCTTGTACTTTCAAGCAAGTGGATCCAGCCTGGAGTCACCGTGCTGAGAAGGACATGACTTCCAGAAAAACAATTTGTCATTATTTTTGTTTTAACTTCAGATTATCACTGTGTGATAACGTGTGAGTATATGCAACTAACTGAGTGGGGTAGATATTAAAGGATCAGTTTTCCATGAACTTCTTGAGAACAGTATTTCCGAAGGACTTTTGTGAGCATTTTTAAAATAGCTGAGTACATAACTGAATAAAAAGGCTACAGCCACATGTCATGCCAGTCATCTCTGGCCACAGAACATTTGTTAGCTTCAGATGTACAACAGCTGCCATCCTAACTTATTAGTGATTACTGTTGAACTGCAGAATGCCTAACGCTCTTTCACAAGTAAATTCATTGCAACTTCTGAAGCCAAAGGTAATAATGTGAACTTTCTGTATGGGAAATGCATGTTTTTACATAATTTCTCTTTGTGAATGCAAAGTCAATTATTATCAAATGAATTATTCATGTTGAGAATTCCTTATAGTGGATCAAAACCTTACATTTTACTGTATTTCAGTGAGACAGCTGTGATGCTAGTTGTAGGGAAAAATCATGGTGTCTAGTGGCTGAAGAGTATAGGGCAATGTACTTAGAGGGCCCTTAGAGGTCCACTCCTCTTAATGAAGGATAAAATACTGAAGAAGAGGAGGGGCTTCCAGGACACGTACGGTGTTGGTCAGGATTTCCTACTGCATAAAGTTAGGAAATAATGGAAATAATTCCCTTTAGGAAGATTGTAGGAGTTTCCCATAATTAAGACACCTTTTTCAAAGGTAATGTTTTTTTCTTTTAAACTTCTGAAAATGCTGTAACAATGTTAGATGCTCCATTCTTAAAAAATAGAGCTGTTAATCAAAATTGAACATACACATTAGAATGCCAGATCTGTAAAATATCCATATGTATGCATTATATATTTACATACAGTTGATGTGTGCTGTATGACAGTAAACTGAGAGCTTGTGTTCTGGGCTCCTCTGGGACCTCAGTGTTTTTTCTCATTTTGAATGAGGTCAGCGTAAGCCAATATTCAGTAGATTTTTATCAGAATATGTACTTGATACAGGAAAATATTTAGCAAGAGAGTTGAAGTTATTTCCGTATAAATTTATCCTTTCCAACTGTTCTGATGAACAGCTGATTAAATTTTACAAAGACAAAAACACGAGGACTGCAGCAGTCATTTCACTTGCTTTAGGTGTGAGTCACCTACTTTTAAAATCTAAATATATATCAGTAGAGCTCAACACAAAATCATTTATTCATGCACATAATACTGGCATAATACTAGTGCAAGCTGCAATAGTACCTCTTTATTAGATTTTCCTTTTTTTCCTTCCTTTGTAGATATTGCAGGTCTGGATTTGAGCTCATAGTGCTTTATTTAGCTTGTATTTTATGCTGAACAATTTATGCTTACTCTCAATCCCTTTATGCCCATTTAAAGACCACAAAGGTTTTTTGCAAAATTTTTACTGGTCACACAGTAAACTTTTACCAAGGCAGACTCAAAAACTTTGTTGTCAAAAGTGAATTGAGTATCACTGCAGGCAAAACAGGCAGCATCTCCTCCCATATTCAGGTTTGAATTGTAATAGAAGGAAGACCCAGGACACAGATGTGCCCATTGACAGTAGCCAAGTCCTTGAACACTGTGCCCAGAAGGGCATAGGACCATCCATCCCTGAAGAAATTAAAACCTGGAGTGGACAGGGCTCTGAGAAACCAGACCTAGCTCTGAAGTTAGCCCTGGTTTGAGAAGGACGTTAGAGTCATAGAGTCATTAAGGTTGGAAAAGGCTTCTAAGATCATCAGTCCAGCTGTTGGATGGAGTAGATGATGGATCAGATGGTTTCCAAAAGTCTCTTAGGACCTGAAGGTTTCTATGATTTTATAAGTAAACTAAATATACATAATGAATGTTTCAGTTCTCATCTGACAACTGTCAAAAAACTGTGAATTTGTCGAGAAATCTGTCAACTTGAGAGCCACTTTTCTGTCTGTAAATAACACATTTATTACAGTTCTGATCCTGTGGAGTTGCATTTCCGTTAATGTTTCTTTGACATACATATGAATAGTATCAGAACTCATTGCATGATTTTATTACATATTTAGTAATAATGCTGAAGATTTGAAAAGTGAATGAAGAAAAATAAAATCCTTGATGACCTCTTTGCAATTGTAATTATTTAAGAAGTTTGTTGAGTTTGTGCTCATAAGTGTTAGATAATTCTGGACTGTCGTGTTAGGGAGTTACACACAGCAGAAGATGCTTTCTGCATTTGCTTTGTTGTGCTTGTTTCTGTAATTAAGTTTACTTTTCCTCTGAATACTCAAATGATTTGTTTCCATGTTATTAAACACATCCGTAAGGGAATCACTCAGAGTACAAGAGGTGAAAATCTAAATGCAAGGTGCTGCTTAGATTTGGGTCTGCCAAAATGGGTTAGCAGTCGGTGGTGCTGGTGTTTAGGGAGGTGAGTTGGTTTTTTAAGATCACTGCTATTAAAATTCCTGATTGGGAGGACGTTTTACTTCTGCAAATTTATAGTGATTTTCTGTCAGAAATAGGAATACATCAAATATTAGAAAATAATCATCAATGTCTGTAACAAAAATCTTGTCTCTAAAACCAGGCTCACTCTCCAGTTATATTCCCCCTCATCCTAATTTTGCTATATTTAGTACAGTAAGAGCCTGAAACATAATACTTAAGTTTTACATTCATCTACTTTATAAAGCAATAGACCTAGTTGGGTTCAGGTTTCAGCAGCTCCCCTTAAACAGATTCAAGGCTCTTAAAAGACATAATTTGGGAACAGATGAAGGTCAGTGCAGAGTCATGTGCTTGCTTTTGTGCTTTGAGTAATAACGTTCAGGAGCAGGAACCTTTTTCTAGTTGACAAGTTGAAGGACACCTTTCAGATTATGTTGTGAGTGGATATAAAGCATAATTATGGCTACTTGTCTGTTTAGAAGTATAAAAATGTCACTGTAAGGTACACTGCATTTAAAAGGGAAAAAAAAATGAGGAGATTGAGTTGCGTGCAAGGTTGTTAGGTAAGTTCCTCCATACCCTGGAAATGTCATGTGACAAGGAAAAGGCACTAGGACCCAAAAACTTTGAACTGTGCATGTGTATCTTACCCTTGTCATAACTTGGTTTTAACTACAAAACCATGTCACAGTGCCTTAGGAATAGTTCCTGACTTAAAAATTCTGAATGGAAAGAAACTCTTTTTTCTCATCTCCCTAAAAAAAAAGGGCGAAATAATATTGCTGCCTTATGAGATCAGCTTCTTTGAAGTTTAGAGATCGATTAATTTCTCATTTAAAGCAACTTCATTCTTCATTGAAGTGTTTGCTCAGGAAAGAGGCTGCACGCTGGATGTACTGCAGAGACACTGCCAAGTACAGCAGGCAGTTTGCAGGTGGAAGGGAACAGAGGAAGTCTGTGTGGTTCTTGAGACACAGTGGGAGCGTGGAATGGGAAGAGGAAGCTGCTGGCAGCCCTGCAGGTACCCATGGCCCTGCTGCCCACCCCAGCAGCCCGGGTTGCTGGAGCCGGGGGCAGCCGGCTGCTATTCCAGCTCGGCGGCTGCAGCAGGCAGCGCTGGAGACGGGTGGAAGTCATGTGCCCTGACCACATTATAGGAGCAGATTGAATTGCTTCTCCTGTTTCATATGCCGGCTCGGTTGGGCTTTATGGAAATTTAATCCCCTGTGTATTTTCCTGGTTTATGTCCTGGTGTATTATAAGACGCCATGAAATTTAACTCAGATGCTTCCTTTGCAGAAGAATTATCACAGTAGCTTTTGAATGGGTAAAATACAGCCTTTTAGCATCTTTATAGCTCATTAAAAAAATTAATCTTTCTTGGGTGGCATGTGCCTTTTATGTACAGTGATGTGTTGTTGGGCTGTAAACCTCTGTGGGATTTGTAGCATCTCCAGGGTGTCAGTGGCGTGGAGTTCTCATCATTATCTTCAGAGAGAGAGCAGAAGATAACGCGCTGTTTAAAATAAACTGGATGCAGTTCAACAAACAGAAAAATGATGAGAAGTTTAGGGAAATAATAGCTGAGAGAAAAAGTAATGATGGCTGGGCATGTTCATGCAAAGGATAATAAACTGAAGAGGAAAATTGCTGCCTATCGTGAAAACTGAAAGGAACGTTATAAAGCAGACCAGAACCTCTTAATTTCATCAGTGATCAATGACAGAACAAGAAAATACAGAAAATAGTTCAAAAATGAAACACTGAGAAACTATTTTTAACAGCAGACCGGCTGGGAGGGCACGTTCTGTAATCACTGTCACTGGAAATGCTCAGGTCTAGACTTGGTATCTGTTTATCTTGGATGCTATCGGATAATGATATTTTTCCTGCTATTAGAAAGAAAAAACTTAGAAGCCCGTTTCCTTTCAACCCAAGTAATTACATGATTTGCTTGCATATATTTGCAAATAAAATGCATTTCTGCTTGGTTTTTGTTGTTGTTTTCTCTCTCTCTCTCTTTTTTTTTCTCTTTTAAGCAAAGACTTGTCAGATCCTCCGTTTGTGCACCAGGAAATCTGAAGGCATATTTACTTCTGGAAGTCTTATTATGTTGTTACCTTAGGATCTGATCTAAATACAATCATAGCAACGAGGCAAAAATAAAGGCAATTCATGCTGTGAAGCGATCAGGGAAAAACACAAAACCAAAGGCCAGATTTTCAAGTTCTGATTTCACCTTTTTAAGCATCTGCCATTAAAACAGCATATAGCATATGAACTCTACTGAATATGGTAAAATGGCAATAAATCTATATTCAGGGCATTGATTCATTGGAAAATTACATGCTTGCCTAATTTTAAGAACTGAAAAAATAGAAATATTTAGATCTAAGCAGGTACATAAGAGTTCTGGTTGATATTTGGTTGAGTCAAATTTTTAAATACAGGTCAGATTAGGGACATCTAGGTTTTACAACTTCAGGAATTTTGTGTTTATGTATTTTTCAGTATTATGCAGAAGAAGTGGACATGTTTGTTCTCTTACAGTCACAGAAATCAAGATGAGTCTTCCTTTTGCTTCCAAGTAGTTCTGAATTAAACCTGCTCTATCTGAAAGGAGTGCCAAAAGTATTTCCATTGCCTAGAGACTGTAACGTGGTCCCGGCCTGTGTCTGGGATTGGTAGAAGTGATCTTATGAAAATGAGGAAATATTCCCAAATCAGAGTGCTTGTGTTTTTTGAATTTTATCTGAAAATGTATCTTGGAAAGGAGGAAACTCTTGAATCTGTTATTCTAGAAATGGGGAAACTAGGTGAAATGTGAATTCTCAACCTGTTTCTTGCTAATGGTGGTGAGACTGTACATTTATTCCTGAGAAAGCGTTGCTCTTCACTTCATGTTTGATTTTTGATAGATATAAAACAAAGTTAATGGTTTATCACTTTCTTTACCTTGAGCATTACACTTGAGATTTTTATTTGCTGTCATTGAATTCTCAAATTGCTTTAGAACTTTGATTTCTGCCTTTTCAGAATGGAGCCATACTTCTGCCTTTTCCATAGATCATTTAGTGGTCTTATTATGTGATAACATTTACAAACAGTAGTTTCACAAATAATTAAGAATTGGAACAAAAGCCCATCAGACTCTGACCTACTTTGCGCGTAATGCCCACAAAGATTTATGTAATTAAACAAGTTAGAATTAAACCTGAATTTATTTTTTAAAATATTTTGTTGAAAGAATTCCATTGAGATGCAGTGTGTCATTTCCGAGGGTATCCTGGGATACGGGCCAAGATATGACTCTTCAAGAATGTTATTGAGAGCACCGTGCTTTGATGTCTCATTTATTTTGCAGTTGAATTTACTTTCTATTTTTTTCTTTGTTAGATGAGAACAGCCTGCTGGGAGGATTGTTTATTCCAAGCAAGTTGTCCTGCATCTTATTCTTTGACTGGGTGCTAATTGCTACTTTACGAATAAAGATTGTTTTAGAAGTGCATGTATATGGATTTGTTAGCGCTTCTTAATTCATTCTTCTACCAGTCTGATGATTAACCAAACATATGCTTCCTGCTTTATGGTGTCATGAACAGCTTCCTGCCTCACTTCAGTTTACTGAAACCAGCCTTCCTTTTGATTTTTTCCAATTTAACATATATTTTCTTAAGCATGTGCACCTCACCACTTTATCCTGGTTTTACCCAATATTAAATATTTAAATTGTATTGGAGAAAGCATTCAAATTTCATTTGAATACAGAAGTCTTCTAGACATGTCTAATTATCTTTTGCCAAATCCACTTTATCTGTGATTAGTATGAAAGGGTGAATGTTTTTGTCAGGAGCTTATAGCTTTGCTTTTGTAATAGGCTGCATTTTAAGCAGCCAATTGGATTGGTGTTGCCCTTTGAAAAATGTAAAATGCTTTGAAGGAAGACTTAAATGGACCAATAAAGATTGTGCAAGCGCACGCATTTAATCTCAGGACTCTCTGCATTATGGTTAAAGCTCTGGGAAACTAAAGGAATTGCACTGGAGAATAATCAAAGGGTACAGCTTTATTACACGTCTGTTCTGAAAATGGACTGCTTCCTCTGGCTAAAGATACTGGGTGCTTCTCTGATAAAAGAAAGAAGATAGCACTTTAGATACCACCTTGTAAATTTTCAGAGATGTGCCACCGTGAAGTGGTTCGTCTGAATACAGAAGTAACACAGGGTGTATCCAATTCTTTCCTTCAGTCACCAAAAAAATTTTCAAAATAACTTAAGATGACAAAGGCCCTCCTGAAGGATGAATCCTCCCTTACAACTATGTTGGACTGTTAGCTCTCAAACAAGTTTGTTTGTTTGTTGCTTTAAAACTGAAAGTGGGGTCGTTTCTCATTTGAAAAAGCAAAGGATACTTGATTACTAACGTGCTTCAGTCTTGATCTGTGGTAGCTTTTGAAAAAGATTACATTTTAAAGGTAGTATTTTTAAAAAGACTGTGTGGAGTTATAAATTTGACACAGAAAGTGATGGGAAAGATAATTTGACTTTGTATGAAGAAAACTTAATCCATTTAACTTTAAGAACAAAAATAAATTTATACTTCAAAACAATTGCAGCACATCTAAGTGATATTTTTTCTCACTAACTTTCTTTCTTCAATGGTTCATGAATATTCCTGTTTGCTCCTTATGAGACCATATAAGGAAGAAACACTACGTGTATGTTTTATATTCACGTGCTGCCCAGCTGAGATGAATACATTTCTCTAAATACTTCTGTGGTTGCACACTACATTTGATTATTTTCTTCTGATTGTAACAAGAGGACTTTTAATACCAAATATGCTGACAGGCAAGGGGACTGATTACTTACTTTTATTACTGCGTGTCATTCTTGTTTTTCTTTTTTTGGAATTTTATTTTCATTGTCCATTCTATTTTCCTTGTCTTTGAGAATGGCAATTGAATTGGCATGGGTTCTGATAGTGCTGTGAGGGTTTGGCTTTTTTTCTTGTCCTTCCTTTTTTTTTTTAAATTAATCAAATAACATTATTTCGTGGAGTCTCCACTATGGAGTATGAGATTATCATTTCCAAGCAGCACAAAGATTATTGCAGATTCTCAACTAATTATGAGATTTTTAGCCTTTAGAAGTAGGTGGAAGTGGCTGGGGTTAATAGCTGGGAAGCCCTGGGTATTGGTGTTAATGCCAGTCTTTTTTTAGGTGCTTTATCTTCCTTTATTCAATTTCAATCCAAATTTGTGTGCGACGCACACAAGACACACATACCATGCTACACATCTACACAGGGAGATCCTGAGTTGCTCTTAGAATGATTAAAGAAAGGTCAATTTCTTTGCCCTTATTACCCCATCAATTACTTAGCATACTATAGTATTAGCACAAGATTATCTTTAAAAAGCCTCATCTCCAGCCTTTGAGAGTCTTATTTCATTCACAGAAACACAAGAGAATCTTGTCTTTTTCTTTGCTACCAGTAAAATGGGATTTATGTATTTACGTTCTTATTTTGCAAATAAACATTTGTAAAGTAGGCAATGAAGTCGCATCTATGAATAATGAAAGGCTGAATGAGTCTTTGTTTATTAAAGGATTCTAAAAGTTTGTCTCATGAAAAGCAATTAGTAAGTGTTAGCAGTTGCTTGTGGATTAACAGTAGCCTGGGTCAACAACTGACAAATCATGAAGACAGAAAATTACAAAACCAATGACTACAAACTGAAATTCTGTTTCTATCCCCAAAAAGCAGCAGCCAAAAGCAAAGCTCGTACGTTGGCCAAAAGCAAACAACAAAACATCCTTTCAGTATTGGCTCTCAAGAAGTACCTGTTCTTGTAGCTTTGGCAAAGCTTGTTTGCTGATCTTAATTGCTGGGATGTATTTCAAAAGAATTAACTTTCTGTCCCTCCATATGTGTGTGCACATTTTAACAAGATGTCAGTTTTCGTCTGTCTCCTACCTCACCACTGCTGTGGTCAGACCCTGTGTTTTTATACATTGCTTCTTACAAACACCACCTTCCTTCCTCAGCCGTGAGCACGTGAAGCTCTAGTATCATTTCTCTATCAGTGTTTGCTCTGCTGAAATGCCATGAAGCATCGTTACCATGAGCTCAGTAAATACAGAGCTGTACTGTGCTGGAGGAAGGAAAAACTTGAATGGCTTTCTAGGTCAGTGGCGTGCTATAGAGTCATTTTCTAAACTCTTGTGTAAGAGGTGTTTTGAGATAAAGGATGTATTCAGGTGGAGATCTCTCTTTTAATGAGAATCTGAATGGTGGATGAAGAATTAAGGTTCTGAGTTCTTGCGTTGCAGTTGGCCAGCACTGAGCTGTATGCAACTTCCACGCTTTGCCTTATACATGGGTTCTCTGGAAGTAATGCCCCCTATTTATTTCCATGGAAGCTACAACAGATACAAAGAACACACTAACACTGTTTCAGAGAGCAAATGCTCAGCCACAAAACACTAATTTTCAACACGGTCACCACCATTAGCTATGCATTTTTGCCAGCGATGAACAAGAGCCTGTGTGCCGTGCTTGTAAAAATCTGCACCAGCGAAGGTGATCCTCTCTTGCTGTCACTGCTGCTGAAATGCATCACCACCCCTCACTGTGCTCACATCCCCTGCTTGGTCTCCATCAATGTTCAGCAAGCGTTGATTAATGTCAATGGCTGCCATATTTTCCACTTGGAGGAATTCAGTTCCATCCCTTTGCTTCATACACTCTTCTATGTCAGACACCATTGTGTCAGACTGCCCCTCTGCTGCCATCTGTCACACAGCAACCAAATGGAATGGGATGTTGGTGGGAAGGTTCAACCTCCACTGCCACACCACCAACATCCGCCTCCAACATCATGGGCCAGCCTAATAAAATAGGAGGCATTGCTTTCAGAGCAGCCCTAGTACTTTCCTAATCTTATAGGCCAGACCAAATGTCTGAAACTTACTGCAGCAGTGGGGAAACTCATTGAAAGCGCTGGTTATGGGGATCTTCAGCTTGGATCAATTGAACAGCCTTGCCCTAGCTTTCTGTTATACACAATTAACTGTCTTTTATGCAGCTTTGAATGGCTTTTCATAAGTTATAAGCATGGTAACCTGTGGAAATATTTCATGTTATATTGTTTCTTGTGAAATGAAAAATACCAAATGGCGTTTATAGGGTGACACTCATCTTAAAATGCTTCAATGTTGAACTTTCTCCTCTGTGGCTCTTCAACTGACAAGAAATATTAGAACTTGTGTGTTGCAGTTTGTTAAAAAATGTAAATTTATGTTCAGAATTGTTTGTCAGTCTCTCAGAAAATTAGAAGTAATTAAATAGAAAGTTCTGCAGATTTGTGCCATTTCTGTCCCCTCTCATCTCAAGATGGTGTGAGAAGCAGACAATTGTAATAACTTGCTGCTACTCCTTTCCAGCTTAATTTGATCTTGTTCCTTAATTCTGACAGATTGTTTTTAATTTTCCCATCTGTTCCATAAAAATCTCAAGTGATTGACTCTCAGGAAAAAAATAATGTCTAATAGCTGAGCCATTTTTAATGAGTTGATATGAGTTATTTAATGAGACGTGCCGAAGAAGGAAAGCCAAAGGAAAAATGGGGCTTGGGGTGTTGGTTGTGAAGAAATGCAAAGGAATCTTTCAGAAGTCCCCATCATTCTCTTTTATCTTAGCTTCAGGCGACTGCTGTCTCCACTTCAGGCAATGTGCCTTGGAATCATGGTCGAAAAAATATCTGTATTCAGTAGAAGCAGTTCCTTTTCACCTTTTGTTCAGTGCCCTCTCCCCTCAGACAGTGCTGCTTTGAGGAAAGGAGCAGCCACATAAAGGAAGAATAAAAAAGAAGTGATCAAAGAATAATACTTAAGTAAACTTACAGACATTATAGACTGGTTTAACTTCACCGCTTGTAGCAGCTCTCACCTAACTCCCAGATACTTTGTGGTTGTGCTGGAAGGAACCTTCATGTCTGTAAAACATAATGAATATTCACCTCCATTGGCTCCAAAGGCTGAAACCTTTGCTTAAAAATTGCCTGCAAATGACATCTCGTGGGGCAGGAAGCCATCCTTGTGCAGCATGACTCTTTAAGAGTAACAACCGTGAATATAAATGTTCACATCTGGACTTTCCCCTTCTGTTTTGGTCTTTATATATTATTATAATAAATGTTAATATTATGTTCAATAATCATCAAATAGCGGTTACTCTGGCAGCTTGAGACTTCGTTATAAAACCAAATAATGACAATAAATATACAGCTCGTGTACAAGGAAAGTTGAAAGTTTGACTAAACTCTGCAAATATGCCATTGTTAGTATAATCCATTGTAGAATTCACAGAATAATGAGTTAACTTTCCCATTGCGTATGGCGAGGCATAACAAACAAGAGAATCCTGCTATGGTAATACGCATAATATACACTTGTTCTGAGGGTTTTAAGAGGCTACCAACTTTTTTTATCTAGTAAAATCCAGGATTGATTTTACTGGAAAAAGGAGCAGGGAGCTTCAGTACTCCCCACTTTCTAGGCATCTCTGAATAGAAGGAATTGACTGGCAGATTGCTTTACCTGCATGGCAGGAGACAAAGTGACTTAATTTGGGCTTTGGGAGGATGACCCATTACCTGTTCCTCTTGATGGATCTTGGGCAAGGATCTTGTCGCGTTATGGCTTTAATAGTAAATCTTCTATGTATTTATTCAGTTAAAATGAAATTCGTAAGATGTAAGCTGAATAGTGCTGCATTAATCCTTCATAAAGCATTGATCTTTTGTTTTTTATCTTCTCCCTCAGTGTGTCAATCCTGATCTTTAATACTTCTCGGCAGTGCTTTGTAGTGGTGAAGCAGTTCCGCCCAGGTAATCCTCTTTTTTTAGACTTACTTTTGCTCTCTAGTGAAGCAAGCTTTTAAGGCTTTAGCAGTTAAAGGTTGGTGCATCTGTGGTGATAAAATCTTTGTTCTATATTCTGTTCTTTGTGCAAGAGCCCACCCTTTTCAGCAAGTCAGAATTTCTAACCAAGGAAATTTCCATCAGAGATGAAACGAATGATCAGGGTAGCCTCACATTCTGCTTTTGGGATAGTCATTGTCCTCTTTTGCATGGAATTTCAAGCAGCTCTACGATGATCGTGCAGTACATTGCCTTTATTTGAAGTCTCTACTTGACCTATCCGGTGTTTAGTTGTCAGCTTCTGTTCAGAATCCCAATATTCCTTTTTTTTTTTTTTAAGGTGGTTTGTGTTATTTGTGTGTTATATAGTTGGACGCTGAAAATGAGAGAAGTTCAGGCCTGTTTATGCTATAGTTTCATCAACACACCAACAGTTTCATTGTGTGGGTTATTATTATGAATATGAGTTAATGTATTATATTTTCTGACTTTTTGAATCAGTTATTTTTATGCAAAGCAGTATTTACTTTTTGCAAGTTAAAAATGAAATGCACATTGCCTGCATGTTGAATTAAAAAATTCACAAGATATTTCACTGACTGTTGCTAAGAAACCATTTCGAGACTGTTTGTGGTAGACTTCATTGGAAACTTTCTAGAGTGGTGTCACGCTGTCCTTACTTACCAGCAGCGATTGACAGGCTCAGTTTTGTGCAGCACTGCTATAATAATAGTGCCTGTTTCTCATGAAGCACTCTATTGACTATTACAAGGAGTTTGTTTATTTGTTTACCAGAAATTCAGTGCCTTTTATTTGCCAGCTGAATAAAATCACTCATATAGCTGTTGCTCTCTTTGAGGCAATCTTAAGCAGAAGCTGGCATATATATATGCTTACTGATTCCCATTTTATCTCCATGGAAGTGTCAAACTTGGCTTTAGGCACCAGTGGCCAGTCAGACACCCCATAGTAGCTCACTGAATGCAGCAATGCCCCTCCATTGCTCACAACACTGTAATTATTTTTCCATCAGCTGGTTACTCTCTGCCTTGGTGCCTGTTCCTCAGGGCAGAAATTAAGGCAAAGACTTCTCACTGCCCCTCTCAGGATCCCACGGAAGATGATAGTGCAGCTTTCTTCTTGCAGGCAAACAGCTGCAGCTCAGGCACCAGGCTTGTCCCCTGCACGTGTGGTTGGTGACATATGTGCTTGCCTTGCCTTGGGGCGTGGTGTCCTGATCAGGTTTTCCCATTTAAGTCCACGCTGCTTCTGAAGGCAGTTGTCCCTCTTTGTACATACATCCCCACTCCATTCCCTTATGCAGCACCAACAGAAGTCTGATGTGGCTGCAAGCAGATCATTTGGAGTCCTAGGCAGCTTATCTTACTTGGCCTGAAAGAGGTCGTGCTGTCTCGATGGGTGTCAGGAACACACAGCAGGGTGAGACAGACAGGACCCTGTTTTTCAGCGTACTGGAGAGTTAGGCCACCTTCAATGCTCATAGAATTGGATGTTTGGAAAGAGCAGAGAGAATGAAAAGTTGCACACACGGCTCAGTAGTTTCCATATTAGTTCCTCACACATGACTCGGAGGCCAGGCTCATTTTGGTAATTAATTGATGACACATTTTCAAATATAATGAATACGTATATTCTGGGGTATGATTAGGGTTAGTGCATGTACACATGTACATGTGCCCTGTTTTTTTCTCTGTAAGAACAATGATCTTTCAATGTATTATGATATTTGTTTTTGCATTGACTCAAAGTAAACAGTTTAAAAGATTTGAGTCATAAGCCATGTTCTATTTCAGGAGATACTAAAACCCAGTGCAATCACAAAGAAATCAGAAGTTTAAATGGAATCTGACATGCTCCCTAGTCAGCTGAATTTCACTAACTCGTCCAAGTCCAGACTATTTTATTGTCTTTAGCAAGAGCAAACAAGTCCCTGTACAAGTCATCAAAAAGGCTGCTTTGAATAGCTGTTATCAGTGCTCACTGTGTGTGTCCTGCTGGCGATGGAGGAAGCTTCCTGGTGGTAATGAAGTGGCTACTTCTGACCGCAGTAGCGTGAGCCATCAGAAGTCGAGAGGGCAATGGGACACAGCACCAGAGAGTGGGGGACTGCTGGAAGAGGAGCTCTGGATCCTAGCTTCTGCTCTCTGAACTCTTCCTGCCTCTGCAATAAGCTGACAGCCTGCAGTGAGGAAGAGGAAAGTCTCATGCTTCCATCCAAAGAGCGTACCCTAGCCAATAGACCACAGGCTGATGTTCGATCTGTTCCTTTATGTCCTCGGGTGCATCAGTTGTGCAGTCCATTTTCCACCTTCAGGAGAGATCTAGAGGAGTCCTCTGGTCCCTGGTATTAGCAGGCAGCTTGATCTTCTAGACTTTGCTTCTCTGTGAGAGAGAAGTTGAGTCTGAACGTTTCCAAGCCTGGTGGTGATGAATTCATGCTTGATTCCATGGTGAGCACTGTAATTTTTGGGCTCTAAGGAAGTTACTGGTATGGCTTGTTTTCTTCCTTGTCGACAGAGAAAAGCTGTTAGTGTGCTTTGAGTGTGGGCATATTCTAGGGTTTTTCTCCCTGGAGGACGGCTGGATTGGGTCCTTCCAGGAACGTGACTTTGATCTACATGGAGCCCAGTTGTGCTGGGGGAGAAGGAGGATGGCAGGTGCCTGCTGGAATGACAGAAGGGGTTTCAGGGATTCAGCAGACTTAAAACAGAGAGTTACTGTAATCACAGTTTCATATTTCCATTCCCACACTCTTACCTATATCCTGGTTTGGTGCCTAAGTCCTTTATTGGAATATATGTTTTGCTCCTTTTTGTATGTACTGATAAAGATATGTCAGTACTGACAAAGCAAAACAAGAGTATTTGGCTCATCTCAGAGAGACCCTGGAGGTAGTTGTCATTTATGTTAATTTATAGCTTTTAAAAGTTTTTGTATTTACTTCAATGTGCACCCTTCAGGGATCTGTCCCTCAGACTCTGCATGGAATATTTTTTCCTCCTCCTTACTGCATTTTAAGAAAGCAGCTCTACTTGTGTCTTTCAACTAAAAAATGAAGGCTTCTTTTCCTTGAATGTTTGCATTTCAAGGGCCTAAATGTGCCTACTGCAAACAGCTTTGAAAGTCCTGAGTTCTGGACAAGGGTGAATTTTGGACACACTTCTACCCCTCATGTTTCTATTCATACTGCTCTAGACAGCACCCACGAAATGCTGATCCTCTGTGCAGCCCTTCTGAGTTGGCACGGGAAGCCTTATCGAAGAAATCTACACACCAGTTCCTAGGGTATAGGAAGTGCTTGAGAAGTTGTCACTGCGGTGCTTTACTTTTATGCTACAACATTTCTTTAGGGATCTTGTTGCATATCAGAGCTTTAAGAAATAAAGAGCTAAATGCAGTAATTAGAAGAACAAAGGCTTGCCCACAGAATTTAAGATCTTTTATATGCCAGCTCTGTAAGATTTAGAAGGGGAGATAAAGGGTAAACTCATTTGAAAACCACGTGACGCAGACATGAAATATGGATGTAAATATTCTAATGGCATGAAAATAATTTCAAATTTATTCAGGGTGTTTTATAACACCCTCACAGTAACCACTCATGAAAAGCAAGGGGTTAGACGTGAAATTTCAAAGAAGAAACAGGTGGAATTATACCTGTAAATAAAAGTTATAGTGATCTGGAATTGTCAGCAGTGATTCTTTGTGTGTTTACATCCATTTCTGCAGTTTTCACTCAGGCAAAATTTCAGTTGACATCAGTGAGAGGTTTTGCTTAAATGAGGACTAAAATCTGGCACTTTCTTTAGGAGTGCATTACAGTGGCAGCTGTTTGTAGATTAATTCAAGAAGTCTTTTTCAAACTCCGCACAGGAATCTATGCAAGGATCTATATGTTCAAAAGAGGATTTTTTTTTTTTTCAAATAAACATACATGCTTTTCATACCCTTTCTAAATAACAGCTGAGTTGACAGGCTGAAAGACTCATCATTGTGCACATGGTACATAGTGTGCAACCCAACTTTCCTGCAAAATAACTGCATAGTTTAAATTAAATCCTGATATCCACATTGCCCAACAAATGGAAGCTCGTTCGAGCTTGTGGGGTGTAGACTTGTTGGATGAACTGTCTTCCTATTTTTATTTTTTAAAGTGTGCGTGAACTCATTCCAAATGATATAGACACAAATAGAGCTCAAGTATAAATTTACAGAGGTGGCAAGAGAATCATGGATTTGTAGAATGGTTTGGGTTGGAAGACACCTCAAAGATCATCTAGTTTCAGCCCCCTGCCATGGGCAGAGTTGCCAACCACTTTGTTCTCTACAGCTTCATTTTCAGTGTGACATAATTTTCATAGATAACACAACTATAAATACACTACTTCAGATGCTCTAATGATTATGAATTTCTGGGCAAATTTTGTGTGTTCTATATTTTTTCCATTCAATATGAATAAACTCAAAAAATCCTTCTTGTTTGTTTTCCTTACGTGATTTTTGTTTATTTGTTTGTTTTTAAGCTGTTTACATGTGTGAAGTAGAAAGGCATCATCCTCAACTCTTTCAGAACCTGGACAAGGAGTGTTTCTCTCGTATAGAGGACCCCTTACCTGCTGCGGTGGGAGTGACTTATGAACTCTGCGCTGGCATTGTAGACAAACCAGGCCTTTCTTTAGAAGAAATTGCGTGTGAGGAGATCTTAGAAGAGTGTGGCTATCGTGTTCCCATTGCAAACCTGAAGAAGATTACTTCTTACAGGTAAATAGCAGTAAGTAAAAACAACACGTTTTCTTGCGTCACTGATTTCTGAAGTGGCTTCCATGTGAATTAATGTTCCCTTCTTTAAGCAGCGTGTTGGAGAAACGTGGACATCTGAAAGAATGTCTATGGTGTAATTTTCAGCTAGTGAGAGGAGTGTTTATTTAAAATGAGAAATAAGGAATGATAAACTCATAATTATGGAATGGAATTCCAAGTAAGAATGAAACTATTGTGATTTATTTCAAAGACTGTTAGAACTGGATAAAAGTTGCATTGGGCTCTTGAGAGCAGTTTGTTACAGTGCTAGGAAAATGCCTGGCTTTACTGGATCAGGCTTTCTCCACTTCTGGTTCATACTATTCTAATATAAGCTGCCCACAACGGGCTCTGATTTTCTATTAATATGACTTTGCAGAAGCATGAGAACTTTTGCCATTATTTTTACGGCACAATTAATGTTCCTTTGAGTTGAATGGTGATGAATGTTGTATATGAAGATTTTAGTGATTTGACTGAAGGTTTTTATGTGACTACATATGGCCATTTCAAATGGCTATTGAAATATATCCTAACATTGTTTAAAACATTTATTAGTAGTAAGAGGAAAACTTAATATGTAAGTAGAAAAATACAAAATGAGAGTTGTTTCAAAAAAGAAAAAGAAAAAAGAAGCTCGGGAGAAACTTTGCACGCTGCTTTAATCCCATTATATCTCCTTCCCAGCTTTTAGTATTGTTATCCAAAATGTATGTATGTTTGTATTTTACAGAGAAAGCAGCAGGTTGGGGTTTTTTTGCTTCGTTTTGCTTGACATCTCCATTGAACTAGGCCTTGTCATTGGTTTTTAATTTGGGAATTGAATACAAATCCACAGCTGTCAATCCTGGCAAATGTTATTTCCTGCTGGATTAACAAGCAGTGCTTCTGCTGAGGGGAGGGGTTGAATCACAGGAGCTGTCTCTTACAACTCCTTGAAACTAGATCAAGGCTTGTTCTGCTGAAAGAAAACGTGCCTTCCAGATTTATGAGAAAAAGCTGTCCTGTTGCATTTCATATGTTGGGTTACACTGATGGGCTGCAGCATACAGATATATACACATGTATACCTACCCACAAAATAGGAAGAGTATAATTTCTGTAGTTGTCAAAGTTTGACTCAGTAACAATTCCCATCTAGCTAAAGCGGCATACATTTTTGGTTGTTAAATGTCTTTTTATTTTTCATGTTGTTGTGGGAGTTTTTTGTTTGTTTTTAAGTGCACTGTGATGTGCAAAGAGAGTATACAACTGGAGTTTTTTCTGTTGAGACCCATGCAAAGGATGTTTAATATGTTAATCCCCCAGTCCTGCTTTGTGTGTGTGGACACAGCTTTCTGTCCATGGAGATACATGCTGGAGTCAAAAGACCCTGTATAGTATTTACTTATTCAGATTCACAAAAAATGTTGAAGCATCAAAGATGTTATTTTTACAGTTTCTTTGTTGGACTTAACTGTGTTGTGCATTAAAATTTGCTTCTAAATGTTGCAATCTTGCTGTTAGCAGCGTCCTGTCACGCTCCCTTCAGCCAGACTGGCACATCTCTTTGATCCTTGAGCATTTGAGGCAAAGACAAGAATTAATTGGTCCCTCTAGACTCTGCTAAGGACATTTTTTTCTGTAATGGCTATATTACATGTTAGAATTTCAGGGCTTTTTCCGAGTGTAACAGGTTTTTCCAGATGCTTTATGCTGTTACATGCTGTGACCGTTGATATGAAGACATTGACATAGAGTGTTACATGAATGTACATGCATGCCATTAATAGTTATGTCGTACAATTCTTCTATTATCTGTCATCCCAGTGAGCCATGCAGTAGTTGCTCTATATTATTAATTGATCCATTGCAGCAGTTCAGGGAGAAGCCTTGACAAATGAAGTTGGAAGGAATTTTGGGAGGATCTCCTGTTCCAAAGAACAGGCTCAGCTGGATTTGCATCATTTCTAACAAGCGTGCATCTGTGCTTTCTCTAAAATCCAATCATTTCATGGCCTCTCCAGGCATCCTATTTGGAGTGTCCTTACTATAAGCAAGGTTTTCCTCATATCTTGTCTCATTTTCCTGTTCTTCATTTCCAGGCTATGATTTATTACCCTGTGCCTAGTGGGCATGAAATACTTCAGCACCTTCCATGTATTTCCTTGAACGTCTCCTCTTGATTTTATTTTTGTCTGTGCAAAGCTATCTTAGTTGATTTTACCTTTCTCTTTAGACCATGTTTCTCAATGTCTGATCATTCCTTCTGCTGTCCTCTGCCTTCTCTCCATCTGGTCTGCATCTTTCTTAAGAGCTAGTGCCCAAAGTGAAGCACAGTATTTTAATATGTCAGTCCTAAAACAAGATACTGAACTACATTGAATGGGGGACAGTGCCCAGCATAATCCTGTTTGGTGTGCATTTAATTTGTCAGTGATACCCAATCCGTGAGTACCATTTTCATACTACTTTTGCACAAAATTCAGTTTTTTCAATTTCCATCTCTATCATGATTTCACAACTTCTTAATGAAATAGTCACATTAGATGGAATCCAGAGCTTTAATAAATTGAAGTTACATTGTTTGTGTTGTTGTTCCTATCTGTGAGACCTGTTATCCAATTATAGCTGGAATTGTTTGATTGCACGTGACACATTCTTTACAAATCTATTAGCTGTTGTTCTTTTCTTGATGCAAGAAAGGCCACATTAAAAATATTTATATAATTATTCAGAATTACTAAGTTAAGTCTACCGTATTTTTATAGATAAAAGCTCAAAATTGCATGCACAGTGAGAAGGCTTTCATACACACAAGGGCTTCTGTGATCCATCCTTTGGTCTGAAGGCAAGGAGTTGTCTTGTATGCCTAACAATGCCCTTTCCTAGAATCATGGTAATGAGAATGAAATTGCCTGACTTGAATAAAAGCAGATCTGAAAGAAGGATAAGGAAATCAGAAGATTCAGCAAATGTAAAGGGAGAAGCAGTTTTCGCTAGAAAGGTAAATACTGTGGCTAGTGAGTTGAGAAGGGGAGGGACATGGACAATGTGTAGTAAGAACTTAGACTAGGGGTGAAGATGGAATAGAAATTCCTCAGTTATAAGTGGGAAGAAGAAATGAGGCAACAAGCAAGAAAAAACATGGACTGAAAACTTAGGCTCAGGAAGAGTATGTTCGTTGTGGTGGAGAGGAATTCTCTTTAGAGAAATGTGGAAAGTTCTTAGACTATGTTTAAGCAGAACTCCTTTCTGTACTCATGAGGTGGGTGCAGTAAAGGTAGGTAATCTGAAAGTAGCTTTTTTTTTTTTTTTTCTCATTCATTATCAGGGCCTGCAGCAGTAGTAGTAGGGAAATTTTTAATTTTTGAAGTTTCTCAGCTAGTTTTTGTTACTAAATATGGTGTTATAATAATTATCATTGCAACTTACAGTATTTTCTTCTAGTTTTTGAAATGTTTGATTGTCTTGAAGAGTATAAAATGATTTGGACTTCAGTAATATGTCAGAGGATCATGATAAAGGCTACTTAGAGATAGTGCTTCAACTTCCTTTCCTCTTTATTCCATCCCCAGTTTCTCTCAGAGGTTGGAGAGAACTCTTGGGTATAAACTGGGTACAATAGGGTCTACAGGTTCTCAGCCCTGCTCTAAAAAATTCAAATGGATTAGTTTAAGAGCCTACCTATATTAATAATGGCACTTACTTTAATCTTCCTACATTTGAAATTTTTCCAAAAGTGTACAACAAAGGAGAGTATTCATAGAATTAATATTGGATGTTCCAATTACTGCGCTATGGCTATTAGTTGCTGTGCAGTGAGGTAAAAATGGTTTGTATTCACAGGTTATTATGTAGAAAGAATAATGGCCTTGAAAATGTTGGAGTGCATTATAATTAGAAAGATCACCTGCTAGTACACCTGTTGGGTGATGGCATAATGTAATATAATTTTATGTTAATTACTTCTCTGCTTTTTTCCTGCACCTGCTGCTCATAATGTCAGAATTGTACAAAGGTCTTAAGGAGTGACAATGGGAGCTGCATGTCACTGTTCATCAGTTTACATGGTGCATGCCTAAATAGATCTTGATTTCAGCATAAATAACAGAGATTTGTGTCATTTATTTGTAAACATGAATTATGTATTGACTGTGTGTCCAAATTCTGCATCCAAATTATTTACATTTTATGAATGTTTATCTTCCATTTAGGCATTTCACATTGACAGATTAATACAACAAAATTTATTTCTGTGTTAACATGAGCAGCTAGGTGTTGTTTGTTCATGTAATTTATTTTATTAAATATTAATAGACGAGAGATGTAGCTTTTAATTACTGTCTGCCAGAAATCTGGGTTTAATTAATGTATTCTCAATTAACTTATTTGTTCCTCACATTTCAACAGAGGAACGCTGTATCAAATACTGTTTATGTTCTTATAGATATGTATCCGTTCCTATAAATTAAAATACTGAATGTAAAAATTGATTTGAACAGATGAGTACACAGACATGAGAAAAGCAGAAAGCTGATCTTAGTATGTGCTGTGAATTTTGACCCTGCTTACACGTGTGTGTGTGCATACAGGTACACGTGCACACAGTTGGAAGCAGAAACTCCCTGTTGCTGAGTATTGGCACTCATGCAAAGTGGACTCAATCTCACTTGTAGCTTTTAGGAGCTACTTAACATTTTTGTAAAGCACTAAGATTCTGTTATATGGAATGTGTCTTTATGCTTATGAACTTAGACTTGATGAGTGAGAAGTCCCACTTGGTGAGCTCTGTTTCACGTGCTGCATGATTCCTCGTATTTGATAGAAGGGAAGAGCTAAACAAAGGCTTTGTGGGAGCTGCTGTTGCCATGCCTCAAGAACAGATTGCAGTGACTATTTGTCTACAAAGCACTCTTGTTGCAGCCTTGTCCCACCCCTGGGCAGGAGGGGAGGAGAAGCGCTTTGCAGTAACGCTGCAGAAACTGCATCTCTCCTGTTGCCAACAGGTGTTGCCCACAGGTTTGAAAGCCATAGCATGGTATAATCACAGTATTTTGGCATTTTATTTAAAGACAGCAGCATGCAGTCTTGTTTTGATGTATTAAACTGAAGCTGAAGTTACATTGTGTTGAGAACCATGCTCCTTTGGTATCCTTAGTTTGACATGCTTACGTTCTTATGCTTGCTGTTGTCAAAGGTGGTGGAGGTTTCTAGTCATCTCTGAAGCAGTGCTTAAAGTTTGGTGCTAAGAGACTTCTAGTTTTAAAAGTCTCTCTCTTGAAGGCACGGGGTTTGTGAGCTTAAGCCCTAAGGATTTGACAGAGACTTTGTGAGCCACGTAGCTGTTAACTGAAATAACTATAAATTTCTCAGAATATCAGATGAGGAAATCATAGCTGCGCTTTGTATGGCTCGTTTGCATTTGTCCCACAATGATAAATGAGAGTCAGGCACCATGCAGGCACATCAAAATACATCTGGAACAGTGAGCCAGGTCAAGCCAGGTGTAATAGGTCTGGGACGGTATGAGCCGTGCCATGCCTGGTCTGGGCAGCTCGGTGCTAAACCTGAGGACTGAGGCTGAAGCTTGAAGCCCCAGTGTGGGCCAGTGCTGGGAGTTCAGACCCTGCTTGCCCTCCCCCAAACCCTGTCTCTCTTGTGCTAGAAGGGGAGACACCTTTGTCAGGGGGTGGTTTTCCCAGGGTGAAACTCATCACTGGCAGTTCGGGTGTGCTGACCCCTGTGATTTTCACAGATGCAAAGCTAATGAATATAGTTGTAATCTGTTAATAGGTAACTCATTTTAGACCAAAAGCGTTTTATTTGTAATGTGAAATAGTACAGACATATGTCACAAACTCAGGGTAGAGGAAGAAGGTAGCAGAAAAAGGAATATAACCATGAATAAAGGCACACCAAATTCCTTAAACAAAGTGCTCCGAAAGTGCAAATAATTGTGTGAAAGCATAGGAAGTTTCTAGTAACAGATAAGCCTGAAAGCATTCTAAAAACAAAGTTGTAGCCTCTTCAGCAATCCCTTGCCTTCTACCTCTCCTCTTTTACTCCCTCTGCCCCAAAATCAGTGAAATGTACGCACATTTTCCAAGGTATGCATTAAAACACTTTATTACTTCATCCAGATGGAGACTAGGATTGGCTTCAAAGCAACAGACCTGCTAAATTTTCATCTCTGTAAAAGACAAAGGTACCAAGACAAATGGATTGCCATTAGCACTGGTATTTTTGATGGTTTTCTAAGGGCAGGCAGAATATAGGAATATCTGAGAGTCTGGAAATGGGAAAGCAGTAGGCAATATTGGAGAATGTTTAATTTAGTAAAGGGCATTCCACAGAAGTCCATCCAAAAATGATCAAGTGAGAGAGTAAGCTAGAGTATTTAGAGAAATAAATATTAAATAAAAAAGATGAGACTTTTTTTTTTAATGAAATACAGTATCTTCCTGCATCTTAGTATGTTCCTACGACTTTCTGAAGCCATTGAAATAGTCATGTAGTTAGACAGTAAAAGCAGTGAATGTGCACATAAATAACACAGTGCTCTGGTCTCCAGAGTCACCCAGCTAGAAGTAATCTTATAAACATTAAATGTGCTGTTTGGGGGCAAAGCAGTAGAATAGGATAGCATGAATATTAATGCCAACACTCAGTGATTTTATTCACAGCTCATTTAGAAGTATTAATGCATAACACACAGCAAAGTTGCACCTGAGAAAAGGTAAGTAGTCAAATAAGAAAGGATGAACATGTGGCTGTGTCCTGTCTTGAGTTTGTGTTGTTGCAAATTTCTCATTGATTTCCATGGCAAATGATATGCCAGTATACATGGCATACGCTACTTGAACTGGTCACAACTTTGGGCATCATAACAAAGGAAAAACTTTAAAAGATGAAAGCACTGGACATCAAAGTGTATTCAGTATAGCAGCCACTCTTGATAAGTTTAGCTGATAAGAAAAAAAAACCACTGATTTATTAGAAGTATCATATGAATAAATAACACAATGAAATAACAGCATATTGAAGTCACTCTGCTGTCAGAGCTACAGTGACACGAAACTGAATCTTATGGTATAGCAACTCAGGAAGCATTTTGTTTTAAAGAAAGATGCATGGAAAGGAACACTGTGATTTCTACAGGTGCAGCTATTTTACAAGTAAATGGTCACAGGTGGTGTAGCAGGAGATTATACTGTAAATAATCAAGCCAAAAAGTTCTTATAGAAGGGCTTCTTGATGAAGTGTCTCTGTTTTTTGTATATAACCTTTACGTAGTATCAAGAGGATATGATGTCTTAAAGTGAATGCAAGAGCATTTTCATTCCCCGAGTGGGGCAGCCCATATGAAGTTCAGATTTGACACTCATCAGAAATAATATAACATTAAATATATAATGCATAGTCCTGTGCTTTTTCACAGTACATGTGGAGACTAGCAAGCTACATTCTTTGTGTTGGAAATTTCGCAGTGTAAATTAAGATTTGCTTTTTATTTCTTGGTATCAATTAAGAAAGAACTGGCTTCATATGTTTATGTAAATACTAAAAATGCCATTCTTGCAGAAGCCATTGAAAGACAAGTTGTCACTGTATAGAGAGAAAAACAGATCTGGCTCTTCAGTTGATGAGGGAAAAACCCTTTCTGCCTCCTCACCCCAGAAAAGAAGAAGGAAAAGAGAAAAAGATGAACAAGGAATTTACTGTTTCGTCAAAAATGTGTTCCATCACAATGGGCAGAACAAGGAACAAGGTTCCTTAAAGTGGGCAGAACTGCAGTAGTGAGGAGTGGTAGCACATGGTTCAGCGATCAGTGACAGGTAGCAAGGTGGATGGGCTGGGGCAGATCACTCACTGAATGACCAGAGCAGAAATGGCCAGCAGTGATGGACTGGGAAACGGAGCTGTTTGCTCTTAATCACTATTTCCAGTGTTGCTCTTTAAAATTATATACTATTGCTTGATAATACCAAGAAAATGTATTATTTTAACACAAGGAGAATGTAGTAAAGTGTGCCATCATCCTCCCAGCAGAAATGGAACTGATAGTATATTAGCATAAAAAATGCATTCCAACTTTTGCATGTTAAGTTCTTGATAGCAACTTGATGAAAGATGAGTCCACCTTAATTTTGTAATGATATTGGAATGATGAAGCTGTGGCTTCGTGCAACTCTTTGTGCAACTCTCAGTGCTTTCAAAGTCTGTGTTTGTGTTGTGCTGTCTTCTCGTTGGTGGTGAGATAACTGGCATCTCTGATGGTCGTCACAGCACCGTACCAAGATCAGTGGCTGCAGAAAGAGGTCCTCAGGGAAAGTAAATACTAAATCAGGTAGACTGAAGGAGGTGGTGTGTGCTTTGATGAGAGTGGAAGAGAAAGGGAGAACTGTTGGCCTCTTGCTTCCTGCTTGTAGATCATGTTAAAGTGTGTACCAAAAAAAGCTCAGCAAACACTGAAATGCAGTGATGAGCCCAGAATGAAAGAAATCCCATGGCAGCCTTCATTCTGAGTCCTTAGAAGTGTGAAAGGTGCTTACATTTCTGTACCACTTCTCAGAATGATTCTGGAGGGGTGAAATGTCTTACCCAAAGTCACAGAGTGCTTCACTAATGGTTTGAGGAAAATAATTCGCTTTTTCACTCCCTATGTTTAGAAAAGGAGTTGTACACAGCTTGAAACTAGTGATTACTGACATTGAAACCAATTTCAGTATTCACTACAAATTGTCCAAACAAAATAATTGTCAGCTTTCTTAGAAAACTGAGTGAGAACTGATGAATTCCCGCTATAGGGTGTGATTTATTTTGGATTAGCTGGGAGGCTTAGCTGACCAATGATTGGGCAAGTATGAATATGCACTCTAAGATCATAACACTGCTACAAGTCTTAGAGTCGTCTGTGCGTATAATAAAACAGAGGCTAATTTTTTAGCTTTCCCTGAGGCCTGATTCAGAGCTTCAGTGAACTTTGGATACAGCTTCAATTTGAAAAGTCACTTGTAATCATGCAAAATGATGAAGTTGCAATTACAATGTGAATATTTTCTTGAAAGGACTAAATGAGTGGATTATGTCCTAATCCCTTATTTAAAAATATCTAAATGAAATAGACCAAAGGAAATAGAGGATTAACAAATAAGAAGTATAATGCACAGCAAGTGGTCTCGTTCAAGAAAGACGACATAATCTAAACTATCCTCAACTAAATCCGCTGTAACAAATTTAGTGGGTAGACTGAATTACTGCAGATAGATGCGTGCTTACAGTGGCCCATTTGGGTCAAGGCTAAAGTTCAGAAAGGATAGAGAAAGACCGTCAGGCTGTCTTCCTATTCCTGTACCTATCCAGTCCGTGAGGAGAGGGCTCCAGCTGTGAATGGTCATAATCTTCTTAAGAGTAAAAAAATCTAAATATTTGTGTAAAAACAAGTAAACAAATGTAGCATGATAGCATACAGATACACAGAGCAGCTTCATTCTGTTGTTTGCAGATCTCTGTGGGTCCAGTTCTCACCAAGATTGATTGAAAAAACTTCTGTTAACTGAATTATTTGTAGATCAACTGTTCACCAATTAAGAAAATGTTTTTTTATCTTCCCTCAGACTAACATTTTCCCAAAGTTGCAGAATACATTTGAAGACAGAGCCATTTCATACATAACTGTATTCAGAACTGCTGATATTTTGGCATGAAAGTTGCAATCAATTTCTATATTAACAAACTGCATTTCTAAGTTCTCAATGACATTGACAGGGGTCCAGGGCGTGTTTTGGCATTGCTTAGGGATGCAAGTTAAGGATTCAGGCTCCTAGCGACCATTTTTTATCTAAAAGTTTCCTCTGCTTTTTTCCAGGTCTGGAGTAGGTGTGTCAGGCTCTAGGCAGACATTATTTTATGCAGAAGTAACAGATGAAATGAAAACAAGTGGAGGAGGTGGCCAGCCTGAGGAGGGAGAGCTGATTGAAGTTGTAGAAGTACCTTTAGAAGACTCCATGAAGTTTGCTTATGATGAGACTCTTCCGAAGACAATGGGCGTCATCTTCAGCTTCATGTGGTTCCAAAGCAACATAGCACCCAAGCTGCCAAAACAATAAAATAAAAGCACCATGATTTCAACAGCTTTCCTGCTGGTTCTGTGGGTGCGGAAAACTGCAAGTCTGCCTGCCTTCATCAACTCAGCTTACCTCAGAGTTTTCAAATTTTTCTCAAAATAAATTTGGAAGTAAAATCAGAAGTAAAATCCTCACCCAATTTCCATCATTAGCAAAACACTAATGAGCTTCACTGGGGCCAGTATTTGCCTCTGGGAGGCAAATGTTGATTCGCAGTCCAAGGCTGAGTAAATGTGCCTGGTTCTCCCTTTTCGTGGCATTGCTCTACCACTGTTTTGAAGAGATGCTCAGGGCCTCGGTGCAGCTGCTCTACCAGCCTGTTGCTGTCATCTGTAGATACTGGCAGCTGTGTATTCCCTGTAGTTCTCATGGCTGTTTGTCCTAATATTTTGGGGAAGGCAGCAAACCTTAGCAGTGACAGATACTGTAACTACATTGCAGAGTTCTGCACAGCTTTCAGGGAACAGCTCTCTCTGTGGAGCTCCTGTACCAGAGAAAGTGTTTGCATTTCTGAACATGAAAACCTTTATTTCCTAAGCAAACATGTCTGTAAATCCTTCTGCTAATGTGTCGTTCTGACAATAGACCAGCTGTAAGGCCGTGCACTTCTCTTTGCTCCCACTAGAACGCTGAGCAGCAGTGATGGGGGTGAGTGATGGGGGCTGCTACTGCAACACATGCTGCTTTGTTTCATAGATGCTACTTGCTTAACTAGATCAAACTTTGTCCACTAGAGCAGAACCTGAGAGGCTGAATTATTTTCATTTGACTCCGAGGTGACTAACACCAGTGATTTCTCTGAGGTGTTCTGTGGTCTCAGATTCCTTATCACCAAAATGGGAAGAGTGGGACTGACCCCTCAGATAACGCTCCTTGAGATCTAGCAATCAGAAGTGCTTTAATGAGAGACTTTATCATCATTTGTGCAGTTTACATCGAAGGCCGTGCAGCCTGCACAGACATACTGCACAGCGCAATTTGATTTAATAAAGTGGTCTAATTGAAATGTATATTATTGTGTCAGCATGATTTAGATGTGGGCCGTTTGTCACGTGAAACTGTTAATAGCATGAATGAGAGAGAGTCAAGTCTGGACGTTTAATTACACACTTGTTTATGTTATTCACTGAGTGTTAATTAAGATGACTACATTATCTGTGCTTGCAGGACCACTGAGGGACAAAGTATTTTTAGAAGATGAATACTGGGAATGTGCAAACTTTCACACAGCAACTGGAATAAATGCAGTACAGAAGTGATTTGAAATTGCTGATTTGAAATTGCTGGGGATCTACACAGGTACTTAATAAATAAAGACATAAATAAAAGCCTTTAGGACTGGTACTCGCTTCTTACACTGACGGGGAGGAAAGCTCGTTGGAAAGTCACTGGAGAGAGCAGTCACAGCTTGTGAAGTTGGACACCTTTTATGAGAGTTCAGACACAACGGCATTGAGCTGTGCTTGGTCTGTGGAGAACTGAGGGCTGAGTTATCATGAAAAGGAAATAAATTTGTCTATTTGATATATTTACATTGGAAGATGCCTTAGGGAAGGGTCTCCAGTGCTGTGCATCGTTACAGTTCTTAGTACAATGTGTCCTGAGGCCTTCAAAACCTAATAAAATATGAGACATAAATAAATAGTGTCTTGCCTCCCTGGAAGTGTGGGTGTTGGGAGAGGACCGAGGGCATAGCCGGACTTCCCAAATCTGACCCAAGCTGCTGCTGTGAGCAGGAGGCTGTTCCCAATCCGTCTCTCCCCTGGATGTGGTCTATTGGACAGAGTTTAAAGTATTTTCATCCTTTTCCTTCTTCCCTGTTAATTTTGGTGGTGATTTTTGTGAGTAATTAGGACAGTTTGAAAATGCAGGAGAAAGGGTTTGAACTTTTTTCCAAATGGTAGATGATTCATATATATAAAAATACAACCAGAGCAATTCAGATCCCAATTTTCTCGTCAGGACTCATTTCAAAGATCATAATTAGAGCAAATCTGATATACATCAGCCAAGCCCAGGCAGGAGAAAAGTGCTTCTAATGGAATCTTGAAATCACGTCTGCGTTTCAGACGCATCCTTCGGACGTGCCACCACACATATGGCCACGGAGAGCCCACGTGCGGAATAGAGCAGAGTCCCCATTTGCTGGTAATGGATACTGATTCCAGCATGCAAAAACCTTATCTGATCTCATCCAGCCTTCCCCATGAGATCAGCATCTTTCTTTTATTGAGCACAATCTATCGGTCCACACTTAGGAAACAAATCTCAGTGTCTCTAATCTTGGCGTGGCTTTGGGATCTAATCTAACAAGACAGAAATTATGAAACAGGCTTTGTGAGAAATGATAAAGTCTTGGATGTGGACTCACTGCCAGGTTTGCTGTGAGATGGCAGAAAAGCAAGTACACAGATGCTGTTGATTTTTGTTCTTTATTGCCATATTTGTGTAATACCTACAAGCATGATTCCTTCTCTAGAAGGCTGGTGTGTGAAATGAAGGAGCTGAATGGAGGGCTGGGTGCCCCGGCTGCGGGGCTGCTCCCCGGCCAACGGCCGCTCGCCTTTTCGCCCGCTGCCTCATTTCCATCCCTCCCCGCCACGGACAAAGGCAGCGTGCCCCCGCTCCCCGCGGGGCTGGGGCCAGGCCGAGAGCAACTGATATAATTGCTCCTGAAACACTCGCGGACCGCGCGGGGTGGCCCAGCGGCCGAGTGGGATTTTTGCTAAATTAGGACAATTGCCGAGCAGCCTTCATCCCCTCGCCGTGGCTCTATAGATAGATGAAAGGCACGCCCAGTTGTGAAATCTGTTGCAATGGCACACCTGGTGCTGTCTGCAAGTCTATTCACAACCGTCAGCAGGTGCGACTTGGCCTTTGTGGCCATAAAAGTCTGGCGGTGCGGCTCCCGCTGTGCTGCCCGCGCCTTCGGTCGAGGGAGGCTGCTGCAGATCAGCGCGCTTGGTTGAAGCTGCTCAGAGCCACTGTCCACAGCACGCAGCGGTTTGGGAGGGGTCGGGATGAGGCCCTTGCAGCTCCCAAGCAGGGATGTGGGACTGTCCCATCTCCGTGGTCCTGGGGATGCTGCCACTCTCTGCGCTCAGCCTCTCCACAAAGGATTGGGCTCGCTCTGCAGTGCGGGATGCTGCACCACAAAATGCTGAATGCAGAGAGCCCCAGCCCCATTCCCTGCTCGCATTCATTTAAGGAAGGAGGCAGCAGCCTGCCCTGGGATTCGCAGCAGGTTTCCAGTGGCAGGTTTCATTTGTGCTGCATCACACAGGATTTTGCTTGATATAAACTGAAACGATGCTCATGCAAATCCTTCTGCAACAGTTACTCCTCGAATTGTATAATCCTTGAGAGCTGGGCTCATTCTATAATCAGGAACACATTTTTACAAGGGCTTTAATTGCTCTCCAGATAAATTATGAGGCAGCAGAATTCAGTCCATAGCTAAATGGCTCAGATTTGCAGTGCTCAGAGCATTCTGGTCTGCTTCTGAATTGGAAATACCATCAAGCACTTATAAAACCCTGCCCTGTGCTGCTTT
This sequence comes from Penelope pileata, assembly GCA_013396635.1. Lineage (NCBI taxonomy): Eukaryota > Metazoa > Chordata > Aves > Galliformes > Cracidae > Penelope > Penelope pileata. The sequence goes on from WBMW01002308.1 coordinate 100,596, forward strand.
GCTGCTGGAGGATGCAATATCCTGTGCTGGCTTTGGTCCCTAATAAAAAATTCAAAAGCAGTGGTGCTCTGAACATCCCTTTAGGACACTGTGCTATGGTGGAAATGGGCTGGCCATGGGGGATTGGCCTCTTCTCCCAGGTAACAGTGATAGGACGAGAGGGAATGGCCTCACATTGCGCTAGGGGAGGTTCAGGTTGGGTATTAGGAAAAATTTCTTCTCAGAATAAGTGGTGATGCATTGGCACAGGCTGCCCAGGGAGTGGTAGAGTCACCGTCCCTGGGGGTGTTCAGGAACCATGGAGATGTGGCACTGAGGGACATGGGTCAGTGGGCATGGTGGGGATGGGCTGGGGTTGGACTTGGTGATCTTAGAGGTCTTTTCCAACCTTAATGATTCTATGATCTCATGATGCAAGGACAGCAAGGAATGGCTTCCCTCATGCCCTGACCCCACTTAAATAAAAGTCCCCTGGGCTCTTCTTGTGTCCACTGGGGTTGAGTGCTGGGCGTGGGTGCAATGAGTGGAGCGTTTAACAGCAACATTAATGTGACTTGGCCGTGTTACAAGAGCAAAATGTTGCTGTGATCATGACAGCGGCCACCTCCGAAGCACTTCTGCTCGTGCAGCAATCCGTAAAATAACTGGACAAGGCGCAACCAAGCACTCCAAAGTGCTAGAAACAATTTAAGAAATGTTCTTCAGACAAGCAGCGGGTGCTGTGCAAACACCTCCCAGGCTTTCCGAAAGCGGCCCTGGCTGCCCGGCCCCACAGGAATGCGCTCGCTGTAATAACCCACGGCTCCTTTCGTAACCTCTCCTCCCTCGGGCTCCCCAATCCCACCCCGCGCTTTTGGGGTGTTCCTTTGGCTATGGGATCAGGAAAACCAAACCCGAAGTATTGCCATCCCTATTCAGTGTGCAGGTGGGGGATGCTATTGTGTGCTGTCCCTAAGGAGCACTGCTGCCAGTGTCCCCAGTGAGTGCAGACAAAATAATACCGATGCGTGTGAGGAATAAGGGCTGATTCCAGGGGCTCTTCGCGGAAGCACAGAGCAACATTTGCAGTTTTATTTGTCACAGCAGTGACAGCTCCTCCAGCAGAGGATTTAGCTCCTAGATGGACACTAATGTGGAGATCTGTGGAGTTTTTTGTGCTGGCAGAACTGACGTGTAAATATCCCGCAGTTACCAATGCAGCTCAGCTCCCACCCCGATTAACGGGAGGTGTCAGCGAACATGAAAAGCAGCCAAAAAATGGAGGTGCCTCTCTTGCTTCCTGAAGCCGCGTGGCTGATCCTAATGCCCTGTCCTTTTTCTATCAATCAGAGCTGATTGGCAAAGCTTTTTAATTCAAGTCTCTAAGCAGGATGATCGGCCTTTCCTTAGCCTGTGTTGATTTCCACTTGACCAGACAGCCCTGCGGCACGGTATCGTCTTATGGCACAAACCTTCTTACAGGGGATAAAGAAACTGAGACCTCCCGGATCCTCCTCGCTGCCTCCCCAGAGCTAATGGGGGTGCCCGTCCCGCTGCCCCCGTGTCATGGGCTGGAGTCCCAGTGCTGCTGCAATGCGGAACAAGCCTGGCACTGGGCACGTACACATCTCCATGGCCATTTTTAGCCATTTTTCCAGAGAAAGGTGCTTATGGAAGCCTCAACACGGGGCTCCAGCCACCACCCACCACCCTGCACCTCCATGCATGGATGGGCTTAAGGATGTTGGAGAGCTCAACACAAGCACCCCGCACTGCCCCACCACACTCAGGGCCATTTGTTACGTCCCTTCTCCAGCACCAGGCACCAGCTGCCCAGCAGGGAGGGAGGAGGTGGAAGCACGCAGTGCAGGTGGTTCAACGCTAAACAAAGTGACTCATTGTACAGAGTGGCTGTTTCCTTGTGAAACACGTTGTTCTGGGAGGTCCCGCTGCTGGAGGGGGTCGGGGAGCTGCGCACCTCCAGCTTCACACAGTGCACACAGGGCACCCACACAGCGGCGCAGAATTACCGCAGAGCATCTATCCTTGATGCAGAACTGAGGATCATTCCGCGGAGGATGTTTTCAGATCTTTTTTGCAGAATAAGGACTCGGTGGGATGGGCTCCCAGAAGCAGACCTCCCCTGGCCCAGGTGTTCGCACTCTGCCCTGAGCCCCATGTTGGTGCATAGCTGTTGTGAGCACACTCCCCTCCTGCTCCCTGACCTGCAGCGTGGATCTGTTGCTGCGTGCTGTGCTCACACACTCACAACAAAGCTCACGTACCTCGGCTCATGATCACGTCTGAGCTTAGTGTAGTTTGACATCGATGTTTAACAAAAGTGTAAATGCCAAAAAATAGAATATTAGATGATTCCTCTAAGCCTGTCTGTACATCAGCATTCCTATCATCGAACACAGGACTGTTGCACTAATGCCCTGTATAAAACCAGCCGGAGTTTTAGTGCTCAGAAAGCTGCTTATCTGCTCCCTTGGACTAAGGAGACTCAAATGCCTTTTAATTATTAAAAGGGCTGAATTATGTCTCGGTCTAAACCTGGAAGTCAGAGGAGCCACAGACCTCTCCGAGACCTCTAAAGGAGGCAAAGTCCTTTAAGCCCAAGCTCAACTTTTCAGAAAGCGCAGGGGACTGCTGGGGACATCCCTGACTGATTTACTTCCTTGTCTGCTTTCAGCTGAGCTCATTTCTGAGCAGTTTGCATTTAAGACCCATTATGGACCTGGGCTTTCCAGGAAAGCCCCATCCTCGAGAGCTTTGCTGTGCCTGGGTGATAGCAGGGAGGGGCTCAGCACCCGGCCTGGATGTGGGGGTCCCATTCCATCCTGTAACCGTGTCACAAACACAGGACATCATTGTAAATGCAATGGGGATCAGGGGCACTGCTGGCAGTGCTGTGACCTGTGCTGGCAGGCGATGCTGGGAGGCAGCTGTGATTTATGGGGTACACAGCCCACTGGGATATTGATCCTAACACAGCTCCGTGTGCTGGGGGACCTCTTGGCTCAGCAGCAGCGTGAGCAATGCACGAGCAGGGGGCGTGCGGGATAGGGCGGGACAGCATCTCCCTCCCCGGTCACCCCCTGCTCCCCCCTCAAATTTGGAGACTGAGAGTTTAAATTAACAAAGCTCAATCTGCTTACGTGGCACAGCCTAATACAGCACCGTAATCCTGGGAGATCCCAGCATCAAAGGCAATCGTTTCACTTGCAAGCTGTCAGAGCTTTGGAAATGGAGTTCTGCTTTGCGGAACAGCAGCCCTGGGTTAACGCCAAGGTCCTCGAGGCTCAGGGATGATCGACAAAATCAACAGACCTGCAGGGTACAGGCTGTGTTTTCTGGTTGCAGATTTATGTGTCTGCCCTGGCTTTTGTCACACATGCAGCACAAGTACTGTGTTTGACACTGCAAACCGAGGAACAAAGGGCGGCAGCGGCGGAGAGGACGAACCTGAGCCGAACTGATTTGTTTATCCTGCACGTCAACATCTGCTGAGACCTATTTCTTTCAACTCCAAAGTTGTCATAATGGAATATTTTGCCTCGTGCTCAGCCTAGCTGGAGGTGCAGAAGCTGAAAGCCCTCACTCTGCTCCCAGCCCTCAGCGGAGCTCTGCCACTGCCCTCAGAGCGAGCAGGGTTAAACCCACGGCCTTTAAAGGTTCAGGAGTGCGCTTTCCCTGCAAGCTGTGTGTTGGTACCCAGCTCTAAAACCTGGGCTGTCAGTGTGACAAAACAACAAAACAGCACCATTGGGAGCAGTCCCATTGCCCTGCATTATCTAGGGTGCTCTGCAGTGTTTCACTTCAGCAACCATGGTCACCAGGTTGCATTTCTGCCCATCTGCAATGATGCTGCTTTCCCTGCCACCACCAAGAGAGGTCTGAGTATCCCACACTGTAGTGGTAAAGGGCTGTGGCTTAGTCCTTCCAGGTTCCATGAGGGATTTGGGGAAATCTGAGGTCTTCCCTTTTCTACAAGCAGAAAAACTCGCAGGAAATTTCCCATTGCTTGCCACCCTGCTGGGTGATCTGCTGTTGAGGAAAAGGAGCAGGCAGAGGCTTTCCAGGACTTCTGGCCATGGAGTGGACCAGAGAAAGGGCTCAGGGAGGGAAACATGCAGAGAAATGTCTCTATTTCCCCTCCAGAAGCACACCCACCTCTGAGCTCCCCCCAGGACCTTCTTCTGGCCAGGAAAGTGTCTGCAGCTCTGTCAGTGACCGCCCGCAGCGAGATATTGTCTTCATGCCCTAAACCCCTCTGCTTATCAGCAGCCCTGGCTTGAGGCTACCCCTGGCTGCAATGCATGCTCATTATTTCCTCTTTAGAGCTGGAGAATTAGACAAAACAACCAGCTTCTCCCCATGTTTGATACTCACAGCTGCGGGTCGCAAACCAATTAGCTCCCCTATCAGCACAGCCATTGGATCTTCTCTGAGAAGGGCTCTTTTAAAGAAGAGCATCTCTTCAGCAGTATCTCAAGCATTTAGGGTCTTCTTAGAGAGATGAAGAGTTTTTGTCCTTAAGTTGCTATATATATGAGTGCTTTGCTCTCTGCTAGAGATACATTCTGGAAAATAGAGCTGCTGCAAGCAGTCCCTGTGCATGGGACTGTGTTGGTGTCTGCATGGGAAGGCTCAAAATTTTCTTAGCTCCTCTCTATGGGCTGGTTTTTCCCTGTGGCACCTTTCTTACCTGCTCTCCCTGGATCTTCTCGGAGCAGCTGCCTCCAACATTCCATGGATTTCAGCCTGGATGCGACGTGCGGAAGCAGAGCTCGTGGCAAAGTGACGCTGCTATTTACATATCAAGATAATATCAAAACACATCCTCTGAAGGTCAGCCCAGGAGGTAGCTGAGCTCTGGGTTCATCCCCCAGAATCACCGGAGAGGCAGAAGGAGTGCTGTGCCCCACACATCTGCAGAGCCTCTGCCAGTGGCTGGGAGGCTTGGAGAGGGGAAATGAAGGCAGCACATAAGCAAAGTCCTCTCCCAGCGTCCCAGCAGGAATTTGGAGCACTCGAATAGTCCATCTGCAAAGAATCTTTTCCAGGGCTGACTCTGATCGCAGTGCATGCTGAGGCAGGACTACGGGAACGTAATCAGTGCTGTAGACATGATTTAGGACCCTATAATATGTATCTCACTATCACATCACAGTTCTTTGAATCGAGGAGCTCAAGGTATTGTATTTTCATGCATATAGCCAGCATCTCAGATAACTCACACTGCTGCAAAAGAACTGTCCTTTGCAAACAAGTACTTAGCTAATCTGCATCCCCAGATAACCTGGGGGTCACATGGGAGTATTGGCTGTGTGTGTGACAGCGGGTGGCAAGCGGTCACCCCTCCTTCACCACAGCCTCCCCCACCCTTCCCTGCTCCCCCACCCCTTCCTGCAGCCCCCAGCTCCCCCCCACTGCAGCAGGCAGGCTCGGAGCTTGCAGCCAGCAGCACCTCGTGCACCCCACACCAACCCTCTGGCACAGGGCTGCAGCTCAGGTCTGTCTCTTTGTGCACCCAGGCCTCTGCAAGTTCAGCCCCAAAGCAGTGCTGAGAAATGAAATCACTGGTTCTGGCCTCTAAGACGCAGCTCGATCCACATTATCTTTCTGCATCTTATTTTCTTCTTCCCACCTCAGCGTGCAGACAGTGAAACCTCCCTGATGCAGATTTCCTCTCCCACCTACAGAAGCTCAGCAGAGGAGCTGAGCATGTACAGGGATGCTTTCAGAAGTCAGGAGCCTAAAATTAGACTTTTCATGCCCCAGTCGGCACCCGAGAGCTGACCTGATTTCCAGAAGTGAAAATTCACAGCCTGGTCTGTGTATGGCTGCAGACTGCATGGCAGCAGCGAGTCAGCAGCAGCTGTGGAGCAGCTCCCCAGGCCCTGCTTTGGGCTGCTCAGGCAGGGCTGCAGCACAGCGGGATGCCACACAGGTGGAACCCCACTGCCCTCCCATCAGGGGACTCACCTGCAGGGCTGGTGCATCACCTTTGTTCACCCACCTTGCCTCCTCCACACCCTTCCCAAGTGCAGTGCTGTCTGGTCATCCCTTTCAGGCACGATGCTTGAGCAACTTTGCACATGCGTTTATTGGGCTGATAATGGCACAATGCATTTGCAGACATCAGCTCACAGACAGAGCAATTAGCCAGGCGAGGGTTTATTTAATAGCATAAATATATTTTATGGCTTTAGAATGAGGCAAAGCGATGGCCGGTTCCCCAGCTCACAACAGCTTCTGCTGGGTGTACACAAAGCCAGCAGCTTCAGCACGACGCTGACACACTGAGACTTTGTTTCAGCAAAACCTGCGAGGTATCGGCTCCTTTGCACATGCTGCACCTTGGGGCCTGTGTTTGTTTTGCACCAAGGTCATCAAATGAATTATATCCTCATTGCAGGGTTTGTTAGAAAGGGCTTTGAAAGCAAACGGGATTGTGAAACACTCTTTTTACTACGCCTAATGCATTGCAAATAACAGTGGAAAAAAAATGGACAGCGCTCTGGAATGCTAAGAAAATTGCTCTGATAAACTAAAGTGTTTAAAATAAACTTTAATGTTATTGATTTTAACCTGTGTCGGGAAGCTGAAGCAATAAGAATTCTTGCTGGAGTAAATGACTTCAGCCTAAAGCTTCAGTGAGACTGACAGAAACAACAGCACAGGGAGCAAGAATTAATCAGTGAAAAGTTAGAGGTGTGTGTGTCATCTCAGAAGACGAGGCACACAAGCTAGCATCCCTTAGCACAGAGGAAGATGGCATCCCAGCCAGCGCTGTGTGCTCACACCTCAGGAAGGCGTCGGATGGAGCGTGCAGGTGGCTGAGTCCTGCAGCCTCAGAAACCTTTGGGGTTATGGCTTCTCGATGCCTCCTGTGCTTTCCCTTACAAAGCCACCTCCGTGGCATTGGGAGCTCTCTTACTGCCACGCAGAGACAGCGTGCCACGGTGCTGTCTGCTCACACAGCCCTGCCCTGAGCCGTGCCTGCCTTGTGCAGGCAGGGCTGGAGAGGCTGCTCTCTGCTTTTTCCTGGAAATCTCCCAGCCAGCTGCTGCTGTGGCCTCATCTTGTTTGGCTCATGAGGTCTGATAGGATCACAGCCTGAGATAGCACAACCGCAGGCCAAAATGCCTGGAGTCACCTGCTCCTCTCTTGCTGCTATGAGTCCCTGGGGGCCAATGGGGACAGCTCTGTAGGGTTCCTCTTTGGGTCCTCCTGCCTGCAGCCCTCTTCTCTGCAGAGCGGATGTCCCCAGTGCACACTCTAGGTCACAGAATCACAGAATCACAGAATCACAGAATTGCAGGGGTTGGAAGGGACCTCAAGAGATCATCGAGTCCAACCCCCCTGCCAGAGCAGGTTCCCTACTGCAGGTTGCACAGGTAGGCGTCCAGGCGGGTCTTGAATATCTCCAGGGAAGGAGACTCCACAACCTCCCTGGGCAGCCTGTTCCAGTGCTCCGTCACCCGCACTGTGAAGAAGTTCTTCCGCATGTTGGTGCGGAACTTCCTGTGCTCCAGCTTAAGGCCGTTGCCCCTTGTCCTGTCCCTACTGACCATCGAAAAGAGGTTCCCCACCTCCATTTGCCTCCCACAACTAAGATACTTGTAAACATGGATCAGGTCCCCTCTCAGCCTTCTTTTCTCCAGGCTGAACAGACCCAGCTTACTGAGCCTCTCCTCATA
>WBMW01002308.1:108368-149131 GCA_013396635.1 Penelope pileata
CTTTGGGTCCTGAGCTCGGCCAGTCATCCAGTTCTCAACCCACCTCACAGTCCACTCATCTAAGGTCTCTCCTTTCAAAGAAGCATGAAATAATCCTGCATTCGTCTCCAGGTTTTCACAGACATTGGTATGTAGAGCTACTCCTGCAGGCCCCATGCTATCATTTTGGTTCAGTCTCAGGCTGTAGAAAAAGGGAAAATATAATGAAGAAAAACCTCTTGATGACATAGCTCTGCTGGGCCCAGGGGCTGGGGGCCTATGACAGGAGTGCAGGAGCCCCAGCTCCAGACCCGGCTTACCAGGAGCATCACCCAGGTGTCCTTCTTTGCTCTTCAAAATCATGATCTTTCTCTACCACAACCCATCCCGCTTCCCTGTGTCAGCTGAGACTTTGCTGCTTTGCTTTTTGCCCATACCAACGGCACCCCTCCAGGTATTAAATTCTACGAGTCCAAGTTTTTAAAAACACCAACTAACATGCGCCATTCCTGACGGTCTGTCAGCACTGGCAGAGCCCTCGGTGCTGGGTTACAGAGGTATTTGAGGGGTAGATATTCACAGCACTAAACCTCAAAGGCACAGTTTAGGAGTAGGACGGCCCCTGGGTGGCCAGCACTGGCCCCACATGGCCACGTCACCCCCCGTGCTGGTGGCCATGGCACTGCCTACACTTGGGGGCCCAGGAGCCAATTGTGGGCCCGAAATGGCAGCGCCTGGCAGAAGAACAAGGGTGTGATTTGGTCCTGCCAGTGTATTTTTAGACTTTCTATTTCAGACCACTCCTCTCCAGCAGAACATCTGTTGGATCATTTTATAGCCGTGATTGTTTACTGGAGACTGACTGACACCGACACCGCAGGGACATGATAATAGTATTTTTTGTGTGCATCTGTAGATCCATGTCACTGGAAGGGATGGGTAAAAGAGCTGTTTAAACACCATGGCAAAGGGAATACATTTTTAAAGCAATCGTTTTCTTGCTACTTGTGGAATCATCCAGGCTGTAAAGGACAAAAGCAATCTCTGAGCTAATGTTTGCTATTCAGAGATTACCTTGAATTTGACCCTTCTGCTCAATTTACTCTGTAGAAGCTGCTGAATTGGTCATGTCCAAATGCCACACAGAGTCAATTAATCCGGGCTTTGCAGTTGCAACTCTGTCCAGGGACTCCATGGTTTCTGCACTGTCAGTTCCTCCGAGAGACCTATCTGCAGGGCGCGTCAGACAAAGGAGAGCAAGGGTTTTGAAATGATAAAACTGTGGTTTATTCCAACAAAAAAAAAGGAGGGGAGAGGGGGAGAGAAGCAGACAGGACGCACAGTTTCCACGGGAAGAGAATCAATCCGGGCAGAATTACCAGCAAGGCACATTTAGATGCGGCGCGTAATGGAGCTGACATTGATTTTCCTCCATTTACTGTAAGGTAACTGCGAGTGAAACTGTAACAGGAAACTTAGAAATGCTTCTGACACGAGCTATATTTAGGCAGACACACTGACATGATACCACTGAATAAAATAAACATGCAGGAGACAACCAGTCCTAAGAGACTTTCAGCTGCATTCGCATGACATGCAGCAAGCGGGTGAGCTATTCTCAAGCCATCTATGTGACCTTTACTGCAGAAACCTATAGAAAGCCAGCAGGCTGCTGGGTGAACGGGGGCACCTCCCTTAAATGCAGGGATTTTGCCCCTCCCTGCTGAAGCAAGCCCGCTGCTCGCTGGCCTGGGCACAGCTCCTCGGGCTGCGGTCCCTTTTACATAACGGGGTAATTTACTGCTTGTTGTCAACAGAAAGGGCAACAATTTGTTTGCCACGCCGGCTGGAAGAGATGAGTTTTCTCAGAAGTCCGTGTCATTTCTGGAGTTAGGGGGCAGCTGCTGCTTCTTCAAGTGCTCTGGCACCGTGTCCCGTGGGAAATTAAGCTGCATGGCTCTGCGATGGCATTGCCGTGCACACAGAGGCTTCATTTTCCATGAGGCACATGACGCTCTGTCCAGTTACCCATGTTGGATTCCCCATTGCTCCTTCCCCGCTGCCAAGGGGCACCTTTCCCCAAAATGACAGCTCCCAAAGTCCCTGGGAAAGAGAGCAGCCTGTGCCCAGGGCTCTGCTCACTTGTAGGTGCTGCTGGGGTCTTTCCAGAGCAGCCATGGACAAGTCCCTTAACTCTCCCGTAAGTGGGAGTGATGATGCTTTCCCTCCTCACAGCCCGCACGTGACATGCACTATGTAAATATTTAGTATTTGAGCCAACTAATGCTTGCCAGAGCGGCACAAGTGAATATCAGATCTGCAAACATTACATCCCGGAATGCAGCAGAGAACACTGTTTATTTTTATGAGCTAAGTGCACACCTTCTCCCCTTCACTGGCAAGGCTTCTCCGCCATGGGAGGGGAAAGCGTAAGTGTCTGAGCGCTGTCCCAAACTTGAGTTTATTCCTCCTTGCACAGCACACACACTGAAGTTAGCCTTGCAGGTGTAAAGGGTGTTGAGGTCAAAGACGTGCAAGGACCTTCCCACCACGCTGGCAGACCTCAGGGTGCCACCACCATTCCCCAACACTTGGGAAAGACAGAGTTTTGGCAGGGTCTGAAAGGAGACACGAGGAGCTGTGCCACTGGTCTTTGCATGGTCCTGGTTTAGGGATGGGTCCCTGAGCAACTGGGAATAAAGGCAATCCACATAGGCAGAGGGTGTACCTCAGCCCGAGAAGGAGATCCAAGCAATCCACTCTGTTATCAAACACACCCATTGTTTCCAATCTTCTGGTTTACACCAAGTGCCAAAATGATGGATTCATTTGTAGGAATCAGCCACATGAAATCAACCCCTTGTTTTTGCGTACCTGGGGTTAAGTCACTTCTCTGTGCATTAAAGTACATTTTATCTCTCTGCCCACCAGAAAATAAATCATCTCTCCTGACCCAGACCGACCGCCAGGTTGGTGGGTTTGCACGAGCAATGACTTGTCCCATGTTTTGCCCACACTTAACACTCAGTTACATTAATCACACAGAGGCCATCGCCAGGCTGTTACTTCTGCCAGGCAGAGGGAAAAACCCCTCTCCGTGCTTACAGACTGCAGAACACGCTAAGTGCTGAAGCCGCAGGCTAAGATAAATATGTTGCATAGATATTTCAAACATTTGCAGTGGCTCAAAATCCAACTGCTCCCAGGACGAGTTTCTGTACGGGCTTCACTTTCTGCAGACAAGTGTCTGTAAGGCATCTCCAAGGCTGTTACCCTTTGCACGCTCTAACTTCCCAATGAGTACCGTGGTAAATCAGCACGAGACATCTCCTGCAGAAAGCCGCCACACGACAATTAGATGTGCTTGCCAGTGCCACTCACCCTCGTTATATTTAGCACCACGAGCACCAGGTGGGAGCAAAGATGATCTCACCCCACTGCAGCCTGATGGTGCAGGAGGGAGGAGGAGGCTTCAGTGGAGGCCAAGGTGAACGATGTCTAGATGTCATTTTTTGGTCTTTCTGCTGTCTTTTTTAGAGATTGGTCACAGGGAGGCTGCTGGCCTAAGGGGATGGTTGGGGACCATTTCTTTACAGCATCAGTAGCTGGCTCCAAGCAGTACCCACTCATTTGGAGCCCATGTTGACAGGTAGCAACCAGATATCTCCAAGCACGAGACAAGGCATGTTCCAGCAGTGGCACCCCCAAGGGATGAGGTGGTGGGGCATGATGCTAGGGGAAGGAATTGAAGCCTGGAGAAAGGTGAAGCGTGCGCAAGGCGTCACGGACACAACACAAGCCGTCGAGTGCCATCTGCTGCTATCTGGAGATCATGTTAGCTCTGCGAAGGGCATGACACTTAGGGGTCTGCCTAATATGGAAGGAAAAGCAGGAATGAGCTCAGTGGTGCTGCATCTGCTCTCCAAAGCTAAGGACAAGCAAGGAGTGGGTCTGGAAATTGTATAGATCCACCGGCTGGCTCAGCACAGCCCTGATGCAAAGTGCAGCCGTGCCCCTGCTCTGAGGAGGAAAGTTTTTCCCAGTGATGTTTTTGTTGCCACAAAATGTTAATAACGTGGTGTGAGGTCCTCACAGACAGGTGATTGGTCTTCCAGCTGCAGAGCTCTCTGCTGTGACGTTTTGTGCTGCTGCAAGGATGGCTGGGAGGGCACAGCAGGGCTGGCAAAGCGCTGGCACGAGCTCCAGAGCAGCTGTAGCTCCTGAGCTGCAGCACTCCATGGGAAGCAGCTGGGTTGGCACATTTCAACGCCAACAGGTCAGGCTCAGCATCCAGGTAGAGCCATCGGGGATCTGTTTGGGCAGTGTTTGCTGCTGCTACAACCCATCCTTGCCTTCTCCAGAGATGGGCAGAACTGCCACATGAGGATGCAACCAAGGGAACGAGGTGAGAAAGTGGATGCACGACACATGATCACTTGCCATGGCGCGTGGCACCCTAAATCTCACCTTCATCACAGCTGGGCTTTGCCAGAAGGCAGAGGATCCACCCAGTGACAGCACCACAGCCAAGGTCCCTTTACCCATGCACCACTTAAGGAAATGCAACCCCTCCCCTTGGTTTTCTCCTTGACCTCTCCCTAAATACAAAGCAAGGTTCTGCTCTGGAGCCCATGCCTTGTCTCAGTACACGAAGTGAGCTGCATACACAGGGCTGAGGCCGCTGAATTTCTCTGCTCTCAGACAATGCAAGACCTGCAGTTTTCAGACAAGTGTTCTGGTGATTATTGCACTGCAGCACTGTGTGAGTTTGGCCCCTTCTGTCATTTCATTAAGTAAGGCTGACTTGGTTAAGAAAGGAGATTCATTTGTCAGAGCTGTAACAGCTGCAGTGGAATTCGGATCTCCTGCCTGCCCCACAGCTGACCATCAGGCCTGCCCTGGCCACCCAGCCCCGACAACACAACCCACTCCACACAGTGCTCCACACTGAAAATGGTGATGTCTTTAGAGCTAGGTGCAGCACAGAAATAATGTGGCAGTTTCTGGATGGAAATGCTTTACCTGTGACGACCCAAAGGTCCATGCTGGTGGTGAGCTCCCACAGTGTGGCTGAGATGCACCGGGGCTGTGGGCCTGGCAGGAGAGGAAACCAGGCCCGGGCTGTGTGTGCCAGCAGCACCTGCTCGCCTATGAGTCAGCTCAAGGGCAGGAGCCTCTTGACAGAGCGTAAGAAGGAAAGCAGATATTTAAGTAATTAGTCACAAGCATAATGGCTTAACCAAGAGCCTGCTGGAGGCAGTTGGGCTCTGCTTTACCAGAAGCTGCTCTGACCACCTGTGCTGAGGCACACGGGTGAAGCATCCCACTCAGGAGCACTGTGGGCTCGGTGTCCCCTCATCTCTCCTCACGTTGTCCCTTGTCAGTGCCAGGCAAAGCCCTCCTGTCATGTACCTGCCTACGTGGCATCACTGTGAGGAAGCCCAGGAGACATCCAGCTGAAAAACAACATGAGGAGGGAGAAAAGAAAAAGTGCTTTCCCCTCAGCCAAGCCTGGTTTCTGACACTTGTCCTCACCAGATCCTGATGATGTCCTGCAAGCATGGCCAGGCTGGTGGAGCAGGGCAGGAGCAAGTCACTGGTTGGCTGGAACTCAGCACAGATGGAATCAATGAGCCTGGAGATGGTGGCCTGGGTGATGCAGCTGGCAGGGTGTCACCGCAGAGCTGCTGTGCTGGTACTGGGCCACCAACAGACAACGTGTTGGTGGCTCCTTCACACTGCCTGCTGCTCCTTTACCTGCCCAACCCAGCATGCTGTGGAGCTGCAACAGGTCAGATATCCAGTTATAATGACGACCTGGGTGTTGGTACAACCCAGACCAAGGGAACAGAGAGATGGATGCTGAGAGGTGTTGGCATGTTGATGTTGTTCACAGCTGGTGACTGATTTGGTCATCAGTACAAAACAGACACTAAAGGTAAACCAAGCACCTCTCTGAAATGAAAAGGATTACTCTGTGAACAAAGAGAATTCAAATGGAATGATCTGAACATAAAAATTCAGATGCTGAACATTAATAGCTGTCTATTTAATTTCAAGTGACTGGGATATATCCTATTAATAGATAGGAATAGAGAGCATGCTGCTATTAGTATATTTGGTTGAAACATTTCTGCTTAGACATTTTTGCTAGCAGAAACAGTAATTTTCACACATAAAAGCCTTCCTATGTTCTGTAAAAGAAATTCAGGTTTTCCTGAGGAATGCCAAAATGCTTCAGTGCAACTAAAACTTCATTTTGACAAAAATATCTCAGCAGGAAAAGGAGAGGAAGAGATAAGGAGAGGATTTTCTCTGTCCACTCTAGCCATTAGCCACTTTGTTGTCTGCTATCTTGATTTCGTGACCTCTAATAAAAAGTTAAGCTTCAAAACAGGGAATTGTCCCTGCACTATGAAGTTGTTTTTTCTATCTCTACAGAATGCCTCTATAAACATTTTGGCACAATGCAAGAAGTTCTGATAAGAGATATTGCCAATAAATTTCCAGCTGCATTATAATATAAACATAAAAGAAAAAAAAAAAAAAGAAACAAACAACCCAAAAGCCAAAAAGTAACTATTTATGTTAAGAGCATTCAGGATGGAAAAAACAGTTGTTATAAACAAAGAGGTTTGAATTAGACCTTTTGCTTAGCCCACCGACTTCAATCTGACTCAGGAACTGAAGGCAGAATGTTTTTTTCAGCGTATATCTGCCACTTGCTTATCAGGTCTATGAAAAGACACCATCAGATTTAAATTGTGACTTCTTTGCTGCCTGGAGGCAAATGCTTTGCACAAAGAAGTAAGATAATGTGGCTACGTCTTCCTTACAGTAAAACAAATGAGAGCAAGAAGGGAATAAAAGCCACCAGCAAAACCCACTCCTTCTGTTTAAAATTATGGATGTAAGCAAAGAGCCCAGGGAGCAGCCCATATTAGGCAAAGTGCACTCTTTTCTTGTAAAAAGTTTGAAGAATTGAAGGCCTGCTGTCCACACTTAGAATTGTCAGCACACTTGTGTATAGCAAATGAAAACAAGAGGAGATGCGAGGACACTGGAGCAGAAGGAGGGGCTTCCAGCTCCTCATTGCGGGATGAGAGGCGGATGGGGTGAGCAACCGAGGCACAGCATGGCCTCTGACTACAAACCCAAAGCTCTTTTAAGCCCCGAGAGCCTCGCTATGCATGACAGCACTGGGTAGCCCAGCGAGGACATGGCGAGGAATCGAACCTGGCAGAGGCACAGTGTGAGGCTGTACCTGGGTCAGCATCCCAGGTATGATTCCTGCCAGCTCGGCAGCTGGAAGTGTGCAAGCTGGTATCTGGTCTCTCTCAAGCCTCAGGGATCAGATTGGTTTATGAACCTGCTTATATTAAGAGCAAACAATTTATCACTGCAGATTTTCCGTGGAGTTGCCTTGCTGTTGCTCCTCTGGCCTCACAGCTACCTGCCTGCGAGGGCTCGAGCCTGCACCCGCTGCTTTCAGGAGCCCTAGTGACCCAGTGGGCACCTTTCCTTCCTCTTGCCTCACCACACACCCCAAGCTCCACATTTTGAACCTTTCTTCTTGCTTTCTCCATAATTCTTCCTGCAAGGTGGCATTGATCACAAATATTGCATGAATGGCGCTGGTAAGTAACATGAGCAGGCATGGTATGCTCTGCATCATACACGGGCAGCTTTCTTCCTTACATGCCATGGCTTTTGGGCTGGTTGCACCACAAACAATAAGGTGTGTTTTTTTCCAGATAGACTCCACATACCATACAGTATGTTTAAAATTGCTGCATCAACAAATCAAAGTAAACAACCTTCTCTCCTCTGTGAGATGATGAAAAACATAAATTATGTAGTCTTTAAACAAATGGTAAAGAGTTTCCTTATTAGGCTTCAGGGTCCTCTGTGTGTATATGCCCCTTGTAAAATCCTTGTCATTCCTGGGTCTGTAGGTCTGTATAATGTTCTTCACAGATTCAATTGAGTGGTCAGCATACCATGCCTGGGCTGGGGGATTTGACACAGACACACACACACCCATGTAGATACCTATATTTATAAATTACAGTGAAAAAGTTAAAGTTTCTGCTGATTCCTTAGCAGACGTTTTCTTGAGGGTGAAAGCAAGACTTGCTTTTGGTAGATTTCCTCCTCTGTTTCCCTTCCATAACATTTTCTCCATCTCTTGGCTTGCATATGAATGTCTCCTACATTCAATTCTTGCTTTATTGAGTAAGAAAGACCAAGAGGACTGTCAGCTTCCCATCTGGGCACATGACCTCATCCTTCCCAGCAACACATGATCCAGCTGCATGTCCCCAAACCAAGGACCCCATTGCATCCTCACCCACTGTCGTTCCCTTCCTGCCACATTCTCCCAGGGCACAGCACAGAAGGACCTGAAAACCGGAGAAAACCTCACATGAAAACTGAAAGAAAACACTAAGAACAGTGAAGCTTTGCTCAGCTTCTCCATGCTGGGCTGTAGCAGAGATGTGAGTGGGCTTTGCGGAGCCATGGGAAGAGTTACAAGGCACCATGCCCACAGCCCATGGGCAGGGGATGGGGGATGCTCAGCACAGCCCTGCAAGGAACAGCCCATCTGAAGCAGGACGTGCGAGTATCTGAGTCACAGGACCAGCCATTCCCTACAGAAATAACTTCACTTGAACAAATGGAATCTAGTTCATTGTACTTGTTATAGGAAATAGCTTGAATAAGGCAAATACTGAGGTTATCAGGGTAGATATGTCTTATCTAAGGCAAAGGGCAATTTTTAGGGGGGTCATCACTGTTGACTGATTAAACATGATTCTGATGGGATGTATGGCATGTACTTATCCATGGAAATGCCTTACTTCTTCTGGATAGGCTTTTGCCCCTCTACTCTGGGGCTGGTCTCTTGCCCAGCTTCTGTTTCCCATGCAATCACCTGTTATCTCAAAGCAAATGTAAAACATAGGAGAAGAACCAACAAGAACTTTGCAAAATGGGGTGCTGAACCACAGCTAGGCCTCCAAGGACTACGATAACACAAATAAGAACTGTGTGTAGCTTACCTGATATCTCACTACTCTGGCAATCCTCCATCTCCTTTCTACAGCAGCTTTTCACTCCACCATGTTCCTGGGTCCAATCAGAGATGTAACTCACATTAAAGGTAGCAAACTGAGGGAGGTGATCCTGCCCCTCTACTCTGTGCTGGTGAGACCTCACCTGGAGCACTGCGTCCAGATGTGGGGTCCTCAGCACAGGAGAGACATGGACCTGTTGGAGCGTGTCCAGAGGAGGGCCACAAAAATGATCCGGGGGATGGAACATCTCTCCTATGAGGACAGGCTGAGAGAGCTGGGGCTGTTCAGCCTAGAGAAGAGAAGGCTCTGAGGTGACCTGATAGCTGCCTTTCAATATCTAAAGGGGAGCTACAAGAAAGAAGGGGACAGATTCTTTAGCAGAGTCTGTGGTGACAGGACAAGGGGAAATGGTTTCTGACTAAAAGAAAGGAGATTGGATTGGATTTAAGGAAACAGATTTTTACAGTGAGGGTGGTGAAGCACTGGCACAGGTTGCCCAGAGGTGTTGTGAGTACCCCATCCCCGGAGACACTCAGGGTCAGGCTGGACGAGGCTCTGAGCAACCTGATCGAGCTGTAGGTGTCCCTGTTCATTAGAGGAGAGTTGAATCAGATGGCCTTTAAAGGTCCCTTCCATCTCTAAGGACCCTATGAAATCTTTCTGGTTACCTTACCTGAGTCAATGAACAAACATCCTAGGATTAAGCCATGAAACTGCACTCTCTGAGGATGAGCAATTTTTTCTTTTAGGTCTTATTTCTCATGGACTCTAAGGGATTGTTCATATCTTTGCAACTGTGAGTAGGACCTTTTAATGTTTTAACTATTGTAGAATAGTGAAATCAAAAAAAACCAAATACTGCACAGGTAAGAAAGCAGGAGTAAGGATATCTTTCATTACATCATCACCTCAGTTTTCTTGCCGTTTCTCCTTGCAGTAGCTGAGCTGTTTTCTGATATTGAGGGGTCTACCAGCATGAGCAATTTGAAGGTTACTTTTGGCTTTGACGTCTTAGCATATATTGTTGGCTTCTTTGAATTACTACTCTAAAATCCCCAAGGTAAGACTATCCACCATTCCATCTCTGGTTTCAGCACTCAGTCTTTCATAGTGCCACATCATTTTGTCTGATTACTGCTAATTTTACTTGTCCCACTTGGTGAAAATCCCCTGGAGTAACAGTGCTCGCATCCTCACCCTTGGCTCTGAAGCAGAAAGGTTCATGGTCTGGAATAATGGGCAAAGATTTACTTACCAGGGGCCAAAAATAAAGCAGCTCATGCAAGGAAATCTGGTGGCAAGAAATTTAAAAACTTAAATACCTGCCACTTTACTTTTTTTGAAATTTTCTGCCAAGAGTAATATGAGGCAGTTTAATATAACGTTAGTGCCCTAACTCATGTTTCATTTACCTCACTGAAAAAAAAAAAAAGAAAAGAAAAGAAAAAATCTATTCAGAGGAACTGAACCATTTTAAAAGAGATTGGAGGTCACCAGTAGGCGTATGAAATCAAGGCAAATTTACATGATGTAGGAGTCCCCAGCTTTTCAGCCACAGTGCAGCTATTAAGCAGTTCATTATATCAGCGCTGGCATGCAGTGCCAGGCAGCAGATGACTGGGTAACACATTTCAAGCGATTACCGTGAATCGGATTTAGCTCCCGCTTTCATTGAGGGCTGCTCACCATTATCTCCTGCAGAGACCGTTTCACGCATCAGCTTCAGGGAAGTAGGCACCAAAATGCCTCTCCCTATAGGCCAATAGGTGCTGAGAGAGATGCAGGAGGTCAACGGTTTGCATCTCCACTTTCTTACTCTAAATTTCAGGAGGTCTTGGGGTCTATCTTGCTCTCATGCACAGCAGTTGTGAGGTGCATCCCACTCTTCCTGCTCTTGTCTTTGCCCATGCATGCTCTGATTGTGTGGATACTGCCTTATCTTTATTCTGCTAAGCTTTGTTATCTGGGCTCTGCTGTTTATTGCTTCATATATCCCCATGTACTCATCTGTGGCTGCACACACAGACAATGAAAGGAAGGAACAAAATGGAAGGGCACTTCCAGTAGACCCAGAGACTTATTACAGTAACCAGTCATTCCTGCCAGACCCTATACAGCCAAGGCACTGAACAGGATTTCAAAACTACTAAAACCTAGAGATTCAAGGCTGATTTTTGTGTTCTTTCACTCTCCTCCATTATGCTCAAAACAGCACATTTCAGTGCACAGACCCCTCGCAGCACTGGTTTTGGATAAATGACACCTCAAGCACAAGTGGGTCCTCAGCCAAGAAAAGAGCTTGCAGCTCTGCACATCCAGGCAGCTCTTTGGCACCTTGCTGAGAAAGGGCCAGGCAAAACACCCTCCTGCCTGCTCAGGGAGGAAGAGAAGCACCAGTGACATAGCAGTCTGCTGCCCAGGATTGCTGCTAATGGCCTTTCTAATCTCCTGGCAGAAGCCACTGGGGATTACCATCTTCATTTCCACCCATTCCCACTTCCCATTAGATCAATCTGCAGCAAAGCGGAAGAATGAAACATTTGCAGTGCTAGTACATGAGGTCACCTCTGAGGCCCAGCAAAGTATATCTGTGCAATGCAACTTATCAGGGGTTGAAAGGCAAAGGGGGACATTGCTTGGAGTTATACATTGTGGTGCTCTCTTTGCCCAAGCCGATACCTGCACAGCTCCCACAGCAGCATGCACTACTTGGACAGAAGGACTTGGAAGCAGCATTAATGTCATTGAGCCCAATATTCACATCCTTTGCTGCAGGGATAGGGCTACAATCCCAGATCAGGCACCTGCCCCTCTGACCTGCTTCCCAACCTGCCCCAGTCTGCAGACCCTCCCTTCCCAGAGGTGTCCTGGAGGGAAATCAAGGCCTGCAGGCATACTGGGTTGCCCTCCTTACACTGCACATGGCCCTGCATGGTGAGTAAGGGTGTGGGGGCACCAGGAAGGCCTCTGAAGACGTATGACACTGCTGTGACACTGCTATCACTCCCACTGCACTGGGTGAGCCCCAGCTGTGGATCGAGCAATGCATTGTGACTTCCTTCCCACCCAACAGAAGTGGGTCTCTGGAGGCAGCAGCATTGCTCCTTGCTGTTCTCCTGCCCAGCCTGGCAGTGTGCAGGCAGCCAGGATCCGTCCTCATCAGGGCAGCCACACTGCAGGGCTGGGCCTTGCATCCCTCACGGGGAGCAGTGCTCAGGCATAGCTTGGTTGGGTTCGCAATTTGTAAACCTGGACTTCAGCAGGACTCAAAAATGCCATCGCAAAGACCTGATTTAAATGGGGCATGTCTTAAAAAGGCTAGCTCTTAATCTTCTTGAGCAAGAAGGGGAGGATCCATCCCCTCTGTTTTCCTCCCATTGTATAGCACCACCTCTACTAGGTCTTTCACTATGTTTAGATACAACAGTGACAGGCACATCACAAAGTCCTTAGAAAACTAAATTTGCTTTGGCTGTTGTAAGCTAATTGCAGAGCTGATTTATTTTCTTTGCAGCCCCAAGCCCCACCTCCCCAGTGGCCAGGTTGGCCTGAACAGCATGCAGGGGCCCAGCTCTCCACCTGGGCTTTGAGGGGCATCCCACAAAGCATTTGCTTCGCTTGGACCCCGGACACGATGGCGAGTGACCAACAAGTGAGTCAGTGCAGCGCTGTGAATCTGTTTATCAGACAGCAACAGTCATTTGTGGAAGCATCTTTTGTAGCAACAGAAGAGCCTATTTGCTGGTAGCACTGACTAATGTAAATGAGGATTAATTAATGTTTTCCTGCAGTGATGTTGGCACCGATAGTGCCTTATTCATGTAATTTAATTTCTATTGACAGGCTGCTAATGGAAATGGATAGCAATGGGTGTCTCTCCCATCAGGCACGCTCTGCCACAGAAATAATTCTCCGAACTGGCAGTTGGTCTCAATCGTCGCTGGAAACGTGAGGCAGTGAAAGGGGACGACTCAGAAAGGAGAAACAAAGGGACTGTTGTCAGACTCCCAATCCCGGCCTGGGTATTGAACCAGGGTGAATTTGGGGGTTCAGGTCCAGCTGGGTGCCTGAAGCCTGGCTTTGATTCAGCCCCAAATTGTAGCTGTACAGCTTCCTCGTGGCAGGAGCACGTGTAGAGTGGGATGAGCGGTGTGTAGGCAGCCCCATAGCTCTCCTTCTGAGTGTCCTTTTGTCCCTGGGAACTTGTGACGACTTTCCAAGGGACGAGGATTTTACCCCGGACTTGGCAAGTCCCACATGAGGCTGACCAAAAGGTCCTTCAGGTAAGCAGGGAATTACCCCGCCCAGAGGCTGGGGTCTGACACATGCCATTGCCACTCTGCTCGTGTAACTGAGCATCAGAAAAGTATCTTTCAGCATCTCTGCATGTTCACGCACCACCAAATGTCTGACACTGCAAAACTTTTAGCTGTGAAGTTCTTTCCTATGGCCACCCCAAAGTGCTCCAGGCCATGTTTTGAGTCATATTACCGCTCATATGATGGCCAGCAGAAAAGTACCTCAAAATGTGAGATATGCCCAGTCATAACAACGGGGGAGGATGGAATGAGAGGAACAAACCTGCCAGAACCAAGCTAGAACAAAGCCAGCAGCACCTCTCTGAGAGGCATGAGCAGCACAAAGAGCCCCACGGCCCTTAGCTGCCCTGGATAGCTCTGCCTGTCCCCACATGTCACAGCCTGCAGCTCTCCCTCTAATCTGATCACCTTTACATGCCCACTGCTAGCATTTGCTTAATCCTCATTCCTTCATGACCCTCCATCCTTATCCTTTCAAAGGGAGAGCAATCACCTCTGCCCTCCAGGTATGCAGATACCCTGCTCTGACCAGACTGCAGGCCTCTGTTGTGCTTTGTCCCGATTTCAGCAAGAGTAAGGCAAATCCGGCACCTCAGAAAACAAAATCCCTGCCACCTAAAGCTGAGCACTCAGAACTGGAGGACACCGATGTCATAAGGGGCTGTGGTGTCCAAGTAGACCAAAATGTTTCCCCACACATGGAGGTGTGGGCTGGGTGTGCCCCATGCCCTGGGTAGTTGGCAGCAAAGCTGTGGTGGCCCTCCAAAACTGGAGTTGAAAACCATTGCTCTGCAGCAATTTATTCCCCATTGCCACCTGGGCTATTTCCTTGCTTCTGTGAGCTCAGCCACGGGAGCCAGACCCCCTGGCTGCCACCATGGGTGCCTTGAGACAAGGAGCCAAAGCCAGCGGAAGTGCCCCAGAACAGGGCTACAGAGATGTTCTCCATCCCTCCTCCTGCTGGTGCTGAACCAAAAATAATGAAGGCTCTCATTAGCTGAGAGAAAAGGAGCAGAAACAACTCCCTAGCCTCCTGTTTAGGACACCCCTAAGGAGAGCACTCTGCATTTAAAGTTAAGCAGAGGTAGAGAGAGTTAGGGCAGCAGGGACAAGAGCTCAGGCCCTCTGTGCCTCTAGGCAGACCTGGGTTTGTACAGGGAAATAATGCTTCTCATCAGGCAGGCTCACATGGCTAAAGAGAACAGGTTATAGGCAAAAAAGAGAAGCAGTTCCAGTCTGTAGGTATTTGAGCACAATTCCTTGAGTTTAATTTTGTTAATTACTTCAACAAAGTAAATGAAAAAAAAAAAACGTTAGCACCTGCACAAAGGCGAGAGTTATGAGTGAGTGATAACGTTAGGAAGAAAAATAAAGCAAGAATTACTGACCAGGGAATGGAAAGATGGTAGTTCAAGGTAAAACCTTTTTAAGGCCATGGTCCAGGTGGTGTCACCCCTTGCTGATAATCTCACAGGGCTCCAGCAGTGGGCAGCCTGCAGCACTGAAGTAAGACCAAATCCCCGCTGGGACGTGCAGGAGCACGCAGCGCATTTGGGTGCCGGACATAAGGCAGCTGTGCATTTGGGATGCTCACTGCTCCTGGTCTGGGGTGTGCTCTGGCCGTGCCTCCGTGTTGCCCTTTTCTGAGGCTGTGGTGGGGCCTCATTAGCTGTTTGGGTGCACAAAAGTTAATTGTACCACAATTTCAAACTTGGGTGCTCCCTGCTCTGTCCCGTTTTTGCCACCTGTACCCCTCAGAGGACAGCTGCAGAGCCCCACACCAAGATGGAGAGAGCTGCTCAGGAGCTGCTTCATGGCAATCAGGGCTTTGTATTTTGGGCATCAGAAAACACCATAAAAAACATTTCCATTTCCATATTTTTGATTGTTGGGAGGCTGGAAGCTTCTACTTGCACGTCTGCTTACTTTCTGTTGGGATGCCAATCTTTTATTTTTTTCCCCATGCCCAGAGCGGAGGTGGAGTCACTGTCCCTGCGGGTGTTCAAGAACTGTGGAGATGTGGTACTGAGGGACATGGCTCGGCAGGCATGGTGGGGCTGGGTTAATGATTGGACTTGGCGATCTTGGTAGGTCTTTTCCTACCTTAATGATTCCACAATTCCCTGATTCTATGATGCTATGATTTGCTACTCACTAAGCCAATGAACTGACCTCCATGAACGTGGCCATGTAGACTGCTGAGGAGAAGTGACCTCAGGGTCCCCCAACACCACCTTGCAGCTTCTGGCAAGCGTGCCTGCTGCTCCTCTGTTAATAATGGCATTAATAATAGCATTAATAACAGTGTTAATAACAGTGTGCCACCCCACATCTCCCCCGCTACCCCACGCAGACTTTCCGTATCCATTTCACTTACAGCAGGCAATAATTGCATGTTTTACACAGGAAGACACCAGCGGCATTGTTCTGCTCGCAGGTTTTGTGCCGCTCTCAGCCCGAGAGGCAAACAAGCAGCCTGTTTAATAAGCCCCAAATTCTGTCGGGGCGGGCAGTTGCTATGGTGAGAATTCCTGCACAGCACAGCACGGTCACTGCGCGCCAGCGAACGTGGGCAGCCCCTGTGTGCCCAGGTGGGAGCAAAGCGCAGTGCAGGGCAGGGGCGGAGGATGCAGAGTGCAAAATGCTGCGGCACCACAGGCGGTGAAGGCTCCGAGCAACAGCTGCAGATGGGACCTATCTGCTCCATTGGGTTGGGCTGTGCTGGAGATGTGAGGGCTGAGAGCGCATCACTTCATCCACCCACTGCATCCCCACTAGGCTGCGGGCTCCGGGGCTGTCAAACCATCAACTCACACTCGGTTTGACAACAAACTCACTTCACATATATGGTTACATTTAAAGAAAATAAGAGGAGGGAAAAAAAGAAAGCTGTTGGAGCAAGAAAAGCCCGCAGATGCTTCCTAGAAGTAGAATGTGATTTGGCGATCTGGCACCAGCATTTCAGCAGCCTATAAAAGGTAAAGTTGGTACTACAGCCAGCCACTCGTGCTGCACAAATAGGAGCTGTGAATATATTCTGGAAGTAATGTCAGAGAGGACCAGATGGGAAATGAGCAGCACTCATTCTAATTTAACAAAGACAGCTAACCCGGAGTGTGCATTGACATGTAGCATTTCTCGTCTGCCTCCATTCAGAACAGATTCTCGGTATCACTTCCAAGCAAAGGAAATTGAAGGAATATTTGCTCCTTTGTGAATTACTCTTCTTTCATAATTGGAAAACTTTGGCACTGGGAGCCAGGTGTAGCGTGCTGTGCTAGGAAACACATGGAAGGACACAACACACCCACAGAGCCCTGCGGGCGGGGGTGGAACAGCTCCTGGGGATTCGGTCAATGCAGGATGGATTCAAGGTTTGGGCCCTGGGGGATGCTGTGAGCCTGCAGAGAGGGAGTGCACATGGGCAGCAGTGAGGGGGCTGCGTGGGACCAGAAAACACCACCTGCATAGCAAGAGCAGCTCCCATCTCTGTTCTCATGCACATGTAGGTGATGGCTTTGTGCATGACCTGTGCTCTGAGCACACACCTGGAGGACTGAAGGTGAAGCCTATTCGGAGGCTATCAAGGCCTCCCTGTGTGTTTTTCAAATTTATGCTCACGCTTGGCTCCTTATGACTGCATCAATTGGGATGAGCTTGTTTGAGGGGAGGGACTCAAGTGCACAGGAATCTGTGGGATTTGTTTATGTGTTTGGTAGAGCTTAGGTCCTATTTTTAAACAAAGCACCATTTCCATTCCCTCTCTTTTTTCCCTTAAATATTTAGAAGGGATTAACTACATAAAACAAGCTGCATCCACTCTTTCCTTTCATTAGTTCATTACCAGAACCTCTCAACTTCCAAGCTCCTTCATGTAGTATTTATTTTCAAAGTCCAGAACTGCAGAAGTTCAACCAAACCCCCCATTCTGCCATATTACAAAGCCAAATTTTCATACCATTCTGCTCTGCAGAGCTCTGCATTTCAAACACACTCCTGTCTGTGATAGCAGCACAGCCTCAGCTCCCTGCTGACGGGTGTCTGCCCCTCTGCAGAGTGCCCTTTGTCCACAGGAAAGGCACAGACAAACCCGTGTCCATTTCTGCAGCAAACTGAGAGCACAGGGAGAGCAGCCGGGGTCAGAGCAGATCACCCTGGGTTTCCATCTGACCTTGAAAACCTGATCAAAATGCACAGCTCTAGCTGCGAGTTGACACTGTACACAAAATGCTTTCTGTGTGACCAAAGCTCCTGGCTTAATGGATCCCTTCGCTTCTCCGGGCTTTGCTATGCAGAATCACATTTGGAGAGGCTCCATGTACTCCTGGCCAGTGGTGCAGGCCTGCAGGGCGCAAATCCCCTTGCTATCTCCCCCAGTATCCCTACAATGCATACAGCTAGTACATCAAGGAGCCATGTTCAGCAGCAGAATAGGATCTCCAACTTTCCAGGCCAATGCTCTGTCCTTGATGCCAGCGAGCAGGTGTGCAAGCCCAGCTCTGCGGGGACCCCATGGTGCTGGGACAGACAAAGCCTGGTGCAGCCCCAGCACTGCTTGCAGCCAGCACCAGCTCTGTCCCCACAGCATCACCCACATCCCCACTCCTCCCAGCTCCGGGGCTGCCTGCACTGCTCTTACAGAGTCACTGTACTCATGTCTGTTTGGGCTCCTGCAGCACTTCCTATGGAGTTTGAGTTCTTGCATCGCTCCCTATGGGGTCACTGCACTAACACCTATTTGCTGTCTAATTAGCAGTGATTAAGACACACCGGAGCCTGCTGAAAGTGCTGGTAGTCTGCTTCTCCACCTGCTTCCTCAGCGTTTCATGCATCAAGCGGCTCGGTGCAAAGCTCCCTAATGGCAAGCAAAGCGAGGCACATGCTTTGAGGCTTGTTCATTCCTGGCTTTAAGAGTTTAGAAAGCAATAGCATACAGCATGAGGGTGCTGCTGTGTGAATATGTGAGGGATCATCATGGCCAGGAACAACTCAGGCTGGAAAACCTTAACCCGCAATTACGTGCAGTTTGGTGCACCAAATCCTCTACAGCCCGCAATGGTTGTTCCCTGCTCTCAGCCCCTGCAAAGTTAAGGCGCAGGCTGTGTCCTATTCATTAGGACTGGAGTGATGATTTAGAATGGCTCCTGAAATAGCTGCCCTTGCTGGCTAGGGTAAAGAAAGAGGCATCAATCCCTATAGGCAAGGAAGAGTGATCAGCCCTCTCCCTTCTCCCTTCCTCTAAAATCCTCCCTCACCCCTCCTCTCCCAGAACACAGACACTTTTTAAAAGGCTTTTAAATAATCTCATGCTCCATAACAAAATTACAGAAGCAGTTTCCTCCTTTAATAGCACTCTCCTTCTTGGTAATCTTGTTTTAGCTACAGGTTTTGATGGGAGAGTACCAGCAGATGAATCACCTGTCACCCCTGTCGGTTGTTTTGCCTGGTGCAGGAAGGAAGAGCTCTGTTTCGGAGAACAGTCCCTTGTTCAGAAGAGGAAGCGCTCGTTAATGCCCACTTTTAACTAGGGGTGATAAAAGTTTTATTTGAATGGTTAATCAGGGCATAAACAGATGAATTGCGACTGCGACTCTGACGCAGCACAATGGATGGCGTGGTCCTGGCCCTGAGTCACTGCTCACAGATGAATTGGGCTGTCTTCTGCAAGCAAGAGCTTGGCTCCTGCACATCACCTCCTCACAACAGCACTGGGAGGCTCCAGCTGAGGGAAAGGCCAAAGGCTGACCGAGATCAGGGGTTAACGGAGACAGGGGCATAGGTGTTCCTGTTCCAGAGCTCTTGTGTGGGTGAGCACTTCTCTGACAGTCTCAACTACCTAGAATTCCAAAGAAAATCTTTTTCAGAAAGAGATCCAATTTTATTTATCAAAATATGAGGCTGGAGGTGTCAGTGAAGGAGAAGAAAATTGGATATGTATGCTCATCAGATTAAATTAAGTATCAAACAGCAGTTCAAATAAAAGCATTAGTAACTGGAAGACATCTATAGGATTGTCATAGCTACCAGTCATTTTTTGTTTAATTTTAATCAGTGTCACCATGTAAGCACATTACTGGGCCTTTGTGTTGAAAGAGCTTCTCTTGTACGCCCCTGCTGCTGGGGCTTTCCTGTCACTGTACTTGTCCTCAGGACAAATCTGCACACACTTAGGTCTAACTTCTTCACTTTCAAGCACGTTGTGTTATAATGGTCCCTAAGAGGCAGAGGAGCACAACAAGAGCAATCCCTCATTCGCCAGCTTTGAACAGGACTTCCAGGTGACCAGAACCTGCAGAGAGCATCGGGAGAGGGTGCTGTTGTGTGGGACCCCAGAGGTAAGCGCTGCATGAATGCTACTCCATTAACAGAGCAGCCGTGAGTAGGATGCTTTCAACTAAACTGGATGGGATGATGGCTTTGTACAACTCATATTTCTTCCCCTGCCAGCTACCATACACCCTGCCTTACATTTAATTTTGACAAGCTGCGAGCTGGTCAAGGCCAACCACACGGCTAATGCGTTGAAAGGAGCATCACTGTAACAAGAGAAACGTGACATTCTACTTAAGTACATACGTCCGATGTATCCACTGTACCTCAATCCTTTGCTTTTTTTGTCAGTTTATCAGATAGATACAGGTCTACTCTCCTCCTGACTCATGAAATATGTCTCTTTCACAGACATGGGTATTTTATCACAATTTCTTGAACTATGCCACCTCCTCTTGGCAGAACAATGGTGTCTCCTGGCCAAGACCAGTGCCTGTTCTGCTGAGTGGTCCATGCGCAGGAGAGGGATGCCAGGTCTCCGTCCTCTGACAGCAGATTGTCCAAGATAGCATTGATGTCAGTAGCTTAGTCTGAACCCAGACTGGGTTTCAACTAGATAAACTTCTTACTGCATCTTGGATAATTTCCCTAAGAATTTTCCATGAGAGTTAGTGATGTATTGGCAGTTGGTTAGAACCAAGATATCCAGAGTGGGTTTTCTTGGCATTGGTCAGACCAGTTCATGAATGAAAGGAGCAAGGGAAAATTCCTTCCATGAATAAGACACTGGCTACTTCGGTCATTAGTGGCATCAGTTACTTACAACTCTTTTCCTGAAAATGAATACACAGCTGTGCAGGTGGTGTCACCAGGAAGGATGTGACTTGCTTGAACTTGGGTGGGTATTCCAAGAAAAAAGACTGGTGATCGGCACTAGCATTCAATGCACAAGGCAGGAAGAGCATCTCTGGGCCATGACCTGCTGAGTTAATGCAGCTAGGATCTGCAAGGACTGGTTTCAAAAGCAAGCAGGTAGATACAAGCAATGAATACCTGGGTAAAGGCATATGAACTAGGGGAAATACCATTACTCATAGGATAATCATTGGAGGGATGCTGAAGAGGACAGTGGATCACCTGATTAAATAACACACACCGGATAAGGAATTCATTAGAAGAGATTAAAATCTTGATACGTAATCAAAATTGAATTTGACTCTAACCAAAGAGAATGAACCACTTATAACATGCAAGAGGAATGCAGCTTGGGTGAGAATGACCATGAAACAACAGAGTTCACGTGTCGTCAGAAAGGAAGGAAGGAGAACAGCAAAATAAACACAATGGACTTCCAGAAAGCATATTTCAAAAACCTCATAGAACTGATAATCATGAGAAACAAGTCTCAGAGAAAAGGGAATTCAGGAAAGTTGGCAGCAGCTTAAAGAAACAATGGTAAGGACATCCATTCAAACAATCCCAGCAGAGGAGGGAAAGCAACTGTCGCAAGATGATGGGCTTAAATCACGACCACTTCACTGAATTCTAACACAAGAAATAGTGCATTCAGAAAATAGAAACTAGATTCACCTGCATATGAATGTATGCATAACCTGAAGATGTGGGGATTGAATCAGAGAAGTCAAGATATAAACAGAGAATCAACCAGTAGGATCAACGGGACATCAAGAAAACTTAGAATACATTAGCAGTGACATGGAGGCTACAGGAAGAACTACCCCAAAGGGAAGTAGTAGTGAATGATTTGAAGAAAGTAGAAGTGTTTACCTGCTTTACTTCAGTTTTTAGCGTAAAGACCACTTGTGCCTAAATCATTACCACAATGAATGCCGAATGATGGTGAGGAAAGAACTCAATGTAGAAAGAAGTGGATAGTATTGAGTTGGGTTAAATATTGTTTGCACTGCTTGTTGAAGTAATCTTATGATGGACAGAAGCTCTCTGAGATCTCAGAGAACCAGCAGGGTATCAGAAGACAAAAAAAGGGAAACTGAAGAATAATATACAAGACAGCTTGGTTTGAATTCCCAGAGAGAACTGGAACAAATAAATACTCTATTAACATCTGGAAAATAACAAGGGTGTGTGTAACAGCTAGCACAGATTTGTGAAATCAACCAGAGGCAATAAATCCATCCTTTATTAGGCATTTTGACACACACATGACATTATCATAACTGGAACACGACTTAAAGCTCCAAGGGTAAAAATCTGCTCAGCGGATGCCAAACCAATCTGAAGTCAACAATATCATGCCAAAATAAAAGATAGGAAGGGTAGATAGGAAGGGAATATGCTGCACTCCACATTCATTGCAAATAGGTCAAGAAGTGGGATCAAAGAGCAGCAATACAGCACCATACATTTCCTGATGGTTAACTGCTAGAACAAGTTATCTCACTGGAGAATTTCTGTCTGGGGATGTTTTTAAGAAAAGGTCGGATACCCATCTGTTATGCAAGAAGCAGGCACTGTTTGTTCTGCTCTGCAGAATGGGATAAATTAGATAATCTCTGGATATCCCTTCTGACCTTATTTTCTGTGATTCACACACCAGGAAAGTCATAGGTAGAGATTTCTTGCTTTTTTTGAGGATGACGGCAGTGAACGTCTAGAGTGAAGGGCAGCTGTGTGCAGAGGGCAGCACCGTTCAGCCCATCTGAGAAGTCTTCTAATACATAACTGTTTTCCTGAAAATTCACAAAGCCACTGGAAGAGCAGGAATTTCACTTCTGAGGGAGCACACTGAGCCTCGGAAGTCAGATCAGCTGAGCTGGCTTTCTGCATTTTCCCCCCAGCGACCTGTTAACACCTCTCGCCCACCCACGTCTTAAAACTTTTGAGGAGGGCTTTGAAATGTGGGAGGTGATCATCTGGGAGTAACTCAAACTCTGTGCATTTGCTACATTTCTCCCATCTCATTAATATTGTTGGCCTTTAGAACCAAGCTCTACAAACGGAAACCAACCGGCTTCTCAGGCCAAATCTCGCATATGCTTCTGCTGGCAGAAGACCAAGCCCCAAAAGCAGAAAGCTGGCCAGGCAGCAAGGATGAGATGTTGGGAAGCCACCTTCCTTCTGCTCTGGAGCCCTCAGAAACTGGTGCCAGCCCAGAGCTGGAGATAGGAAAGGTGCTGCCAAGACCTCAGCTCCTCTCCTGGCACAGCTTCCATCAGGCATAGCTTTGCTTTCAGAGCTGCAGTCTGGAATGGAGACAGATGCAAGCACCACCTTTTCCACCTCATCTTCTCTTGGACTGTACAAGCAGCTCAACCTAAGGAGGAGAAAATACTCCCAGGTCTCTGTTGGAAGATAACCTGCAATAACATCCTTGTTTTTTGAGCCTGCTTGCCTCCATGAGGAGCACACATATGGTTGTACACACTCGTTAAACACGTTACACAACCCATCCCAATCCAGCAGGACTCTCTTCAGTCAAAGGAGAAGACACGTCTTTGCCCTGCCAAGTCCACAGCAAAGCTTAAAATACCGTGCTCCAGCCAAGTTCCACAAAAAGAGAGAGAAAAATCCTCTGGTTACCCTCTAGCTCTTCTCCTCTGGAGCCTTCTCCATTTGTGCTATGAGTCCCAGCCCTCGGCATAGAGGAGGAAGGAGAGAAATTAATTCTTCACAGCTGGTTCTGTCCTGCAATGCCTTGCTCTCAGGACAGGCAGCTGTAGCCTCTCTGGCCAGAAAGGGAGGGTTAACTCCTACCCTGCCAAGTTTCAGATGGAGAGCATCCAAAACGATCTTCTTGCCTTTATGTTTCCCAGGCGGACGCATTCTGGCCTGGGTGAATGAGGTGTATGTCCACATCCATATCCACACACACGCTGGCACACTGCATCCCTGTGCCTCTGAAGTCTCTAAGGCGAGTGGATAAACCCTGCCCCTTTCGAGCTGCTATGATCCGCCAGGGAGATTTTATGCAAATGATTTAATGAGCCTACTTGCAAAGGATTTGCATACAGGCATAAACTTAACAGGCAGAGAGAGAAAGGAAAAATCCTGGCCTGGAGGGCTGGGAATGAGGAGGTGATGGATGAGGGATGTGGGATGCAGGATCCCACCCTGCCCCGGGCCACGGTGAGCACAGCCCTCCCCAGCCACAGGGACCGATGTTCTCCAGCAACATCCTCTGTGCAGGATGGATGGATGAGTAATGGCTGAGCGCAGGCTCGAGCCCTGCTCAAAGCCAGGCGTGAGCTTCCTCAGCCCCTTTTCAACTCTTTCCCTGTGCACAGCCCCTAAGCAGCAGGGTTTGAAGGAGGAGGAGGAAGACAGGGAGCAGCAACGGGAGGGTATCTATGGTTCTTTGAGCTCAATAACCCTTATTTTGGTTGGGAGGGGAGAAGGAAGAGCTCTTCAACCTTGTGCTGGGCATGGGAAAATGTGTGTTGGCCCCAGCACACAGGTGGGATGCTGCCATAGGTGTGGTTGCGAGGGATGGACCACTCAGCTCAACTCACAATTCACCTGAGCTCATCTGAAAGCTCAAAGCTCATATATAAAGAAATATTTTTGCTGCTTTTCCTTCAAACCATCACTGTGCAATGCTATAATGAACCAGCTCAGTGTGCCTGCAGAAGAAAAGAGTGAAAGTCCACAGCACTCGAACAATGATAATAACCACAGCGAGAATGGAGGGGTTCAGGCTGAAAAATGAAGGGAGCAGAGAGAATGCCTGGAAATAGCTGCCCCTCCTCCCTGCTCCTGTGAAGTTGGGTTACAGAGAGAAAAGACATTCTAAAACAGCATCAGAGTTTGTGAGCACCGTAGAATATTTACAAAGGCAAAAGCAAAGCACAAAAAGAGTGTGCAGCATGCTCAAGGTAACAAAGAAATGCTGCGGTGCAGCAGGTAACTGAGCGCTGCGGAGCCTCGGCATATGCCGTAACTCCTGGATCATCTTTCTTCTGTATTGCGTTTGCTCAGCTTGGTGATAAAAATATGTCTTTCTCCAGAGGCGCATTGACCGCATAGCCCAGACGATGAGGTTTTACGTCTGTTTATGATGATGCATGCAAACCAAGTACCTGCCTTGCAAAACAGCTTGGCTGCCATCCATGGCAAAATAATCATCAGGGGGCTGAGAAACTCCTTCCCTTTGGCCACCAGAAAAGTCTTTAAAAGCTGAAGAGCATTTTCCCATCCTTTTGGAAGGCAGCAAGTGGGGCAGCTGGGGTACGGGCACACTCATTTATGACAGCAAAAAGTGACAACTTTAGGACATCCCATCAAACCGACATACCCCCAAAGGCATCTGGTTATCCCAGAGGAGATCTTCATCCAAAAAAAAGCCCAACACCCGAACATGGGGAGGCAGAATTTCAAAGAGAGGATGCACAAAACAACAGCAATGTTGGCTGCTCCACTTCAGAGAGACGGGGAGGGATGGGAGGGAAAGTCGGGGGGAGCAGGCGAGGTGAGCGCGGGTGAGAGGAAAGCGCAGCAGCACACGGAGCCGTGGGTGGGAAAGGAGAGCAGGTCCGGAGGTGGGGAAGCAGGAAAGCGAGGGGAGCAGGCGGACAAGAGGATTTGGGCAAGCGGCTCAGCCAGCTGGCACGCAGCGAGCAGCTGCTGCTGGGTCAGCCTCACAGAGTGGCTGCAGCTGCACGCTGGCCATGAATAGCAGAGGAGCAGCGTGCCGGCTGGCTGCTGGGGGACGAGGGGCAGCCGGGCGCTGAAAAGGCACGGGGGGTGGGGGGAGCTCTGGGAAAGGTTTTGGAGCAGGGGAACATGACAGCCCTTTGATTTCGGAGCTGTTTGTTCTCCGATTGTCTGCCCCGGTGGATGAGCGGTGCTCAAGAGTTAAAATGGGGAAGGGGGAGGGAGAGAAATAGAAGAAAAAGTGAGGTCCTCAGTGCAGAGCTGGGCTTTGATAGCGTATCCGTGGCGTGCAGTTGTCTGCGTGTATGGCTTTCATAGTTGTCAGCAGGGATCAGAATCACGGGGGCTCAGAGCAAAGGAGAAATCTCCGCTCACTCACTCTCCCGCTGCCACCTCTGGAGGAGGATGGGACCCCAGCGCTTGGCCATCTGCTCCTGCACTGCACGTGTCACAGTGCTCTGAGCGATCCCCTGGGCTCCCACCCGGCCCTGGGGCTTTGCACAAGGGCTGCTCCATGGCCATGGGTGCTGCACTGCAGCCAGGGTGCTGCCACCCATCCCATGCTGTGTGCACTTCCGCAGTCACGTCTGCACGCACCGTGTGTGCTCCTCACGACACAGCATCGCTGCACCTCCACAGCTGTGGGCGATCCCACACTGCGCATCTCTGTGGGCTGTGCATGCTCCTGCATCACTGTGGGTGCTCCCACCCTGAGCACTTCTCCTCACGTGGGTGTGCACGCACCGCGTGTGCTCCTGCACACTTCTGTGTGTGTGTGCACCCTGCATGCTCCTATGTGGGTGCACATTCCCCACGTACTCCTCCTCCACGGGTGCACCCAACCTGTGTGTTCCTCTGCAGCCAGGCAAGCACCCAGCTGTTTGCACCCAGCCATCCATGCATGTACTGTGCTCCTACGTGGACGCGGGTGCACACATCCCACGTGTTCCTCCACAGCCAAGGATGCACCCACCCCGCGCACTCCTCCATGGCTGTGTGCATGCACACTCTTCCACCCCCATGGGTGCTCCCCATGTGTTTGCACACAAGTGTGGATGCTCATACTCCACATGCTCCTGCACGGCCACGCACCCACCCCATCTGCTTGCACATGTGTAGGTGCACACACCCTGTGTGCTTCTCTGTGGCTGCATGTGCACCCTACGCGTTTCCACACAGGTGTGGGTGCTTGCACTGTGTGTTCCTGCACGGCCATGCACCCACCCTATCCTGGATGGTGCTGTCTGGAGAAGAGGGGAGACCTGATGGCTCTCTGCAGCTGAAAGGAGGTGGGGAACGGCCTCTTCTCCTGGGTAATGGCGATAGGATGAGAGGTGACGGCCTTAGGTTGCACCAGGGGAGGCTCAGGCTGGACATTAGGTTGGATATTAGGAAAAAAACATTCTCAGAAAGAGCAGTGATGCACTGGCACAGCTGTCCAGGGAGAGGAGGAGTCACCGCCCCTGGGGGTGCTCCAGCACCGCGGGGAGGTGGCACTGCGGGACACGGTGGCCACGGTAGGGATGGGTTGACGGTCGCACTTGGCAATCCTGGAGCTCGTTGCCAACCTCACCCATCCCACAGCCCCGCTGGGGGAGCAGCGGCCCCCGCTGCCGGCGGGGCACAGCACGGCGCCGGGAGCGGCTCCGCCGCCGCCTCCTCCCTTTAAGAGCGGCCCGGGCCCGGCGCTGGCCCCTCCCGCTCGGCCGCGGGGCCGGGCCGTCCCCCTCATTAATATGAAGGCAGCGGCCGCGGCGGCGAATGGGTGATGAAGCTGTCACTCCGGCACCTACTTGTTGGCCGTCCACGGAGCCGAGGCGCGCAGAGGGCGAGCGGAGCCCGCGGGAGGGGAGCGGCGGAGGAGCGGCGCTCCGGNACGGGCTATTTCGAGCTGCAGCTTAACTCGGTGCGGAATGTCAAAGGGGAGCTGCTCAACGGGGAGTGCTGCGACGGCGGGAGGAGCTCCTCGGAGCGGGGCTGCGACCGGGACGAGTGCGACACGTACGTGCGGGTGTGCCTGAAGGAGTACCAGGCCCGCATCGCCCCGGGGGGGCCCTGCAACTACGGCTCCGGGGTCACCCCGGTGCTCGGAGGGAATATTTGGTACCTGAGCGGCGACAGGCGCGGCCGGAGCCCCGAGACGGGCCGCATCGTCATCCCCTTCCAGTTCGCCTGGCCGGTAGGTGCCCGGCTCCGTGTACCGCTGTTACTTGAAATTTTTATTTCGTTTTTCTTATTTTTAACTTTTTTTTTTTTGTGGGGGCCGTGCAACAGGTCGGTGCCCTGAGCACCGCTGCGTGGCACACCGCTCTGCGGAGCCCACAGCAGGCTGCAGGTGTAGCTTAGGGCAGCGTATGCGCGAGAACACTTTAAAATTTAATTTTTTTAGGGGTTTTTTAGCCTTTTTCTTTTTTTAAGCGGCGGATCCCCGTGGGGAACGTCCGCTCCGCAGCCCGCACGCTGCGCCCAGCAGGGGGCGTCGTAGTGCGCGGCACAGGTGGGGGCGCGGTGGGGCGCGTGCCGCGGCTCGCGAANGCAGCCCCGGAGCCCCGCACCTGTGCGGGGACGGCGGCTGCCCTCGGCTTGCTCGCTGAGAGCCTCCGGATGAGGAGGGGGTGGCTGGGGCCGGCTGTGAGGCGTTGGTGCCTCGGGGGTGTGCCCCCACCCCTTCTGTGCAAGCCCAGCACCTGGGCAAGGTGTGGGCTCGTGGAGAACGTTGAGCTCCGTGCTGTGTGGGTGTGCAGCTGCTGCCCCGGGTGGAAGGTGCCGTGCTGCAGCTGAGGGACATGAGGGCTGGGGCCGCACCTGTGGGGTGCGCTGGTCACCTGGAGAGCCCACACTGACCCCTCGGGACAGGCAGTGTGCAGGGTCCTTACTTCCACAGCTGCTGCTGAGGATGTTCAGGGGTAAAGCTGCTTTTGTGCCAAAGGAAACCGCTCCCCATAAAGCACTTAAAACTTCCTCCCCTGTCACGGAGCCTCTGTGCTGATGCTCACGCACCTCTGGCTAAGAACCCGTCTCCTGGTTGGGGCTTGCTTGAGTGAAGCAGTGAATAAATTGATATCGGCAGTTGATTTCTGTGTGGTTGCTCAGTTCTGATTGCCAAGCTGGAGGTTGTTCAATCGCCTCTGTTTTCCTGGGTGCCTGCTGAAATTCGGTTGCTGTTAATGGGCAGAAATAGGGTGTTTGGAACTCTGAAGTTACAAGATCAAAGGGAAAATACAGATTTCTCCTCTTTGTTCCACGTAAGGCAGGCTGGGTGAAATCATAACCGTCTTTAAGCAGGAGATTTTGGTAACATTAGCACCTCGGGCTCTGCATGTTATCTGCACGAGGAAGTGAGAGCGGCTGAAGGCACGCTCCTGGTTTGCCTGTTCCGAGGACTCTGCTTGAAACAAGAGGAGGGTTCAGTAATCCCTGCAGCACAGGTCCCTAAGCCCAGCTGCCTCTGGTTTGGTGTTGGAACAAGCACATTCCTGCCTTGCAGCTGCTGGGTATTGTTGTGTGCTCCTCTAGCCCTGAGAGCACAGGCACTGTGTTCTGCTCCCTCCTGCAGGTAGCTTACCTCGGTGCCCCTCGTGCAGTGCCACCTCTGCTGCTGTTCCTGGTGTTGTTGTCCCCCAGGGTTGTAAAGGAGTTGAAGACTTCGGTGTCTGTAGCTCCTCTGCTTCTTTGCAGCTGTTGCAGAGCAGCCTGTAATTTATTTAAGCAGTGCCACTGCAGTCTGGTGGGTGGCTGGCTGATTTCTGGAAGGTTTACCGAATCCTCTCCCTGCCCACCCTTGGTTCCAAAAATAAGCCGTGGAGTAGTTGTACGTTTAAAAACAGCGCGCGTGTCACAGTCTGCGGATGCATTTACAGAAAGAAGTCCCTCTTCTACGTTGTAGTTTCATCTTGAATTGCAAATCTTGAGTTTGGGGAACACAGCATCTGTCACAACTGTGCATAAGCCCTATAGACTGGTAATGGTAACACTCTTCTGACGCTGGTTCCTGGGTTGGGTTTCAACTTTTGAGGCGATTTGACAATTATTCTTGGATCTCTGTACTCAAACAAGAAAAAGTATGGACAAAACCTTTTCTATAAGCATGTTATTAAGAAATAAGTTAGCTTTGATGCACAGTAACCAAAGGACTTAGCGAAGTGGGTCTAGGTTGGATTTGTAAGACTGAGAAATCCAGCCCTGATGAAAGCCAGTGTCAGTCTGTGTGGACTTCTTACTGAAACTCATCTGGGTCAGAACCTCTTCACTGAGGGGTTCTGGTACATTAGCATAGAAATCACTTGAGGGAGGTTTGGCATCTGTTTGGTATGGCGATGTCCGAAGCTAACAGCAGCTGTGATGCAAGTGCTATCTTGAAAGGCATTTTTGCCTTTTGTTGTGCTGTTTGTTTTGTGGTTTATTTGAACATGGTACAATTTTATGCTTGAAGGAAGGATTTTGCTCTAAGAGGCAAGCTTCTCCTCTGCAGAGCTGCAGTACCAGACTTCAGTGACTTCTACTGATTGATAGAGATTTTCCAGCTTACTCCTATTTCCTGTCTTTTTTAATATCATTAGTCTGATCTCTGATTTGCAAGAGGAGCTTGGGATATTGCCAAAAAGTTCTTAAAATTGCTACCTTGGGATACATCATCCACAGAAATCTGGCAGTGGGAGAGGCTGAGGAACAGCTAGAACAATACAGCTGTCTTCTTCACCCACCTACCTCAATTTTTTCTTTTTGCCTCCTGCTGTAAAACTTGCAGCTTAATGCTCTTTTGAGATTGTTAACAAACAGCTGGTACGATTAAAATTTCTGTAATTTTAAAACAAGAATATGGGAGGTTTCAAGTAGTGATCAGAATCTATTGTTGAAAGCTTACACAGCTCAGGCTCTGTA
Source organism: Penelope pileata (assembly GCA_013396635.1). NCBI lineage: Eukaryota > Metazoa > Chordata > Aves > Galliformes > Cracidae > Penelope > Penelope pileata. The sequence goes on from WBMW01002308.1 coordinate 138,526, forward strand.
TGCATTTTTATAGCACAAAGTTGTTTGTTCAGACACTGAGGCTTCAAGGGCCTCCTCCTGACCAAGTCAGCAAAGCCGTACGGAGCAGCAGTTCTGGATAACAGGATATTAGCAGAACTTAAGGTTTGGGTTTAATAGAGGAGGGTTGATTGGAAGCTTGCTTCTGAGGATGTTTTAAAGGTTATAGACATTCTGTTGGAGGTATTACGCCGAGCCACTTTTCGTAATCTTTGCAAGATGGAATGAAATGGAGTTTGTGTGTGGTTTTTTCCTCCACCCTGTTCCTTCCCTCAGGGAATTCGCAGCTTTTCCTGCACCATAAGTGTTGGTATGGCATTCATTACCTCAGTTAATTAGTCATATAGAGGAATTGTTCTGACTAGTCGTGGCTGTTGAAATCACATCTAACAGCATGCATCATCACCTCCTCTCTGCTCCTCTCTTCTGGGTATTCTGGTGTGACTGACGGTCACTGGAGAGCGTGCATAGTACGCTGTGCTCTGAACCCTGCAGGTGAACTCCAGGATTTGGAGATAAAGTACTAGAAAAAGGCGCAATTTCACTTCTCTTCTTGCTGCTTATCAGATGCTAAGCTTGGACTTTGTACGTGTCTGAGGGGAAGGGGTCTGTGGTATTTAGGGAGTCCCTACAGCCTGCCTGGTGCCTGCCCCACTAGAACGCAGGGCAGCTCATTCATTGCATTTACATGCTCTGAGCTCAAGGTTTTCTTATTAGAGTGTGATTATAGCACCTATCTCTAAACTTGTGAAGTACTGTTAACTTCCAGGTAGTTAAAAATACGTGAAATTGTATACATTTAATATCCAGACTGTGTGAACTTCATCCATGTGCTGTTCACATGTGAGTCTCATCCAAGTGCCTGGAAGTGTTCAGTCTTGAGCTAAAACATAAACTGGCATATGAACCATCGAACACATAAAGCTGTTGAAAGGATAGCTTGGCTGCAGCAGTAAATGTTGGATTTCTTAGAAAGCAGCTACCCCTCCTCCCCTGCCAAAACCTGAGCAGGAATACTTGACCTTAGAGCTTTTATTACTTAATGGGTGTAGTGCTCTGTTTGGCATTTTTAGGTGGTGTCTTCTTCGATACAGTCCTCTGCATCAGGCTCTCTCAATCCTTCTAATTTGAAAGCCTTCGTACCTTGCAAAGGCAGCTAGGTCCTGGAAGGCATTCAGCTTTGAAGCGCGTTATCTAGATTCTCGGTACCTGTAGGGAACTAGGTAGACAAGCACATTTCCTACAGTCAGAGTATTTCTGTTTGGTTCGTGGAGCTACAGTTGGTCTACCTTCTGTCTTAACACAGACATCACTTCTCAAGATCAGGATCTTGAGGCTTCGTAGTGAAAACATCCTGGATTAGGTTACTGTGTGCTCCCTGGTAGGGTAAATGTGCATTCTGTCGCCTTGGTTGGTCATCTGTCATGTCAGATGTGCTCAAATCAGGCAGGTTAAAGCTAGACCATTTAGTGCTCAAAAAGGTTCTTGTATGCCGTTGTACCAAAAAAATGCAATGGACGCTTTCTCATGAAAAGGATCAGAATTTCACGAGTGGAGCATCAAGTGATACCACAGCAAGCTTTTACATTTAAGTAATTGTTCTTTGCTCTACTGAAAATGCTTTTGTTTCCTTAAGTAAGCATTATACAAACACAGCCTCAGGCAAGACCTGAAGGCAAGAAATAAGCAAGAGCCTCACCTTATGCCAAAATGTAAAATCCATCTGGTATGATGTGATGCAAGTGCTCTGTAACCCCTCATTAGGAGAGGAAGTTGGCTTGGAAAAACAGTGTAGTAGGTAGCTGTATATATTGATGAGCTACAGGAATGTTTGTCTTAGTTGCCAGCAGCCTACTATTCTCAAATGGAAGTTTGTGCTGATAGCGCAAATCTTTCTTTTAATATTTAACCCTTTCCCCCCTCTGAAATTGCTCGTTATTGACCACCAGATTGGCTTGTCAGGAGATCCTGGGACTACCGTGGTGACTGGCGTGGCAGACTGCTGCTCGTGTTTACAGGAGCATCGGCAGTCCTTGTGTGCGTGAAGTCCTCCCCTGCCTGCTGTGGTTCAGGGACATATAACAGAGAACATGGGCTTTCTCCATCTGTGCTTCTTCAGGGTTGGAGAAGCAGGTCAGAGAATCTCATGCTTTCACCTGCTTAGGACTGTACTTGCCTTAAAACCTTTTCGATCAGGAGTTCGTTGAGGGGATGATTTATTATGTAAACAATATCCTTCCAGTTCTGGGTTACGCAAATACAGGGAGTAGCTTGCAGGTTTCGTTATATGCCTTCTTAAATGAAGATTACTGGGTTCTGTTTTAGAGACTGGCTTTGGCAGTGCTGAGTAGTGGCCACTCTGGTTGATTTCAATAGCAGCTGCAGGTGTCACCTCTAAAAAAGAATCAAGGCCGTAATGGTGGGCACTTCAGAACCACTCTTTGAAAAAGGGATTTATTATTGGCCTGCTGTGTGTGCCAGCAACTATTTGCAGCTTGCCTGAAATAGAAAGCCTAAAGACTTAAGTTTCATGTAACTATAGAAAATCTAGCTTCTAATCCGAAGCAGAAATGTTCTTTGCACCTTTAATCCTTCATACGCTGCTGTTATTGAATCTAGAATTTCTTACATCTTTGAAATAAAAGTGTCTTAGAGGACAGTATTGTGTTAAAACTATTTAAGCCTTTCTACCTTAAAGTTCTGGAGAGGTTTTTGAATGTCTCAGATGACCAGAAAGGAAAGAACACTTCTATTTATACTCCTTGAAAGCTTCCTTAGGTAAACAGTTGCTTATTTATTAGAAACACTAAGGCTGAACTCAAACCTTGCAGACAAGTACCCTTCCCTCCCTGATGCTGAGTGACATGCTCACACCCCTCATGTCAACTTTCTCATCTTTACTCCAGAAGGCACTTCTAGCAGCACAGCTCACGTGGGCATTACATCCTTCAAAATGGAAAAGGTGTTCAAGCAGTCAGGATTACCTTTTGCTAGAGCATGCGAGGTTGAGAAGAGGGGGAGGTAGAAACAGCGTGTTCTGTTCACCACAACATGATGGAGGCTTTGTAGTGCTGGTTTGGGCTGTTTGAAGGTGTTCCAACTACTGTTTTCTCAAAAAAAAACAGCCTAGATATGAAAGATCTGCTATAGGGTTGAGTACTTGGAGCTTTAATCTTAAATGATGTGGTTCATCTTTTAATATAGGTGGCTGGGGTAAAACCTTATTTGGGTGTTTGTATCAGGCTTGTGATACTTGGCCTACTTGAGCTGTGGTCCCATTCCATGTAGGCTTTCTGAGAGATCCCATGGAGGTGAAGGAGATCTGTTGGTCTAGATGTTGAGAAGCTTTGTATTGCTAGATCTAACTTCTGATTTGAAGCAACTGCTTTAGTATTCCCTGCACAAGTCCAGCTCATCTTGAATTCTTACTGTTAAGAGTTCACTGGCTGCTAGCACAAAAGCTGTGGAAAACTAAGCTTCTGTCAGGCCATAAATGATGTGAAACAATTACATTTTATGGATTTAAAAAGTGCCAAAAATGGTTTAGTGCATTTGTAATCTGTTTGTCATTAATAAGTCTCTATTGGATGAGAGAGATTGTGTCAAGGCAGGTGGTGTGCAAGGCAAATGGTGACTTTTGACTTCTAAAGTGACTGATGTTTGGTGTCCCTGAGGGCTGGTGGCTGGCTGACCCCTCTCAGCAACGCCATGTAGGTGAGGTGGGTAGAATTTATCCTTTGTGTTTTTTCACTTGTTTTTCCTGTATGTGTTGGCTCGTGCAAATGTGGGCCCTGAAGTATATGCTCTGAACATACTTTAGAAACTAAGCTCATAAAGCAGCTACGATCACATCATACAGTTAGTTATCTGCAGGAGCTTTAAATCACTCTGCGCCCAAAAGCTTCCCTCCCTTCTCTCAAAGCAAGACTGATGTTTTGTCAACTCTGTGTGGGTCCTATTTGCATTGCTTGCTGTAGTTAGAGCTGCTCAGCCTACTGAAGGGATTGTGGGGTGGAGGGGTGATGTTCCTGCTAGCACACTGACTTTTCCCTTGGGCTGCTCTGATTCCAGCTGCCTGTATCCTCTGAGCTGGAAGAAGCTGTGAGCAATGACTTTTTTTTTTTTTTTGAAAGCAAAGGGACTTACTCAAGGAGTGAAGAATACAGGTATATTGATCGTGCTTCTGGCTCCTTAAAGAAAAGCGAGATGTTAGACGATAGCTGCTGCTGCTTGTTGGCAGTAACTCTACCATTCTCTTCCTCTTCAGCACTCTGGCAGCTTTTGTTGGGCTTCTGGCCAGAAAGCTACTTTGGCTCCTGGTTAGGAGGTATCTAAACTTGGTTGGCCTTTGGCCAGAGGTGACCATTGGCAGTGCTGGCTGCCATGTCGAGTCGGTGGCTTCGGAACAGTGTGTTTAGCCATCCTGGGAGTGGGAGGCTGATGTGATATGGCTGCCTCCTGTGCTCCCTGCCTGCTGTCACCAAGGGTGGGTAGCAGAATGGGGCTGTCTGTGCTGGGCACCTGCAGAGCTTCCACCTGCGTGGAGTGGTGGAGCCTTCTGGTAGCTTCTGCCTTCTGCTGCTGTGTGCCCAGGGAGAGAGCGGGGGGAGCGCCTGGGGCTGTGCCATGGCTCTTGTTGGTATCTCCAGCCAGGGAGGAGTGGCTCAGAGGCTTTTGGTGCCTGTGCTTGGTACCTAAGAAGAAAACTATTAATGAAGTGAGCAGTCTTAAGTGGAGACGATCATATGCGTTGATATGGAAATATGCGTTTGAGAAGTCTTGCAATGGAGCTAGTCTAGGACTGAACAGTTAAGTCACTTTTTTAGTTACTCATGTCTTTGGCTCTGGTGGCAAGGGGTTCTGTTTGGTGATACTTGGATTGGAAATTCACTGCGTGGAAAATGCATCTATTTTATGATCTCCAAAACCTAAATGTCAACTCACTCTGAGATAAATGCTTACTGTTTACCTGATATGTTTACTGCTGCTGTAGATATTAAACTTTTTTCTTGTAACTATATTCAAGGAATGGTTTACCATTATAAAACGTTTAATAGTTGAGCTATTGCTTGTGCTTATTTGCTAAACTCTATCTCCAAGGTAATTTTTAAGAATGGTAGTTAGCTGTTACTGTGTGCAAAGAGGAGAAAAATTGAAGCTTTATTTTATGGATTACTGTTTTGGATACTGACTGAAAGTTACAGCATATCTTACATGCAGATCTGGTAACTAAGAGGAACTCTGCTAAAAACAAAGTACGCATGGGTTGATAAAACAAGAGAGATTTATCTGTGGTTGAAATTAGTGTGCTCCTCAACAGCAGCTAGAATGCTGTATTAGATGGAAGGGGCATGGCATTTCAAGGCTGAATGACAATCTTAGTCTTACTTGATTAGAGCTTGCAGAGGTTGCTAAGAAACAGCCTAATAGTCCTTGAGTAACCAATTATATGCCCCTTGGACAGATGCACAGGTGCTCCTTCTCTGAAGTTTTTTTTAAATCTGAGATAAGACTGGAGTATTAGTACATAAACTGCAATCTGTTTACATCCTGCTTCAGGCTTGAAAGGCCTGACTGTATGTATCTTGTTCCCAGCAGGATGTGTTCTGGTGGCTTTTGTTCAGTACTTTATAGAATCATAGAATGGTTCAGGTTGGAAGGAACCTTAGAGATCATCTTGTTCCAACCCCCCTGCCATGGGCAAGGACACCTCCCACTAGACCAGATTGCCCAAAGCCCCATCCAGCCTGGCTTTGAATACTTCCAGGGAGGGGGCATCAACGACTTCTCTGGGCAACCTGTTCCAGTGTCTCACCACCCTCACAGTGAAGAATTTCTTCCTTATATCCAGTCTAAATCTACCCTCTTCCAGTTTATAACCATTACCCCTTGTTCTGTCATTATCTGTCCTCGTAAAAAGCCCCTCCCCAGCTTTCCTGTAGGCCCCTTCAGGTACTGGAAGGCTGCTGTCAGGTCCCCCCGCAGCCTTCTCTTCTCCAGGCTGAAGAGTCCCAACTCTCTCAGCCTGTCCTCGTAGGGGAGGTGCTCCAGCCCTCTGATCATCCTCGTGGCNTCCCTCTGGCGTGTCGACTGCACCACACAGCTTGGCATCATCTGCAAACTTGCTGAGGGTGCATTCGATCCCACTGTCCATGTCACCGACAAAGATGTTAAACAGCACTGGTCCCAGTACCGATCCCTGAGGAACACCACTTGTCACTGGTCTCCATTCAGACACTGAGCCATTGACCGCCACTCTCTGAGTGCGGCCATCCAGCCAATGTTTCTTGCAATGCATCTTCTACTTCCATATAGTCCTCTAGTTTTCTAATCTACTGTGCTTTCTGGTTCTTTGAACGTATACCAGCTTAATTAACTAAGCATGTGACATTTGAATTGGATGAACTTTACATTTCCAGGCTTTTAATAAGTAGTCAGTATTAATACTGATGCTGTATCTCACAGTTAGTAGAAAATGCTGGTTTCAAGTAAGCTAGCTTTTGGTACTCCTGAAGCAGTGTGTGCCAGTGGTAGTGAAACAGTAGTGTATGAGCTGGCTGTTAACTTGAAACACAAGTGAGATCTTCCTGGTCTTTTCCCCCTGTGTAATTCTGTCTATGGACTTGTTACACTTCTACTTTGCTATTATAAGGAAAATCATACTTCAGCAGGGAGTCCTTTGCTGTAACAGGCTGCATGCAGTCAGCCTAGACGTCAGACCATGTTTACTCAATGGCGGATGTTACAGACCAAGTATAGCCCTTGTTTATGGTTGTTTGTCTGTACAACAATGAAATGACAGCGTCTCCTGTATTGTGTATAAACTGCTGTTTAAACTGTATATTTATATACATGCCCAAAGCATTGCAGGGTTCTATTTATCTGTTGAAGACCTTTGCAGAACTGAGTATTGTTGCCTGGTTGATCCACACAGACACTAGTTTAAAAAGTGGGGAAGGGAAGAAAGTGGAGAAACGAAAATGTTTAGACTTGCATATTCAGTATGTTGGTTTTCAAATACTGAGGGCTCCTGCAATGTTTTCTGCTTGTCATTAAGCTGTGGTGACTTTGGAGTTGCATAGCTTGTAATCACTTTGCATCTCTTGCTCTGTAGGAGATAAAAAGGTGAAGTGGTTGCTCAAACTTAGCCGGTGGCAATTCTTAAGAATTCTGAATTCCCAGAATCCAAATCCCTTTTTTCTAGCACTGTACGTCACTGAGCACTGTCAGAACGTAACTGTCAAAGGGCTTAAACAGAACAAACTCTTGAATTTCAGTAACTGTTCGCATCTACTCCAAGATCACCGCAAATGTAAGGTAAATAAAGTTAACTGGCAGGAAGAGGTTGTCTGACTCAGGGCACCCTTCTGTCAGTGATAATGTGTATGTCTGTGATAATTTTTATGTCCCTAGGTCCTTAGGATGGACTTTCAAGACTTGGTAGTCTGTAAAAACCTAGGCTTGCCCAGGAATCTGGAGAAGGTAGAACAGCAGAAGTGCTAAAGAGATTAAGATCTATTCACTTAGAGGCATTCTGGAGTTACGAATCCTGGTTTGAGCTAGCAAAATTAGTCTCTAAGTATTTTTTTTAAATGTTAATTGACTTCACATGGCTTCTTTCTTTTTTCCATGAATATTCTTTATGAAGAAAGCTGTGACATTAATACCCCAGAGAAGTAGCAAGGAATCAACAATGAAATCAATTTCAAGACTTGCTGAGATCTCCCTTTCCTAGCTTCCAGATTTGTATCACTGTGGAGAGAAAACAGAGAAGCACTCCAAATTCACAAGTGCCTGCTTTCACATGTTGCTCCGTGTACTTAGCTGTACCTGTTAGAAAGCTTTCCTTCCAACGGCCTGCCAGTTTGTGGGTTTTGTCTGACCTGTGACAGCATAAAGCTATTTGCATTTCTACCAGTTCACATTAACCAGAAAGAGATGATTTGATGTCAAAGTTCAGATGCTGCTCTGTTACAGTGCAGTTGATAGATTATAGGTTACCATAGATTCCAATAGGTACCTGAGGGTTTGTAGACATCATATACTGTTGTATGCTGTATCTAATTGCTGCTGTAAGAAGTTAGTTTTTAATAGTAATTCAATACAGCAGACTGACTGCTGCTGAAAATGTGATACACTCTTCAAAAGATTTCATGCTGCTACTGGAATATGAACCAAGCATTTGTTTGGGGAACGTTTATAAACTTCTAAACACCAGTGCTACCATGTATATATAACTACATGTGCATGCCTGCGTGCAGAGTCCCTGTTTAATCCTTAGTTCAAATCCATTCTGTGTTGATCTCTATGAAGGAATTTGTGCTCTCTTGTACATACTTTCCTGGTCAGCCTATTTCTGTATGTATATGGAGAGTGGTGAGATATGGATAGAGCTTTGGTTGTGTCTGCAGTGTCCCGGTGCAAATAATTGAGAAGGCTGTAAGGCAAAGGTGAGCGACTACCTATGAAGCTGGGATTAAGGTGTTTCAGTTTAGCTGTGGGCCAGCAGGACCCTTGTGCATTTTTCTTCGTGTGTGTAGTGCATGCCCAGCTGTAGTGTAACGGGACTCAGTTGGGTAGAGTTGGTGAGAAAGCTGAGGACTTAGAAAAACAGTGCCCTTACCTCAGTGCTCCCGTAGGAACAGAGGTTGAGTATGGGCCTCTCTGCTTCCTCGGGCAAGCCATCCAGGCTCGTTAGCTTGAACTGGTTTTGTGGGCACCTACCTTTTCAAAAACAAAGGAAAAGACTGTGGTACTACCAGCAGCTGTTGTTTAGTAGGGTTAAGATTAAAATACTCTTTATTAGAAACTTTACATATATAGAACTTAAGGGCATATCTATTCTATATTTGCCTACCCTTCTTAGTGTGTGTGTTTGCAATACAAAAGAGTGCATGCAGGTGTTCTGTGTTTAGAACAATAATTAAAGTATGTTATTATATAGTTTTAATTCCCACTTGACTTCAAGTTGAAATTATAATGATGTATGGCGTGAAGTGCCCAGAGGACACTAATATCTATGCCACATGGAGCGCGGAGGGGAGGGGAAGAGCAGTATTAATTACTAGTTCATCTTCTGAATTCTAAATATTAGCATAAAACAAGGCTTGCGTCAACCATTAATGGGTCTTCGTGGTTGTTACATACACATCAAAAGAGATGATCTAGGTACGTTTTCATTAATGCAAGAAAAAAGTGTACCTATAATGGGCTTAATTTGTCTTGGGCTTCTTCCAAAACTTGAGGAAAGGAGTAGGTCATGGATACTTGGTTAGTATCAAGTTTGCCACCTTCAAAGGTGGTAGCGAGGCTGAAAGCTTCAACTTAAATCTAATAAAATGATGCTAAGATGGTACCTATCTGACTAGAGCATGTTGTTTGTACACGTCTTTTTTTTTTTTTTTTTGAGAAGTCTTCTTAATTTTCTAATTTCATCAATATTTCCTTCTGTTCTTTGCTATTAGATTAACTCTGGGAATTTCCAGAAATGCACTGTGCTGGCTTCAGATGTGGTAGAGAAGACACTATCTTAATAGCATTGAAGTTGTGAGACTATTTAAGATGTAAATAGCTTTCATGTAAAAGGCAAATATATATATTGAAACTTAATCCCGTGACTCTCTTTCTAAAAGTGTTTTCTACCAGACCAAGAACAGCCTGCTAAAATCAGGCACCAGTGGAGAAACACTTGCTGGAGTTGCTGCTCTCTTCTGTATACAACTTGTGATTTAATCTCAGTTTCTAATCTCAATTTAAAAACACCCTGTGTTCTCCCTAAATAGGGTGGAAGGCAAGGCTGACTTGAGGTTCCAGCAGGTTCATTCCCATTGGGGTTTCTTTCATTTTCCTTTTTTTTTCTTTAACTCTAGAACTGCCAAAGAAATGAAATCTGGAGAGCATATACTGGGATCTCCTGCCTGTGAGAGGCAGGAGCGATGCTATTGTGCACTTGAGTTAAGGTAAACCGGTTAGGCTGTGGTTGCTTCTCTTGCTATGGCTGTTGTGCAGCATGCCGGATTGTAACAGCTACCGAAACAACACACTTTCAATGGTTTTAAATCTTGAATAGTTTTGTTTTGGTAGCTGACTGGCTTTTCTACTCTCTAATTTCTTCTCAGGCATAGAGGGAAAGCGTGCTGATGCTGGTTTACATCCTAGTTTTTTTTCTGGAAAACCTCATTGGAACAGATGCATTAACACTTAGACCAAAGGCTATTTAAAGACGAGTTCACTTTTAATCAGATTTCCTAAAGGTTTAATATACAGAAATTCTCCAGCAGAGAGGAGCTGGGGCAGTAGTAAAGATAACTATAGGTTCTGCTGGGCACTGGTATGTACTTGTTGCATTAGCTCCTTCGTGGTTTGTGCTCATCAGTAATTCTCGTCAGCTGTTGAAGCAAAGCTAAACAGCAGTAGCTAATACACTGTGCATCAGTTAAAATCTTCTGAAAACATACCCTTCTTCATAGTGTAGGCTGTTCTTCCACAGCTGTTAGATGAGCAGAGCATTGCAGGGCTCCAGCACCTGTAGAAGAGATGGCAGCTGGAAGAAGCTTTTTTTTTTTTTTTTTTTTTTTTTTTTAGGCCT
>WBMW01002308.1:149143-170909 GCA_013396635.1 Penelope pileata
TTTTCTTTGAGGCCTGCTTTCCCCATCCCTAAAGCTTTTTGTGGAACACTAGTCCTCTGTCTGGTGGATCTAAGGTCACCGCCTTGGAGGTGAGAGAAAGCATGACATTTTTGCCTACATCTGTTGCAGATTGGAAAGCATACAGTGGGGTGGGTTTCCTTTACATGAAAGGAAAGCAGTTTTACTGGGCTGTTGAGTGGTACTAATTTTCTGGAAGTATTTTCTAGAGACCCAGGAGGAGGAGGGCTTCCGAGGGTACTGATCAAAATGTTGTTTCTCAAAGTATTTTTCCTGACTGGACAATGTGCAAAAATACAAATAAAGATTGTGAAATAGGTTTATCTCTGTAGGTATGGCTCTGAAAGGCTTGTGATGTCCTAATTCCTGCTTTTTCCCTGTGTCTTTTGGACTGTGTGTTTGCTTCTTAAGGTCACTGAAGAATCTCCTTTTGGCTCAGATTATGAAGCTGTGCTGTCTGAGCCTTGGACTGAGTTTGCAGTGACTCATACATCTGCATAACCTTCAGTTCTGACCAGCAGCATCTTCAGTTTCCCTTTGTTGGGACTACTCAGGGTAGCCATGCAGAGTATCAAGGAAAATCCTAGAAATCTAGACAATCCAGCTTACACTGAAGAGACTGATATTCCTGTAGTTTGTATTCTGGAGTAATGATGAAAACTCCTTCAGTTATTGGAAGGTAGGTTTATGGGTAGTGATGGAAGACTTGAGGTGGTTCCCTCAAGTTAGGGAACTTTTTGCAGCAGTCTGTGACCTTCCTTTCCAGCCATCAAGGTCTAACACTTCCTTTATCCAGTTAGCTGGTATTTCCAGACTGCCACAGATAGCATGACTGGCAAGAAAGCTCTGAAGGCAAACTTAACGTTCACCCTTTCTGTTGTGCCCCTGACTCCCCCTCAAACACAGGCGATGTTTGGAAGGCAATGTTACTTCCTTACTGTGGGTCATGAGAGGCTGGGAGGCTGTTCTTAATGGGGTAGGTGGTACTTGCTGCTGCTCCTGTTGCTGCAGAAGAGCATGTCTGTCTGGAGCTGTGGTACTGGGCTCAGTGATGTATACACATGATGTCAAATCACTTTCTTAGTGGAGCAAGTAACTAGACATGGCACCAGTCTTCATCTGTGTCACACAAGCCAGGAGGGATTGCTTTTGACCATGGCAAATACAGCAGCTGAAGTTTGAAGATGAGTTAGCTAATAATTCAAGTTATGCTTCTGTGTAAAGACCTTTGTGTTTTCTCAGTTTGGCCTTCCCCAAGAAATATGCTGAGTTTTTCATAGAGGTATTAAAAACCATTTTAACTAAGTCTTTGTTCTACATAGTAATATCTCCCAATTAATGGCCCTAGCTCAGCTTGTCTTTTTCTCCAAATAGCGTTTGTATGTGCTACAACAGATAGATGGCTTGGTGGGGGATGTGTTGTATGCATGGCTTGGTGATTTTCAGGAATTGGCTCATTTCGTGTGATGCTTCAGTATTGCAGAAGGCAGGATCTTGATTAGGTTTTTCAATTACAGTTTCTCAGATCTTGCAAAGAGGAGTTCCAAGGTGTAATTATAAACAAAATGAAGTTCTGAATTAGGTTTTTTCCTCTCTTTCCCCTCAAACATTCCCTGGTCATGATTTTGATTAACCCAAGGTAGGTATTGATGACTTGGACAGGCCTGCAAGATTCTACACAGTAAATACTTAGTCTCTTGTTTTAATGTTAGCCATCAGAAAAAGTGGAATACTTGCTTCAGAACACAACCTGTGCTGGTACCTGAGCCTGTTGTTCTTGTCAAGGATAGGAATAGATTGTCCATTTCCTTCAGCATCTCCTGGGCCTTTTGTAATAGAAGTCTACTGAACTGCATACTTCAGTTATTTTTCTTCCGGGCTGAGGAGTTTTGAGCAGTGTTTCCATTTCTTGTATGGAAGTCATTTTGTCCTTTATTCCTTCCTGTTGCTGTTTTCTGGACCTTCTGAAGCCCTAACGTCCCCCACTTGGTAGGGGGACACGGGAGCCTCGCTGCTTCCCAGCAGCTTCTGTTACAGAATGGCCCAGTGGCATGATGCACAGAAGCAATATTTTTATTCTTTAGCTTCCCCTTCTAGCCAAAGTTTCCAGCTGCCTTCAGAGCATTAAATAGTCGAGACATGGATGAGAGTGGGAAGCTGATCTCTTGCTGTGATGTGATCAAAGAACTTGTGCTGAGCTTGTGGGTGCAGCTTGCTTGGACAGAATTAGGTGGCTCTGGACTGAATAAGTGGAGCTGTTCATGGAATTAAGTCAGATGTATTTTGTGAGACCTTGCTTATCAATACAAACTTGCACAGAAGGAAGAAAAATCACAGGTGTGATTAAAGATGAGATGCTCTGAAAATTAGATAATAGTAATGTTGGAAGTTTAATAGGATGTGAAATGCTGCACTCCCTTTCTGATGATTGGTTTACAGTACAAGCAGTTCTTAAAGCTAATATGGAGAGAAAGCATGGGGAAGGTTAAGCTATGATATTCTACTGTAAGTAGTTTAACAACCTCATGGAATGCCACTCAGTCACTAGAATAAAATTATAGTAACTAATTATTCACCTAAGATTAAATTCATGATTTTTTGAGCTCTGTACACTTGTTTAGCCAGTCAGTAAAATAAGATTTTCTTCCATGTCGTTCTTGAGGTATTACCTAGTTTTACAAACAAGTTGTTTTATTGAGACTTGCACACAGGAGATGGCTAGAGGTAGCACAGACAGAAGGCTCTTGCAGTGAAATAGAAGTGTTTCAACAAAACTGATCGATGGAATAGGTGGTAGATTGAGTTGGCATTGAACATGGATGTGCTTGCCTTTTTTCTGAAAAAATCTCAGCAATAGCATGATATTGTACCCATTGTACTTAAGTGTTCTTTGCATTTTTTTTGCTTTATTTTGGAACTGTAAGGAAAATGGTTTGGAAGCTAATCTTGTGGTGTTTGCTCAAGTGACTGCAAGTGACAGTTTAGTCTTCAGAGGTGGAACTTAATCTCCCTGAGTACAGCAGAGATGTGTGTGCTGGATTTGGAGGAGGGAAGATGGACTAGGGTGGGGATAAGTAGCGCTCAGCAGCAACTCCTGTTTTTTATACCTATTCAGCAAGATGAGCATTAATGCTACGTGTGCAATGGTGAAAGGCACTGTTAAAACAGGGACAGGCTCTTCTAGAACCTTTACAGTTTCCTGTGAATGTAAGAGCAGCTAGCAGCTTTTCTTCAGATAAGTCTTGGCAAGGCTATTGCCTTGGACAGATCTCCTGCAGCTTTCCTAAATAAGAAGCCAGTGACTTGCTTCTGGCACTGTGAGAACTTGGTGAGGTGCGTGCTCCCTGCATAATGGAGGAGGAGGGTGCTCTGTCTGGCAGAGGGTGCTGTCAAAGTTCAGGGCTGGTATTGAGGTGCTGGTAACAAATACTGTCTGAGTTGTCATTTGTCACAGAGTCAAACCAGGTGAGGTTTGCTTAGAGTTTAGGGTGCTAAGTTACAAGAAGCTTGTGGGTTCTTCTGGTTGTTCGTGTTATAGGTGGGTCCACAGAGAGCTTTGTCTGCTCCATGTGTGCTCTGAGAGACTGCATTAGTGTTTTCCTTTGGGGAGCTTTAGTTGTACACAGTTTCATCCTCGTCTGAGCTACCTGAAAACAGGCTGTTGTTCCTACAGGTATTAGGTAAAGCTGCTGGATAACTTCAGATGATTTTGGAGTGCCACAGCTGAGAGATTTCCTGTGCTGTGAAATGTCACGGCCCCTTGAGTTGCTTTCTGCCATTACAGTAGGATCCAAGTATCTTCAGGCCTTCACTCAGATCTTCCTACAGACATACCATCTGGTAACACATCATGGTCCACTAGTTTGGTCACCTTGGTGAGAAGCACGCTATGTTCCTGCTTCACAAAGATCAGTGTGCTGCCAGATAGATGTTGTTATACCCCTTTGAGTTCCTCCATGAAGTTGCTTCATCATTTAGATGCACGCAGCTCGTTGTTGGTAGGATTCTTCGACTCAGTTGCTGGGTAATTTTCTTTAGCTGGAGAGGAGTCGCTACCTGTGTGTTAAGTATTAACTCTAAGACCAATTTTAACTTATTCACCTGTTGTTTTTATTTGTGCTACTTTTCCAGTGAGATGACTCTTAGTCTAGACATCTTGATTTCCCCTTGCCACCCCCATACGTGCACACACATACACACCCCTCCAGTTTTGAGTTTGCTTTGTTTGGGGGAGGAGAGGAATGAGGTGTTCAGGCTCATGGAGGTGATTTCAGCCTGCTGGCTGTTAACCATGGCAATAAATACCCTCCCTTTCTCCCTTCCTCACCTGCCAGGTTTTGCAGGCTTCCTGAAGATGGTCAGGTGGGGCTCATCTGCAGACAGCTCCCCTCAAAGAGCAGTAAGGCTCCAGAGCTTGTAAACATCATCCTGCTTTTGTGACTTGGCCAAGAGGAGCATAACTTCACTAACTGCTCTCCAATAGCTGGCTTAAAGTTGCTCAACTTCTTTCTGTTCTCTGTTGCTGGTGTTTGCAGTACTCCAAACCAGCCTTCCGCAACACCCCTGACGAAATGGGATTGTTTGGGCCTGGTTTCCAAAGGGAAGGCTTTTGTTTAGGGCTCACCATGCCAATGGTACTTCTCAAATGAAAAATGAGGGTTTATAGGAGCGGTGCTTTCATAATTTTGTGTGTTGGAATGGCCTTTGCTTTCAGCAGACAAGTTCTTGCATGCAAGTATGGTTGAAATCTCCATGAAGTTTCAGGAACCAGCTCCCTTCTGCCTTCCCCTTCCATCCCTCCTTTGGGAAATGGGGCCTGGGGGAGTGAGGAGCACTCTCTCCTTCTGTAGGGGGCTCTGCTATGTTTTTGTGACTGACTGGAAAAGATCAGCCTGCGTGCTTGTTCTGTCTAACTGTAAACCTGTGCTGAAGGTGTCCTGGGCCTTCTCTGGACCCTTGGCTTCTCCCTCCCCTTGCAGTGTGGTTTATTCATGAGGAAGTCGTGAGGGCTTACAGAGCTGCTGGGGAAGGAAATGGAATATGCTTGCCTTCAAGTCAGCTTTTTCCATGGCAGGCTGCTTGGGGGAGGGGGACAGGCACTTCAAAGAGGGGGAAAAAATGAAAAAACAAAGGAGAAAAAATCCCTAGAACTATGTTTGCCTCACATACGTTGGGTTTTTTTTTTGTTTTTTTTTTTTTTAAATAAAACCTGGGATTTGGCCATGGTGATGCTTTAGGAACTTTGATTGCAAGAAATGTTAGTGATGACTTAGTCTAACTTCAAGAGTGAGAGTTCGAGACTATTCTGACCTGTTTTTACAGCTGAAGTATGCTAATCTGTAAGTTGCTTATTCTTTGGTGCGGTTTGAAAGGAAATGGAAGTGGCTGGTGATGAGACCTGTGTTCACAGTGCAGCAGTCTGTGGAACAGACTGGATTTGTTGAGGAGCTGTACATTTTTCTAATCTATAGAAGATAAATGATTTCTGGGCTTTTTCTGTCTGTAGAAACTCCAGTCAAAATGCTTTTATTGAAAAACTTAAGGTGAAATTGAGGCTTCCTTGTTGGAATAAATATTTTAATACACAATAGCTTGCCAGGAAAATTGATGCAGAAAATGTCATCTGTTGTGTTAAGCTCAACCTTCATATTTTGTGGTTTGGGGGAGATTTTGAGTTTTAAAATATCAACTTTCTGCCTGATTGAAAGTATTGTCAAAAGATCAGTCGTTTTTCTTGGATGAAAAATGTGACATGTCTCTTCATCCCAGAACATCTTCTGAATGTTGATCTGCAAATGTTAAGGTAATAGTAATTGTTCATGAAAAGATGATGCTGAACCAATATTACAGGTTCTGTTTCCCCCTCTCCCCAGAGAAGAGGTCGTTGGAATGGTTGGGAGTGTTTTGTTTAGTGTAAGCAGTGGAATAATGCTTTGAAGTTGTTTTTTTGTCAACACTGGTCCTAGGAAAAACAGAACTGAAGCAGCGTTGTCGGGATAGTTAAACAGGCTGAAGCTGCATCTTTCCAAATATGAAATGGTTCTTTAGTAAAGCTGTGCTTTTCTGCAGAAGTGTGCTGATGTTCTTCTCAGGTAGCCTTCAACATAAGATTTTTTGGATTTGGTAAGCATCAATGTGTTCTTTCTGAAAGATGAACGTAGTCAAGGCAGTAGGATGGAGTGTGTTCTTGGTGCAGTGTGCGCTCACCCCATGCCCTCGCCTTCCAATCTGTGCCATGGTCACTTGTAAAATAGCTTCTAAATTGTACAACAATTAGAATTGTTGTACAATTTAGAAGTAATTGTTAGAATTATAGTTAAGCAAACAAATACACAGTCTTCGTGAAGTAGTAAGAACAGACTGCATGTCCTCCTGATGAGGTGCTGGTTGTACAGCCTGAAGCATGAGCAGTGCCCGAGTTCGGGATGGAGCTGATGTGGTGGTGTGTGCAGTACTTGTGAGTTTGGGACATTCTGAGGGTACTTGGTAGAGAACCAGAGGTTCTTACTGAATTTGTGCAGGAGTTAGAACGCTTTTATAATTAGACCAATTGACTCTGTGGAGGGCTTAACTTTTAAGCTAGCCTATTTTTTCCTCGTGATACTCTGAATAGCAGGATCATGGTAGATCTTCAGATTCTAAGTATGGGCAGACCTTAGACTCTGGATAAGAGCTAAGTTGATATAGACTCTTCAGTTTTCTGGAGGCACAACTTAAGAAAAATGTTGGCATGTCCTGTGCTCCAGAAGAGTTACAGCTACAGACCAGCTGCTGGGTGGCTGTGCTAGGCTTCCTGTTGGGGTGCAGATGTGGGTAATGGGAGCCACCAAAAAAAAAAGCATGTCTATTTAAGCTAGAAGTACTTCTTAACATCTGTCTGTTAATATTCCTCAGTCTATAGCTCTTACTCTGGTTATCAGGTCAGGTTACAACATGGGTGAGTATGTGGCTATTAGATTCCACTAATGTTTTTGGTAGTTGAGCTGTAACTGGAAAGCTCTCGGTGCAGCATATTGAGCATATTCAGTGCATCTTTGTACACTTTCAGCTATTTTAAAGTGAATTGGAAAGTTCAAAAGAGTTAAAACAAGTCTAGTGTGATACTCAATGCAGCTAAGGGGAAATAAGTGTTTTGAACTGGAAGATCAAGGATCTGTTTCCTGTTCTGAGGAGCAGTAACCCCAACATGACAACCCTACCCCCAAAAAGGGGTTCTTTAAAATTGGTTCTTTAAAATTATTGCTGGACCTGAGGAAGAGATCAGAGGTTGGGTTGGTAACCTTACTGTCTCTTCTGGAGGGAGACTAGTCCTGTAAATCAGCTGTATTTGTTTTTCTATGTTCTTATGCCTGGTAGGGATGTTTGGAGGGTGGCTGTGCATCTGTCAGTGGAAAGCAGGAAGCTGCACAGCTGGACTGTCCTAGCTAAAACAGATTGTCAAGAAAATGTGCATTCGTTTATAAATACTGCTTATTTGTTTATAAATACTGATGCAACTTGAATACTGTCTTCAATCTCTGAAGTGTGACAAGCCCTCCTAAAATGTTGCACTCTGTATGCCTGTGTGCAGATGGCCAGCTATCTTCCCTTGGAGTTTGTTAGCCTAGAGGTAGATGTGGGGAAATAAGGACACAGGATGCCAGTAAGTGAAATGATATAATACTATGTGTCTTGATTGCTTGTGTTCCCTTTAGGCTTTGTACAAATGGCCACATAACTCCTGATCATCCCCAGCTTGATATCAGGCCCACAGGACCTATGGCTTGCAGGACACTGTGCCTTACAAGCCAACAGGGGCCAACTGTGTGGCCAGAAGCACAGCTCTTCCCCATGTTGTTGTGTGCCAGTTGTAGTTCTTAGTAATGTACTATTAAATTTGTGTGAAGTGATACAGAAATGCTTTCAACTTCGGAGTGTATGCTAGCTTAGATGGTCAGATTTGCCTCTGGAGCTGCAGGGCTCCTTGAGGCTTCTTAGAATCTGCAGAGTGCCCCTTTATTTGCACCTTCCAGTGCATGCATGCTGAGACAAGAGTGGTGTTGGAACTCCCTTTCCCGCAAACGTTTCCTAGCATCCTGTTAGAGATAGAGATCTGCTTTCGGTGGAATGGTGGGAAGACACAGCTGACCAGGACAGCGAGTCCAGCATAGATTTTTACAGCCTTAGCCTGTGTGGGCAGTTGGATGCGATGGCCAATTTGCAGTAGGAAGGACCAGCCCTTACATGAGATGAGTAAGTGGACATCTGGAAGCACTTGAGCACTGTTTTGTACTTTTAATAAAAATCAGGGGAGTGCAGGAGAACGGAGGGATATGTTGTTAAAAGCAGAGGAGGTGGGTAAAGAACTTTGTATCACGCACAAATCTGCAGAATTCTGCTATGCTCTTAATTTCACTCCTGAAGCAAGCAGACTTAAAGCTGCCAGAAGACAACATTAGGGTAATGTTACATAATACTTTCTGATGCTATTCACACTTTTCTCAGGTAGCATTTTTGAAGAAGGTACTTACAGTATTTTCGGACTGCAGTGGGATCCTCTCCTGCTTGAAGTGCTGAGGTGGGGTATAAAGTGGGGAGTGGGAGGATGAAGCTACTGAAATGCTGCACTACCACTTGTTTTAAGGAAAAAAAACTTTGGAGTTGTGAATTGTGCTATGTTGTCATACCTCAAAAGCAGAGGTCTCTTCTTACCAGGTTATCTTCCAGCTGTCTCCTTCCAAAGGCAGTTGTAGCTCCCGTGCACCTCTGTCCAGTGGAGTCACTGCTGAGCTTCCTAGTGTGCAATGCAACTATTTACCACTAAAACCTTCTGCTTTCCAGTGATGGAAAATTGCCTTTCCCAATGTCTGAAGTGAAAAGTCCAGCAGAAACTTTTTTGAGGCCATAGTTCATTGTTTATATGTTAAAGGAAGCAAAAGAAAAAGCACTAATGTAAGGATACCTCTGAATAGACTAATCCGTGCTGTAGTCATGGAGGGCCTCTGGCAAAGAGCCCCACTAAAGGTGCTGCATGGATGTTTTTGGTTGAAAAGTAGGGAGATTGGTGTTAGAATCAACCCTCTGTGGTAGGGAGAGGGGTGGGCAGGGGTGCAAAGCACTCCAATTATCACGAAGTAAAATTTGACATGAAAAGTCCTAAATGCCTGTGGAAAAATAGCTCGATTCCTACATTATGCTCATCTTAAGAGGGTGTTCTTCATTTCTCAGCTGGATATCCTCATGTCCATATGAGTTCATAAATTGCTTTCAGCCTGTGAATTCTGCACACACCAAGACTTGGCTCTGCTGCGTTTAATGAGTTTCAGTTTTTTGGTGTGGCTTGCCTCTGAGCACCGAGCTGTATACAGGAGGGTTTGGGGATCGTGGTGCAATAACTGTTATTGTTGCTGGCTTTGAGTGTATGTGAGAAACTTGATTTTAACTTGGATTAGTTGGAAACTATCAAAGCTGAAGTGCCTGACAGCTGTTCTTGTTAAACATAAAACTGGTAAACATTACATCTGTGCATAAGGTAATTTTTTCCTAAATAAGCCTAATATTTAAATGTCAACATTTATCCTACGTATTTGGTCATAAAACTGAGAAAAACTACTGAAGTCTTGCTTTAGTGAGGTAAAGCTTTTTGTTTAGTTTTAAAACTCTCCAAAATGATGCTTTTCATTTTACTACCAAATGTACTTTCTCTTTAAACAAACAAAAATTTCTGCTGTGTCTTTTTCAGGTCTGTTCTTCACAGATCCCCTTTCATGAGAAATTCTAAATCTTTAATAGAAGGAGGGTGGATTTGTGATTTTACTCACCCAAAACTTATATCAGCTAATTTATTGTATAGACATTGGTGTTCTGGGCACTTCTGAGAAAGGTGGCTCTGGTTCTCTTTATTTGGTTTTGGTCTTCAGTTGTTTGTCCTAAGTTTCCCATCTATTTCCCAAAGTTCAGGACCCTTCACTTCATTCAGAACCTTTAGAGCTACTTCTAAAAGGATTTCTGTGGCTAAACAAAGCTGAGAATTAAATGCAGGGGGAGGAGAAAAATAATAATTCACCCTTTGGTGTGTGGGGGAAGATGTTTTTGTTTTGCTGTTAGCCTGCTTTGCCCCACAATTTTTAATGCTACTATATTTCATCTTTTTGAGAAGATGCCTTCAAGGGCTTTCACATGACAGCAACAGTGAAATTTTAAGCTGCTTTCAGTTGGCCTTCTTGCAGTAGCAATATCTGTTTATTCAAGTTGCTGTTTGTCTGGTCTGTAACGGTATTTTTATCATCTAATTGGTATCTTGTTTCTTTCCAGAGATCATTCACACTAATACTAGAAGCATGGGATTGGGATAATGATACAAAATCTGGTGAGTATGTAAAACTTGCAGTTTTCGTTTATGTTGTGCTGTGTGTGGACAGACTGGTATTAGGATTTCTGAAAAGTTTCTACTCATAAGAAAGAGTGGAGTGTAGCAAACGGAGAACGTAATGCATGATTTTTAATTTTAAAAAATAAAAATATGGTAGGCCCTTTTTTTCTTAAGGGAAGCAATCTATGCTGTAGAATTTCACTTTAAATTCTCTTAAGTTAACCCATCACTGCCTTTTGTGATAATTTACGTCATCAGGTAAACAAATAAGCATTTTTGCTCTCCATAAGGAAACAATTCTGGATGTTTTTGAAGCGTTCTTAAATTATGGTATGACTCCTTCTCCAGTTGTCTTTTTTAGTACTAAAAGTTATTTTGTTTCTGGTCTATAAATAGTAATCCTCAGTATTAGAGCAGGGCCATTGATGTGAAGGAAAAGCAAGATAACTGCATAAATATTTCAAAATAATTTGAAGGTGTTGGTTGCCAAATTGTTGTTAAAGTAGGATTCCGGCTTGAACCTGCTCTTTGACAATTGTTTACAAACTTGTCTCAAAATAATCAATGCATACATAGCTGCAAGGGCTAAGTGAGCTTCAAACTTGTTGTTAATGATGGACTACTTAATCTTGCCAGAGACTATGACAAAGATAAGCTTTTGGACATTGAGATGGCAAAAACCTGTCCCAGATCATCATCACTTTCTAACTACATTCATTTCTTTACTGCTTCACTCACTACCTTTATCAAGAGGTACCAAGCATGACATCATCTTAGCCTTGCCAAATATTTTTTTAAGGCTTTGTTAGAGTTTGTGTCCCCTTCCTTGAAGAGTGGGACCTGTCCCACTTGCATTTCCCTGACAGACTTTTCTAACTTAGATTTTTCCTAACATCCTCTGTGTCTAGTGACTCAAGTATGACAGTTCCCAAAGCTGGGGCTGGTATTCAGAATAAGATCCTGTGTGCTGAGCAGAGTAGACCTAAATCATAAGTTTAGGAATAGGTTGGAGATATCCTGTTGAATGTGTTTTTCAAAAAGCAGTACATGAAGTTGTTTAAATAGCTTCCAGCTTGGGAATCATGTGCCTAGAGGCAGCTAGTACAGTGAGTATGGGAATGTTCATTCCCTAGTTCTAGATGGCTTATCAGCTCAGGTGGTGTGGAAGGGGGCGAACATGGAAAAACTATAGTGCAAAGCAGGGGATAGGTACACATTTCCATGTTTTTATTTTTAATAACTTAGCACATTAGAAGAGCATTGTTTACTAAGTTTGTCCTCAAATCTGCAGAATCCTCTTGCAAATCTGTAGCTTTCAAATCCACACTTCTTTTAAAATACTATTGATAAAGGGATAGATAGTAACATCTGGCTTGTCTTAAGTTTTTCCTGTGTTTTTTCAGGCTTTCTAATGTGCTGCAACAAATTTATATACTTCCACTGATGTCAGTTTTTTTTCTGAACTCCAGCACAACACAACGTGTAATGTCTTTGCAGTTTCAGTGAACACTCTACTTCAAAGAATTCTTTCTGTGAATTACAGATTACAATTTAGGTCTCCTGAGAAACTACTAATGAAAGGTGAAGGTCCCTTTTATGTAGGCTGCCAGAGAGGTGCTGGTATCTTGTGTTGCATCTGGAACTTAAAGGCTCGTGTGAATTTTTGTAGGCTTTTTTAGCCTATAATTTGACAAAGGACTAGCTAAACACGTCTTGAGGTGTTCAGTAGTATTTTCACCATTCCTGTGAGAGATCTGTTTTTAATTTTTCCTCCAAGAGCAGCTTTGGTTTTTCTGGGTTTTCCCTTGTGAATCAAACAAGATGTAAGGACTCCTCTGTGTATTTCTGCAAGGAGTGCTGTACTGCTGGACAGATCGCATGCAAGGGAGTAGGAAAGGAATGTAGCATCTCTTCCAAAGAGGAGACAATGTCCCTCTGCATCCTAGAGAGGTGAAGAGATCTATGAAGGCTGAACTCCCTGTCGTACACTGAACAGGGAGCTGATCTCTGGCTTGTGTTACATGTCTTTTGTTGCCTGTGTAAGAAAGCTTGAAGTATTTGCCAGAGTCTCTTTAGGAGCTGATTAATCGTTCCAAAGTCAGGTTTTATTTTCCTATGAGGGGGATTAGTATAATGCTTAAAGTTTGTCCTCTGTATATGTTTGGACTTCTGAGTAGGTATTGGAAAAAAAATAAACCTAAAGTTTCTGAAAGACAGCTTGAAGATTTCAGAGCAGTTGCTGTGCTTCCCTCCCTATATGTACTGGTATCTGTACTCTTCTTTGTACCCATCAAAAGCAAGCCAGGAGTGCTCATAGTATATCTATGAGGTACCCATCTCAATAACAAGTCTGTGAGAGTAGATTTGTCCCCTGGTATTCATCTTAAAGTACAAACCATAAAAGGGGCTTCAAAACAGATTCTTGCACCCCTCCTGTGCTTCCCCCTCTATGCAGCAGCATTGGCAGAGCAGCACGGAGCTGTGGGCTGGAGGGAAGCTTGTGGCAGTGTAGTGTTCCTGCTTGTTTGCTTGGGGAGGGGGAGGAGGAAACTGGCCTAGATGCAGAGTCACTGTGAAGGGCCTGTTCTCTGTTTGTCACAGTGGTGCTTGCTGCTTTCCAGGTAAATCATTAGACTTGGCAGACTTGTACAGCAGAGGTCTTGGCAGTGCCTAACCCATTGCTGCCATTACAGAGCAGGCTGGCGTCTTCCCGTGAAGCAGCTTTCCATTTGAGTACTTGTATGCTTGGGGATGCAGCAAGTGCCTTCCTCTTAGTGTGTAAAAGAGTGATCTGTCCGTACAACTTTAAAATGGTTGCTTGAAAGAGGCTGAAGACTGCGTGCCTCTTGAGATGGGCACCTCCCGTTACTTGGATGTGAAGTTTGTATGCTGCTGTGCCTCTCTCTGCAACCAGCATCACATTTTGTGTTGACTTGGAAGTGGCTTGTTGGGAGTGTTTGATTGCTGTGAAAAGTCAGTGTGAGTGTCATTCTCGAATATAGTCCAAGATAAGTATTCTTCTATCAAAAATAAGGTGCTTTGGGAATGGCAGTGATTTGGGAATTTTGAGCCATCACCTCCTTTTGTAAGTCTTGGTGCCACTAGCTGCTTTAGTAGAGATGTTTCTAGGAAGCCTGTGATGAAGGAGAAGCCTATCTCTTCTGAGGTGTACGAGCAGGACAGAGCAATGTGTGCTGCTCTTTGCCCAATAGCCAGACCCGGTTATATGGCCCGTTGCCTTCACTGAGGGCTGAACATACTGTCTGGGGAGTTTTAAGGTGAATTCTTATGGTTTCCCACTGATTAGATAGCTTTGGAAAATGCGCTTATTTGGGATGAGCGTTAAATCTGAAGTAAAGCAGTGTCTTTTTATTCTCATACTTACTGTGGTACTTATGCATGTCATGTTAGGAACTGGATGGCTTGGAGCTGAGTTTCCTGGTGCCTTTTGTGGTTCAGGGTGATTTTCTGGCTTGTGTATTTAGGCTGTTGAGCTTGCCTTCTGCTGATACAAGCTAGAGGGAGAGCTATCAAGGCTCAGTATGCTCTTTCCAGAAGACTTGAAAGGTGAAGTTTGAGGTTTTTCTTTAAAAACAAAACTTTCGGATCGTTTCCTCGCTTCTTGACTCTGGATATCAAGAAGAATGTTCTGCATGGGCACATTTGCTATAGCTGTAATGCTTATTCTAGTTTAACTGGGTTTGAATCTGCATTAACATGAAGATGTTTGATATGATTTTGTTGTACCAGCCACTCCTTTAATTGCAGGACCCATTCTTCAGTCCATCTGATGCACTTTCAGGAAATCCTTTTGGAGTGTATATCAGTGGCTGTTGCAGCCATTTAATGAGCCTGTGTGGCTGGTAGCAGGCAAATAATAGGTCCATAATGCATACTTGATATTTGCTCAGATTCCTTGACCATCAAGTGACTTGGCATTTTTCATCAAGGCTTTCAGATCGATAGTCATTAGAGAATCAGATTATGAAAGGATGTTGAATCTAATCACCAAGCTTTTAAAGATGACTGGTGGGATGATTTGGTCACAAGCAGAAAGCAGGCAGCTTCCTCTAGCTTGCAGGTTTCTTGTCCACCCTGCTACACTGGATGGTACTGGATGACAGGGGACTTTGCATGTAGGAATTGAGAGTTAAAGAACTGGGACAGACTTCAATGTCGGTCTAGCCATGAAATGCTTTATTCAGGCTGGTCCAGACAAACATGAATTGTAGCCTTTTACTACTTAAACATTTGAGAACAGATACTTTGACTTCTTAATAATTGGAGAACCTTTCAGTGCTTAAATAGAACATGAATTTTTACTTCAGTATTCTTTAAGAAGAAAGATTTTAATGGTAGAAGCCAGCTTGAAAAAGTCAAGGTGACAAAGCGCATTGCAGAGCCCACTACTTCTGTAGCTTTTGTTTTCCTTTAGTGATGGAATGACAAAGTGTCTCTTGAATTCTTACCTATTTGGAAATGGATGCACAGGATACTTCTGTCCTGTCAGTAACTTGCCTGGTGAGAAGCAGGGATTTGGTTAATTGTCTGGACCTGTTAGGTTAATATGTAGAGTGCACTTGCTGAAAGTGATAGTTCGATATTGCTTGCTGTCAGCCTGGCCTACTTTATATTACTAATAATCTGAAGTTTAGATTTCCTCACTATCATTGCAGTCTCTTGCTGTGTGCAGACTTGGTTCTCCATTTCTTTTCATATGCATTATAAAGAAATTTAGTTTAAAAAAGACACTGAAGCTCAGAACTAGCAATATTACAGCTATTTCATAAATGGGTATAAAATGGCACACAAGTGGACCTTCTGTACTTTTTCTTGCCCTAACTTGCCCTAAATTGTGCTTGGAGTTGAGCTGCAGCTTGCAGGACACCTAGAGAAGCTTATAGCTAGCTGAGGCTGGCAGTAGCGGTGCTGCTGCTTTCTGCAAGGGCAAGGCAGAATGCTCGTATGTGTGCATTGCAGCAGTGGTCATAATTATCTGTAGCTCTGCAGAGGAAAAAGATGAGCAGGATACAGGGTAGAGAATGGTCCCTTGGCAGCCCGTGGTTCACATGTATATTTCTCCTCAAAAAGCTAAGTAGGAACTGGACAAAATATTCTACTAAATGCTTGTTAGATGTTTCGTCCTCTATAGAAAAGGATGAAATGGAATAACCTGGTTGGGTGTACACAGTGTAAGTCTACCAGAATTACTATTGCTTAGTAAATTTGCAGCATGTAAAGAGTATGTCATTTTATTTTTAAAATTACACTTGTACCACAGAACTTTTATAGTAATAGCTACTAGATCAGGCAGATTTTGTGATGTTACAAGAAAAAAAAGGAGGTAAAAAGAGCCTCAGATCAAGATAAGGGCTGGTTGTCAGCATGTGGGTGTGGTATGTTTGGCTGCCTTGAAAAATAAGCTATTTCCTATGGATTATGTTCCAGGTTTTTTTAATATTTCCTTTAGGACACTTTTTTAAAATTGGCCTTCCTGTAATGGACTTTGCAAAGCAAGGGAAAATTCACTGTAGATTTTTATCACTTAACAATTTCTTTACTAGGCTTTCTCTTAACCAGTTGAATACATTTGATTTGAATTTTCATGTTTGTGTGCTATCAGAATTACCACCTGTTGAATTTACTTTTATTTTTTATTGAAATAAAAATAGGTGAAGACTTGTTAATAGAACGAGTGGCACATGCTGGCATGATCAACCCAGAAGACCGGTGGAAGACACTACAGTTCAATGGTCATGTTGCCTATTTTGAAGTACAAATAAGAGTGAAGTGTGATGAAAATTACTACAGTTCTCTGTGCAATAAATTTTGTGGCCCTCGAGATGATTTTGTTGGTCACTACACATGTGATCAAAATGGAAACAAAGCCTGCATGGAAGGTTGGATGGGAGAAGAATGTAAACAAGGTTAGTATTGTTTCCCTCATCTTAGATGAAACCAATTATGTTAATAAAACCTAAACTGATAAAGGGATTTCTGTGGTGTTGGTGATGTTGCGTATTAACTTTAAATCATACAGATATTATCCTTTTGAGAAGGTCAATTCTGAAAACAACATAGGGAGAACTCATACACTAAGAAGCAAAGCTCAGGGTAGGGTGCAGTGTTTGTGGCATATGCTATGGGGGATGCAAAACAAATCTAGAATTTGAAACAATAGGATATCTCTTCACTAATTATTCAGAGGGGATGTTTCCTCAAAGCAGAATGATGTACTGTGTCTGTAAATGTGAGATTTTATTGAACAGTGATGCAAACAATAATACTGTAGACTTCAATCCTGTAAAAATCCCCTGTAACATTTTCACAAATTAAAAAGTTTAAATTTTAATGTATGCTAAGCTGAAAGCTTTTTGATAGCTCTTAATGTGAACAGAAATTCAAGTATAGTCATCTTTTAATGTACCGCTAATCTTCTATCGAATCTGTTTTGCCTTTAGTCTCTCAGTGAGTAATTAGTGCTAAAATTGCTTAACATACTCTTCTTTCTGTTGAAGGCTTCTTGTTTTTGTTTTGTGTTCCTTTTCTAGTAAAAAGCTGTTAATGAGGGGGAAGACCATCTTTAAGGCTTAGTCAAGGACTTGTGCATCTTCTGAAGTGTGAGATTTCCAGCATGATATCAGTCTAATTTAGTTTTTAAAAAATAATTGAAAACAACCAAAGCTGTGTTTTATAAATATTGCAGCAATGACACCATTGTTGCAAACCTGTTTGGTTTGGTATCAAGTTGAGTTACCTTGAGTTATTTTTCACAAACAATTGCATCAGTGTTGTCCTGTGAAGTAGCTAGCCAGAAGCTAGGGCTATTGGAACATGCCCAGAGACAGTCTGCTTTGCACAAGCAGCAGATGGTTTGTTACACCATGGAAGCCCTAGTTCAACAGTTGAGCTTGCTGATGTACTAGGGAATGTTGAGCTGCCTGGACTAACTGAAGCCTAAACCTTTTTTTATTTGCAGCTGTATGTAAACAAGGATGTAATTTGCTCCATGGGGGTTGCAGTGTACCTGGGGAATGCAAGTAAGTCTGCATGCTTCAATATTTTACTTTAGAGTACTGATATTTCTAGTGTTTTCCATGTATGTTGCTACTCCTTAAGGGCTTACTTTAAAATGGGAAAAAGTCTATACAAGTCATGGATGTCATTAGATAATAAGTGAACATCACATGGGCTGTTTTGCAATCTTACTCTATTTTTATGCTTCTAGGTTGGAATATATTCATGTAATCCAAAACTGCATTTATCAAATGAAGTACTTTTTCTAAAAAAATCCTGTGAAGCTTTGATCCCTATATACTGTTTGTTCTCCTTAAATAAAAAGGGAAACTTGTTATTGAAGAATGGCTGTTATGAATAGGAAATGCTCACAATACTAGAACATGTATGTATCATCAAAATACAAAACTTTTTTCCTCAAATAAGCTTTTTTGATAGTGATGGTAATAACTAGCAGTCTCAGCCTAAACCTTCTTCCCCAAGTGAATCTTATTGGTCCCTAGGTAGGAGAGAACAGTCTGAAATGTTTGTGTTGCTTTGTGATTAAGCAGATTCTGATGGCAGGGAGGAGTAGAATATTTCCTTACTGGAGTTCAAGCATCCAGTGTGGTATGTTGAGGAAAACAGGTGCTGTTTTTATGCTGAATATTGAACAAATGAGGCTGGTCTACTTGTGGATATGTGGTCCTTTGTAAGTTCTTGGCTTTGTGATCAGTTTTAAGCTGTATTGAGTCTTTTTGTTTGAGATGATATGTAAGAACTGGCTGTCTGTACCCCTGAGAGATTACACCACTGGAGTCAAGATGTAACAGTTCAAGGCAATTCTGCTTCACCCTCCTACCAGCTGCTATTACTAGCAAATAGTATGACCATCACAGAAGTGGCAGAAGTAAGATGCAGGTAGCTTAGCTGGCTTTGAAGTGTTGGGAGTGAGCTCTGGCAGCTGATGTGAACAAGTCCCATTCTGGTGGAAAGCTGGAAGTTTCTGACAACAGAGTATGGCAGATAAAATTTTAAATCATTGCATCACAAAGTGGTTTCATACTGCTCTGAAACTCTTTGAGATGCTCTTGAGTTGTAGAAGATTGTGTCGTAGCTCTCAAATCTGTCTGGAAATTCTGCGCTAGTTTCGATATATGGAGTATAGTAAGGTGCTGTGCATATGCAGCTTCACTTCTGAAGGGCTAACCATTTCCCTAAAAAGGTTCTTCAAGGCAGATATTTATCTGATCCTTTTATTACTAAAGTAATTTTAGTGGTTTTTAGAATTTTTCCCTGTTGTTAAATGTTTTGCTTGTGGTCTTAAGTGTCGTGTGTCCCAACTGCTGTTGGTGATCTTCACTGAGCAAGAAATAGTTATGGTATTGAGCCTTCCAGGAACCTTGAGAACCTACTCTGCTGAATTCTGCTTCATGTCAGGGTTTCTGGAGCCCTGTACCTATCCAAGGAATGCCCTAGGAGCCTGTGGATGTTTGCTTTTGGAATGCAAGAAGTCTTTGAATAAAGATGAAAGAGCAATTAGCTTAGGCAAATGGAAAACCATAGGAGGAAGGGGGACAGTTTTGTTGTAAACTTTCATTTGTCTGTGATAATAGCTGTATTGAGAAGGACAAATTGGAGAGGAGTTGAAATGCTTTAAGAAGGGAACGTAAAGCTTTTGAGGATGAGGTCTGGGTTCATTAGGGTATGGCTTTTGAAGGGGTGTCTCAGTAAGTAGTCTCACACCAGCAAAGCCTTCCCTTGCATCATGTCAAGGACGTGAAGAAGCATCTAGCATTGTTGTATGCTTAGATGCCCATCCCAATCTGCCCAGCTAAACAGACTTCACAGAAATAATGCTGACTGTATTGAAGGACTCTGACCAGAGATCTCACTACTCTGGATTGATTCCATCACTGAAGAAACATGCTGGGGGAAGGAATAAGGGACTTAATGTTCCAGATGGACTGTATGCCATTTATTTGTCTTAATTCTTCATACCTTTCTGCTGATGTGATAGATACACAATCAGCAGGTTGAAGGAGAATACTGGCTTTTCTGTGTATGGCCACTGTTTCCATTATTGCAAAATGCTCTCAGCTCATTGTAAATGTGATCTGTTTGCTTGAGCTCAATCATGCAGATATCTCTAGTTTGTATTCTGTAATAGTTACTAGGCTATGTTAAAGTGGACCTTCTAACCCAAATGGATAATATTCTATAGAAAAATGGTGCTGAACTATAAATAAACAAGACTTGGAGATGTGACCTTTATCTTCAGCAGTACAAAGGAAGCTGTTATTTAAAAAATAAGAAAGACTGCTATGTTTGGTGCTATTGAATTATAATCTAGATTCCTTCTTCCTGGATTTTGGATAGCTGCCACTGTCATTTAACAGGTGAAAACAATGTCCTTTTCTAATTGAGAAGGAAAATGAAAATGTGAGAAAAACATGGGTGTGAGATGTATGGAAATGTACTGGTGCCAATAGCTACTTCGTTGCCAAAGTGTGCAATGGCATTTATAAATAGAGTTGGAAAACTTTCCATCTTCAGCTTGCATGAACATGCAGATAACTTAAGCAGTGGCTGTGAGGCTTCAGCCTAACTCATAGCAAGATTCTACCCTCTGTGCTTTGATTTTTCCAAAGTAATTTAAAGCTATTCTTGGATTAAATGTTCTAGCAAAACCAAATCTTTATTGTAGCTAAATAACTGCAGACTGCTAATAACTTATAGGTCGTTAGCTGAAACTGGAGGATTCCATCAGCTGAACAAACTTGGATCCCTCTTATTTAGAGGAAGCGATAGTGGAGTTGGCTATTTCTTTGCATTTTTATCAAAGAAATGAAAAACAAATGGCAGATTTTGAGACAACTTGATGTAGGGAGTTCATTGATACCCCTGAGTCTAGGTGATAGGTTTTTGTTCTGAAAGCAATTTAGAAGTAATTTAATGAATAACGAACAAAATGACACCCTTGAGGAAAACGCCTTAGTTAAATCTTGCAAAGATAGGAAAACATTGTCATTTAAAAAATAGGCTTTGGTTGTTTTAATCCATATCCAGGTTCAGTGTTTGACCACTGAAGTTTTTACCCCACAGGGGCAGACTAAGTGATCTGGTTGGTCGATTGACTTCACCAGACCAAAGTACTAGGAAGAATTGTCAGAGCAACACTGCTGAGCCATAACAACTGGTGTTTTCTGTGCATGTTTGCATTGTTTGAGGTGCTTCATTAAATACCCTTATATTGTCTAGAGAAGACTGAAGTTTTATGTGATGGCTTAAAAGTGGGTCAGGCTCAGTCACCTTAGGAAATTATCAAGGTGGACGTGAAGAAACCACAAGTGACAATCTCCTTCCTTGATTGAAAGTGCTGACTGTTTGGTACCATTCTTAAGCTGCCAGTAGACTGCTTAACAGCTTGATCTTTCTCTGCCTTGTGATCCAGAGTGGTTTGGGTCTGACAGAAGTTCAGTTATGCCTCATGTCTGGTTTACGTTGTCGTATTTCTGCCAGGATGATGTTTTTTGGAAGTCTTTGCTTAAATTTCTCTTCCAAAGCAAAAAGAGGTCAAATCTCTTAATGCTGCTCAGCTTATGTTTAGCTGCATCTCTGGAACTGTGGTGGGGGCCCTAGGTTATGTCCTGGGAAGTGCATGTCTTATTTCACACTGATATTTAAAAAAAAAAAAAAAAAAAAACTTAAGCTAGGTTGTCTAACTGAAATAAATGAGAAGTGGGATTGATAGTCCTCTAATGTGACTTTGTGTAAGCTGAGCACAGCAGCCATACAGTTCTAAAAACTATTGAAGTTGGTTTTTTAAAAGTTAGAACTCCTGTACTTGAAACATGTAAAGAATTACTTCTGAACTATTTGTGATAAAATTTTGGCTTTCCGATACTGATTGTTCTTACTTAATCAGATATCTTATGTTTACCTTACTGAAACTTCTCAGATTTCCTGTCCAGAGCTGTGTCATGCCTTCTACAGTCCTTGTATTCCACTTTGGCCCTGCTTGTGAGGTTGAATTACTGTGCCCAGCAGTGTCTGCCAGTGCTATAAACCTCATCCCAAATGTTTTTGTGCCCTTAGTCTGTCACTGTAAGGGCCAGAACTGTTATTCAGTGCTTCCATTACAGACATGCAGGGACAAAAGCCTGAGTTGTGAAATGAGCTACTACTACCTTGAGGTGTTGAGGGAAGTAGTGTTTTGGAGATTCTTTCTTAACTGTTAAAGAAACTTTCACAGTCTTTGCTTCCTTTTTGAGTGGGATGTCAACCGATATCAGTAATCTCTTGCTCGTGTTTTGTAACAGTTGGATGGATAATGCTGTTAGCATTGGTAACTATATGTTCAGGAAGCTCTGCCTGAACTTAAAGTTTAAAAAAAAAAAA
>WBMW01002308.1:170932-290703 GCA_013396635.1 Penelope pileata
CGAGAAAAGGGGGGGGGGGGAGAGATGCTAGTAAATTCATGTGTGGTTGCAGGGAGATCTGGTAAGGGGTCTCAGAACAGGTCATTGAAGGGGCTTTAGAGGACTAGCATAAGATCTTAGAGAACTGGAGAAAGAATGGGCTTGCTTCTGAAAATGGGGAGGAAGTAAGAGCGAGCTTCATATCAGCTAGTCAAACCTCAGAAGAATGTTGGGATGGGTACACAGTTTCTAAGTGCTCAGAAAATGGGTTACTGACTGACCGGGACTCATCGAGAGTTGGGTTTGAAAGTGACTTCCTTCCACAATGGCTCCAGAATGGAACGCTTGCTGGTGAAGTCTCCAGCTGATCTTAATAGTGAGCTAAAAGTCTCCTTTGAGCCATGCATGAGATGCTGTGGCATCCAAGCTCTTCAGGTTCTGTAGTGTTGGGTTAGACAAAGAACCGAAAGAGCTGATGGCTGTTGTTTGGCTCTGCAAGGCTGCACTTGGTTCCTGTACCTGAACATCTTCTCCCATCTCCTCTTTCACAGAAGATTTTCAGTACGTTTGCAAAGTTATTACTATTGCTGTGTCTCATCGTATAAATACCTGTTATAACCAGTATGATTTTATTGTGCCTCTGTCCTAGTAGTAAGCCTGCTGGGAATGTTAGCAAGTATTTCACAAATTAGCATATTAAGTTGGACAAAGATGAATCTCATGCTTTGTTTCTTAAATCTTTGTTTCTTAAATGATCAAGTAACTGAGGCATATCCTGCACTGGCTGCCTTGATGGGGGTGGGTAGAAAGGCACGAAATGAGTGCTGCCTCATAGGAGGAGGTGAGCGAGCGCAGGATGTAAAAACATACAGTATCTTAACCTATGCTTATATTAAGTAGTGCAGACAAACTAGAACAGTAGATGAAAAGATGTAGTAATGTTGAGAACCCAACATCCATGGTGAAAACACTTCAGTGTTGCTAGTAGCTCTAGTCTGTTCCTGTGGCCTGAATGCCTGTTTGCAGCTGGAAGACATTAGGTGTGTTCCTGGCGTACTTTTGTCTTACGTTACCTTAGTTTAACCTAAAAGGAATCAATTTCCTTTGTTCCAAAACAGCTCTGATGTGAACCAACACACCATCAACAGGAAAGATCAGGCAGTTCAGTGTAAAGCATGGTCCTTGGTGTGAAGTGGTTGCACATACAGTCACACCCTTAGAGCCACTTACTGCGAGCAGCCTTTCCCCATATGTTCTGGGTGAACAATGTTGAACAATCCCCACTATGATCTTCACTAAACTAAATAAGGTACTGGAGCAAGAATGTTAACTTTCAATGACTTTATAGGAGAAACAAGTTTGTAGGAGAGGTTTCTATCTTCCGGTCTAATAAGAGCTCTGGGGATGAGAGTAAAAGTAGAGGAGTAATTGAAGGGTTACTAATTACACTAATGAGCATCTTATTCACAAAACTGAATGTCATGTATCCTATGATATCATATGCCTATCTCAAAGGTAGGAAAGTAGAACATTTCTATGACTTCACCAAGTCCTAGTGGATACCATCCAACAGTTAGACCATACTGCTCCCTCCTATGCAACAATCTCTTAAAGGATTAAACAGACTTTCTTATAGTTATTTTAAGTAAATAACTAATATAAAGCTATTGTTCTGGCCTATGTAACACCATCCTGTTCACGTCACCAGAAAACTCAGTGGTTTTCTATTTAAGAAGGTTGTTTTTCCCCCACCCCTGAATGATGCATTTTGCTTCTGTTCTTAATGTCACTGCTTTGCTTCATTTTCCTGTGTTCAGTGTTTTGGCCACAGTTGCTAATTGAAATCTGAGTGGGAGAAGCTCCCTCAAAACTCCTGCTTTAGAAAAAATCATGTGTAAATACGATGTCACACTGATCCTTTCCTCCTACATTTATAGGATGTGCAAGATATCAGGAAGATGGCTTGTATTTAAAGGCTTGTATTACTTTGGGGATATCCTCCTTGGGATTCTTGTATTATTTTTGGATTCCATACTTTGACCTAGACTTCAGACTTAATGTTGATTTTCTTTGTGCTGTTGATGGTTTAGTAGATGTACTTATGCATTAGTTGCCAACAAATCTTTGTAGGTGGATGTAGAACAGAGTTTGCTTGGCTATGCCCTCCCATCTATTACAAGCTTTTTTCATAAGGTTAACCGGAGTAGATAGGGACTGGATGAAGCCTGTGATATGCAATTTCTGATGTGAACTTCACACTGAAAGTTCCTAGCTAGAAGTGGTTGAAACGGGGGAATAAACCATGTGTGAAGGTGGTATAAAACAGCTGAATAAAGATAACTCTTAAGAGCACTATAGCTTGATGTGTAAGAGACTTCTTTCTTTTTGATAAGGGGTTAATCATACAAGGTACTGAAGGAATGTGGTTTTCAGGCTGTCAGGGTCTGGGTACATCCCTTCACCTTTACACATGCTTCTGTTACTGCTTTAGGAAGATTATCATAAAGTCATGGAGTGGAAAAAACCTCCAGAGTCATCTAGTCCTGCCTTCTACTCAAAGTAGGTCAAATTAGACGGGGTTGCTTGCAAATGCAGTTTGTGTTGGTTTGTATATAGCAATATGGAATCTCTTGAACACCGTATGGAGCTTCTTGATAATGAATTTACAGCTCTGAACACACTGTAGATCTTCCTTACCCTAGAATTTAGCTGTTTTAAGCCTCGGTTGTTTTACGCATAGTCTATGAGTTGAATTATTGTGGCTTTATCTAATTGTGGATGAAAAACATTCTTTTTCTTGTGTGGCTGTGATTTATCTAATCTCCTGCCACTTCTTCTGCCTTGTACTTAAATTCTTGTTTTCTATTGCTCCCAGACCCATGTAAGAGAAATGGAAGCTGTGAAGCATGCCTGTAGAGCTATCAGGATCTTTCCTGCAAGGTCTCAGCTCCAAGATGACTGGCGATTGTTCTTTTATTCTTGTTGCACTCTTTGTTTTAATCCTGACCTGAAGGGAGGCTTTGGTCTGGGAGCAGATGCCTGTGCTTCAGCCTTCCATCAGGAAGTCGCTAAACTGTAACAATCTATTTATGGTAGCTCCTTTTGTACTGCTAATAACTCAGCAAAGGCTAAGATTAAGCCATCTCTGACTTTGTTTTGCGGTTGGTTGTAAAGAGGAGTTAGAGCCGATGAAGTCAGCAGAGGGGAAGGACAAAGGAAGTAGAATCTTGATTCCAGTAAGAATTTTCTTTGTCCATTGAACAATGGGAATCTTTATTAATTCTCTAAATTTGGCTTTCTTATTTATTCAGATGTGAAAAACTTGAGATTGCAGAAACTTCCAAGCTATTCTCAGTAGGGATAGGAGATGGGAGTAACTTCAGCCTTCCATTAACAGCACTTTTTTTAAACAAGTGGTCGTTACTTGGAAAGGAATTCTGTTTTTATAGATAGCGTTCCTTTTGTATCTGTACCATTTGAGGTTTTTTTCCTCTTGTTTTAACTTGATTTTTTCCCTCCAATTACAATGTGCTCATTTCTGATCTGGCTTTACTTTATTGATCACATCTTCCTCTGAGTGAGCTGAGATCTATTAAGCATTATCTTTTCAGAAGGAAGTGGGATTAAAGCTGTTCTAGCACCTGCTCATGTAGGATGCGACCAGACTTCCTGTTCAAGAGGAAATCCTAATTTACTCTTCCTTGTAAACTGAGGGCTGATCAGCTTACCACATAGTAACCTTTTGACTTGTAAACACTGTGTTCCTTTGATTGGACTGCTTTTAGCCTGTAGAAATGATTCCCCTTGGGCTTGGTGGTACCTTGAACAGTGTATTTTGTGTCGAATATCATGAAAAAGCAGCAACCCTTCTCTGCTGAACTAACTTTAATGCAGTCAGGCATACCTACAAATTCAGGTAGGTGCTTAATGCTTTCGGGTTCCAGAAAGGTAGTTGTGTTTTTCTTTTCACTTTTAATCATCAATGCAGTGTTAAAGAAACTGATTAGTTATTAAGAATGGAAAACAAATAGACTTACTGTGGTTGTCTGCTTTGTGATGCAGACTTTCAGCCCTTGGAAATGCTTGTTAGATGTGGGTGGGGAGTTGGCTCAGGCTGGGATAGTCATAGTGAATCACTGGCAGGGGTGCCAGCTTTGGCATGGATGCTGGCTTGGGCTGGGGCCAGTAAAGTGAGTTAGTGCTTTTTTTATTGTTTATTATCAGCGCCTGAAAAGATTTTTCTGTCCCCGAGAAGGAAGGAAGAGATCAAATTTAGCAGGAACAGTATTTGTTTCCTCTTACTGCTAATACAGCAAAAGAAAACCGCTTCTAAAGTATGCGTGTTCTCTGGGCATGTTCTTTTGACAGCTTCACATTTTAAAAAAAATAAATAAAAGTGGCTGGAGGCCTTTAGACTATGTAGATAATTGAGGCTGTCCTGCAACTCTGTGAATTTTGTATGGATCCTGCAGCTCTGAGGTTTTGGATTAGGAAGAAATCCTGAGGCTAAGAATTTGAAGTAGTTCTAGAGCTTTATATAAGAAAATTGCCTTGCAAAGACCTGCATGGAATTCTTTCTGCCTGTGTAAATAGAAATTCAGATAGTATGCTGCCAGCATAACCAGGTCTCAACCTCTGTGAATTGGTAATGCTTACTGAAATGGTGGAAATCAATTGATTCACAAGGAACCAAGACTGTTTTATTTCTTGTCTTCTTTCCCCATGCCCAAGAGACTTTTTTTTTTTTTTTTATGGTATTGAAAGCATGTTGGTAATAAAGGTAATGTATTTAATACCAGAAGTACAATTTTCCTGTTTTTTTGTCCCCCCAGACATTAGAGCTCATATCTCCTCTGGCATACATGTGCTTAGCTTCTGTGTTCAGTGCGATTTTTTTTTTTGTCTCTTTGTTGCTAATATGGCTCTTAAATTGTTTCTAAGAAATACTCTTAAAAGAACAGGCAGATACTTTTTCAGCCTAATAGAGCAAGCTTACTATTCCTGTTTGGTTAGAATGTATGTGAAACACCTTTTTTTTTTTTTTCAAAAAATGAAAAGCATAGACTAATGTCTTTTTAATACTTTCCCTATAGCATAGGTAGTTGCTTAGTATAATTCTGGACACTGTTGTAAATGTCATAAAGATGCTAGTCTCTGAAGAAATCCTGTGATAAAATTTGAACCATTTAAAACAAGTGGATTACTAATGGCTTTTGTTTCTATTCTTTCCTCCTTTCTCTAAAGAGTACTTTTTTGTGGATGTCACTAAAGATATAATGGACTAAATCTGTAAAAAGGGTTCTTTAAATAACTCTTGAGAAAATTGACAAGACAACTGTCTGTGGCTACCCACAGTCTTCCAAGACTTGCCCTGTAGAACAAACTCACTTAATCTCTCAAGCCATCTTCCTAGCACAAAAGCTGTGGTCTTTGGTTCTGTAAGCCTGTGGTTTCCTTTTCAAAAGGCAGCTTTAACTTTTAGACACCAATTGCTGTTTTTATCCCAGAATGAGGTGATTGTGTGAAGAATGGGATTCCTTAGGAAAGGAAATTGATTTTTCATGTATGGTTCTCATAAAGCATAGTGCTTAGTTTGTTGCCATGATGTGTAGCGTGGTTGAGCGAGGTAGGTTCCAGTAAAGATGTTCAACAGGTCTGGTATGTACCTCCTAAATGGCAGAAATAACTCTAATCTGTGGCACATTGAACAGCTGACCTTGTTCTTGAGAATGGTAAGTGTAGCCTTCAAAATACCTGTAATGCTGATAATGAAGCATCATGTTGCTAACTTTTAACATGTGAACTTACATCTTAGGTGTCATTATGGTTGGCAAGGACAGTACTGTGATGAGTGTGTCCGCTACCCAGGCTGTGCTCATGGGAGCTGTAATGAACCATGGCAGTGTAATTGTGAAACCAACTGGGGTGGCCTGCTCTGTAACAAAGGTACTTAACATTAATTTAGAGGAAAAATAAGTAAAGCTGCATGATTAACTGATAACTCATTAACCTTTTTTTTTCCTGCTAGTGTGCGACAACTTTAGTATATCTGTCTTTCTATCTGTCCCTAATTCTTACATGGCAGGTGGTACCCAACTATTGTAAATACAGGAAGCTTAAGACAAAAGTCATAATGATCCTGCCTCCTCTAACTTGTGCAGTTCTTTTGTTTATTCTTTCCTGGTCTGTGGATAGTAAGAGCTGACAGAGTAGCTAACAGAATATGGGATGATGTGGGTGAATTACATTCAAGCCAGAAAAGCATCTGTATGTCTGACTAGGGATGGAAAATGGTAATATTGAGATTTGCATTTCCTATTGAATGGCGTTTTTCTTTGTCCAGATCTGAATTACTGCGGAAATCACCATCCCTGTGTGAACGGTGGAACCTGTATGAATACTGAACCAGATGAATATCGCTGTGCTTGCCCAGATGGCTATTCTGGAAAGAACTGCGAAATTGGTACTTCTGGATATTGCTTGTATAACCTGGAATGGTTTTTGGCAGAGCTGTGTTCTAGTCAGCCTGATGGTGTTTCTATATGTTCATTGCTGTACTTTTCATAGAGTGGAGGGACTGTTGTCTTTTGGGGAAAAAAACTTAGCTGAATTTCTTAGAGGTGTAATATGAAAAAGATGGCATGCCGCTTGCCCCTCCAACTTGACTGTTGCTTTGTTTGACAGTGGAGGTATGCCAGTTCTGTCTATCCTACTGTCTATTGCCTTAAGCTTCAAAAAAAACCAAACCACTGGAGGCCAGCAGAAATGCTTCCACAGTCATCCTTGGATTTAGATAACACCCAGAATGTTTCTTTCCCTTCTGGTTTTTCCACTTTCTGAATCAAAACATGAAATGGAACTGTGGTCTCCTGGAGGTGGATTACAGGTGCACCTTACTCTGGCACATTTTTCCCTGCTACCTTTGTTCTTGTCGTATGGTGTGCTTACAAACCTGCATTTACACAAGCTAGAGGCTGAGGAAGGTGGTAATAGCGATGGGTGCTTCAGTTTTAACTATGGTGCAGTGGGTTTTTTGGCTAGACTGTTTAGTTGTCCACGTGTTGAAGATCCTTCTTAATGAACTGAAACTTCAAATTATAAACTCCATGTTAAAAGAATTTTTAATGTATTTGGATTAACAGTGTAGATGTATAAAAGGAGCCATTTTTTCTTCCACTTAACCTGTTTGGGCTTTAAGTTGATTAAATTGTATTTTCATAAGCAGGTTTTTGCATTTGTCAGGATGTATGATTTATTTGAACTTCTATAAACTGCTGTGTGTTAATGATATTGTTAAAACTAGAACGTACTGCAAAATCTTTGCAAAAACAGATGAAATATTGTCTTAGCTTACCCTGAAAGTTGCAGGGAAGCAACTTGGCTCTCTGAAAGAGGAGAATTTGTGAGGTTCTAGACTGGTTATAAGTAGTAGATCGATAGTAGTGCCTAAAACAGTTCATAAACAAAACAGCCAAGACAAAGGAAATTCACTTTATAGGCAGGTTATAACATACCTGAAAGGTACCGAAATATAAATGCTAGCAGTAATTAGCTTCATCTAATAAAGGGATTGCTTTCTTTCTCAAAGCTGGCTGGGCTTCTGAGAGAGGAAGCATCTCAAGTGATTGTTACTTTGTGCAGCTGTCTACCTCCCTACATGGAAGGACACCTGGCAGTACTCTCTATAATTGCAAGTAGCTCTGTTCTTTGCTGTTTCCAAGGAACAGTATTAGAATGAAACTAAACAGACCTTTGATACTTAAACTATTAGTGGTATTCAGATGTCTGCATACATCTTACCTGTTTTGTCTTATGGAAGTTAAAAAAAAAAAAAGTGAGCACTGTGGAGGTAGAAGTGTGTGGCTGGAAGCAGTATATGAATGGGAAATTTTCTCTAGCTGCTGGATATAGAGAGATGGTGTCCTGTCTATGCTTAGGCTTCTTAAAATTGGTGGTTACAAATGATGCAACTTAGTCACTTTTAATCAAAACACACTTTCTCAATATGTAAGTTTTCTTTATTTGGTAGTGGAAGAGTATTTAGCAAGATTGTTTCTCTCTTTCTTGCCAGCTGAGCATGCTTGTGTATCTAATCCCTGTGCTAATGGTGGAATTTGTCATGAAATTGCATCGGGCTTCAAGTGTCACTGCCCATCAGGGTGGAGTGGACCAACATGTGCTATTGGTGGGTATGCATTTGCTGATAGGCTTGGGCTGATAAAGCTTGCTTAATAATCATGCTCTTCAGGTGTGGAATTCAGTAGTCTTTTGCTTTACCTAGTTTAATGGCTGTGTATTAGGAGGCTGAAAGGATTACTGGTACAGTGTGGTCTGTAGTATTAAAATCAATACGTATTTGATGCAGTTTAGATGTACAAGTTGTCAAAAGTATGGCTAGATTATATTACCTGCAAAACTTTTTATTTAGATGTGTGAAGTACTCTGGTTAAGTTTCTATTGAGCCAGGCTAAAGCAAAATGAAGTGGATTCATTTTAAGAAATAGAAATACAGACATGAAAGATTCTCCCCTGAAAGTAGCTGGAAGAATAGATGTCTCACTTAACTGAAATCTTTGGTTTGGAGGACGAGGTAGTTAAAATGTATTGTAGATGTAATATTCCATTTGCTAGTAGCAGATTTTGTTTTTTGTTTTTCAACAGCAACTCTCCTCAAATAGTATTGGCTGAACTTGTTATGATTTAGGAACATGATGTGTAAATTACTGGCAGATCAATTCTTACCGTTTGCAAGTAGAAAATTGCAGAGTTCTCTTTTCTCTATCTCAAAAAATATGACAAGTCTAAGTAAAAAAAAAAAAATTCAGGATGTTTAGCCTTTAAGGTTTTGTCTACCACCACCACTCCTCTCTTACAATGTTGCTTTAAACCCAAGTCTTTAAACCATGTAATGGGAGGTGCCCTCTGACTTCACAGATATTGACGAATGCGCATCTAACCCTTGTGCTCAAGGAGGGACCTGTATTGATGGTGTTAATGCATTTGAGTGTATATGTCCACAGCAGTGGATTGGAGCAACGTGTCAGCTTGGTAAGTAATTACCTTCTCTAGTTTTGAAGGCTGCTGAAGAGTATTCCTGGATAAGGAGTAACTGTTTCTAATATGGTTATCGAAGTAAGCATTGAAGATGTGTATTGCTATTGGGATCTTATCTCTAGTAGATTTTAAATAGAAGTTTCAAATGAACGTATAGTGATTAAAGTCCCAACTTAAGCTTATTTATAATACTCTTAGAATGCCCAGCAACTTCTGTCTCAAAATAGAGCATTGGTGGTAGCTCCTACTTAACAGTGGCAGAAAGTGACTGTCAGCCTATGGAGGCGAGGAAGAGTTTTGCCCTAACATTTTACCTTTTTGAATTTTGGCAAAGTAAAATAACGTGCATGTGCTACTATAGGTGAGCGTGCTTGGAAAACCTGTGGTATGTAAATGGTTTTAGTGCCCTACCAAGTGTATGTAAGATGAGCTTCTGATGCTTGGACTGCATGGAAACTTTGCTTGGTGCTGCGGTAATCTGTTTCTGGGTTTGTTCTTCATTCTCTTCTTTCTTTTATCTTCTTTCACAGATGCTAATGAGTGTGAGGGGAAACCCTGTGTTAATGCTTACTCTTGCAAAAATCTCATTGGTGGATATTACTGTGACTGCATTCCAGGATGGAAAGGAGTAAATTGTCATATCAGTTAGTATTTCTTTAGTATATATGTTGACCATAGGATGTTTTACTCTGCAAAAAAAAAAAAAAAAAAGTTTAATAACGAATGATAGTGCAGATACTTGTATGAGGGGAAAAAAAACTTGTCAGGACTTCACTAACTTCTGGCAAAGTAAATTGGAAGTAGCATTTGAAGATTTAAGAATGTGATTGGTGTTTACATGAACTACTGTAACTCCTAATATGTCTTCCTAGAACAAGACTGCTTATCCTTGATTCTGGTTATCATGTACTGGTTCAGTTTTGAATACTTTTCATCAGAAAGTTTAAATGTGAGATTAGCTGATGCTATTTGATTTAATTACTATTATAGCGTTCCAAATTCTTTAAAAGAAAAAGATCTAAAGTTTTCAAGCAGCCTTGCTTTCTGTAGAAGCATCTAGAAAAATCTTTTCTGAAAATCCTTTGTACCATTTTATTCTAGACATGTACTTCAGAGCTTAGTCATCTTCTGTAAATTCTAATACTTTGTATTTTATCCATAGATATTAATGACTGTCATGGACAATGTCAACATGGAGGGACTT
Organism: Penelope pileata; assembly: GCA_013396635.1. NCBI lineage: Eukaryota > Metazoa > Chordata > Aves > Galliformes > Cracidae > Penelope > Penelope pileata. The sequence goes on from WBMW01002308.1 coordinate 181,170, forward strand.
GTAAGGTAACTCTTTTTGGTTATTATACTACGTTGAAAAGAAATTGTTCTAAATATTTATGAATTTCTATATTGCCAACTACAGATGGGCTAAATGAGGCTACAAACTAATGTTAAAAGCTTAGTGTTTCATGTGCGGACACTGTCCACAAAATATTAAAAAATTATTTTATGGTGCTACTATTGTTCAGACGCAGAATATAGAAAGAACTGGAATTCTTGAGTTTTACCAAATAAACAAGCCTTCCCACATTTGTTTTTGTCTTTTTTCCTTCTCCTTGAAGGATGAAGTGAATGGCTACCATTGCTTATGCCCCCGTGGTTTCACAGGAAAAAACTGTGAGATAGAAATAAATGAGTGTGAAAGCAATCCATGCCAAAATGGAGGCCGCTGCAAAGACCTGGTGAGCGGGTTCACTTGCCTGTGTGCACAGGGCTTCTCAGGAGCCTTCTGTGAGGTGAGTGCGGTGCTTACATTACAACAATAGTTTTCATGGATTTAATTGTTAAAAGAAATGTATCTTCAGGTTTAAGTTGGAGTAATCCAAGGCTAAAGCATTACAGACTAATGTAGGTGTTACTTGACACTGAATAATCAAATTTGTTGTGCAGTGCTGTCATAGTAGCTGTAACACTTGAAGATGCCGCCCAGTGAACTGTAAATTATTGCATAGAGGTGTTGGATCTTGTAAATGTTTTAAGGCTACAAGGATTCCTTAAACTCAAAACATTTTCCTTTGCAAATTTCAGATTTCAGGAGCTTTGTCTTCAGTTACACTAAATGATTTAAGCTTTTGTCCTACTAACTCTGTCTTACTGAAGTACGTAAATTACCTTTCAAGTGATACTACTGTTGGTAGGCTTAGTTATGTTATATTAAAGGCAAGTAGATACATAAGTATTGGTTCTCAGAACTTTGTTTGACATCACTGTAGGAATCTAGTACTATAGCTAAATAAGCATTCAGGTTTGAAATACTGTGCTGTGATAACTCAATGATGATGATCAACTCCTGGGGAGGATGTTCGTTTTTCTCAGTATTAAATCATATTACTGTGTGTATTTTCTGACTTGTTCAAATAGCTCTTACTCAAAAGGGTTGCAGATACTGACCAGTTCTATTGAACTGGTGCAGTACCTAATAGCTCATTCTACGTAAGAATCCTATCTTGAGTGCTCTGCTCCTGGATGGCTCATGCCATATGTAATTAAAGTTTTAGCAGGCCTGTTTGAATAATAGAAGGGGAGTTGGCTGCTTGCCATGTGTGTTGCAGGAAATATCTGCGGTTGATTCCAGATGCTAAAGTACCAGCTACTGAACTTGCATTGGGAAGGGGAAATTTAAACTAATGGAAGGAAACAAATGGAAACATCTGATAGAAGAGATCTGAGGAATCTTTCTCGGACCTTAACTGTTTTCTGTAGTCTGCTTTAAGTGTTTCATGTAAGAGTACGAAATAGCTTGCTGAAAATCTCTCTGCAGCTGGAATTCTACATGCTGTGCTGAATTAAATGCTTAGGCTGCTAGAGTTCCTTCTGTTTTGGTTAGCTTTGATTTTTTTTCTCCTTTTTAGCTACAGAACTGTTAGAAATAGTAATAAAATGAATTATTGGACTTGATTATACAACTGTAAGGTTGGGAGAGTCTTTCACATTCCTTTTAAGGAGGAGAAAAGACTCACTTGAGGGACAGGAAGGCAGTCTTTTAAGAATAGCAGTTTTGGAGAAAAGCTAATCTAACAGCTTTTGAGGCTGTTTGGTTTTTTTTTTTCCTTGAACCTAACTTAAGGCATGACCAGTTGGAAGTTTTCTGTGGCAGTCTGAGCTGCAGAAGTGGAAGAATTGCTTTCCTCAAAGAATGTGCTTTTAGGAGTTATATTATGAAAGCTAGGTTGAAAATTTTCTTTCTGAATCCAATGCTGAGAAGTGATCAATGTACTTCATTTCTATATGTCAATCAGCATGCTGGGTAGTATTCCTTAAGGGTGAGGCCCAGAGGAAACTTAATGAGACCTTGTTCAAGTAGAAGGTGGGAGAAGCTGGCCTTCAAAGGTCCCTTACTGTGTTGTTCTATAACAAACTGAGATGGGAGGAGTACTGAATTCTCTAGAGAAAATAAGGTTTTGTAAGGTTCTGCTTATTTTAAGGGTCATGCAGAGGCAAGTTGAGTGCACTGATATTTGACTTGCTATAGCACTCTAGTTTGTGGGTGTGAAGGACAGAGAAGTGACTGCATGATCCAGAGCAGTCACGGTATGCTCTCAATGTCTTATTCGCTAAGTTACCGCAAACGTGCTTATTCAGCCTCCTGCAAAGAAGGGTTATCTTTATCACAGTATCAGAAATCCTTTGTATTAGGATTGATTAAAGTAACCTGAAGTTTGTCTCTCTTGCATGATGGAATACAATATAGATCCATAAATGTTAAAACTTGAGGTTCCTTGTAAATTACTTCATATATGTCTCTGTAACAAAGCTGCTTACTCCTGGGAAATGGAGCAGCTGCTGCTAACTGTGTTCTCTCTTACAGATGGATATTGATTTGTGTGAACCTAACCCTTGCCAGAATGGGGCTAAATGCTATGATCTGGGAGGAGATTATTACTGTGCCTGCCCTGATGACTATGATGGAAAGAATTGTTCTCATCTCAAGGACCACTGCAAGAACAATTCCTGTAAAGGTACCTGCTGTTGTCCAAGAAACTTGTCTTACTGTATTGGTGATGCTTATAAATAACTAGTATTTTTGAGAACAGCATAATACGGAAACATGTTATTGTTCTCAAATCTTTGGAAATAGTGAGAAGAAAGTGCTTTTAACAGCTCTTATAAAGACATAAAGTGTCTTAATCTTGAGTCAGCTCTTTTAAAAACTGAACAGGGGTGATACGGATTATTATGGTCTGGTTTATTTTTCATTCTTAGTGATAGACAGCTGCACAATAGAAGTCTTCAGTAACACTACCCAAGAAGGAATCCGTTTCATTTCATCTAATGTTTGTGGGCCTCATGGACGGTGCATAAGTCAGCCAGGAGGGAATTTCACCTGTGCCTGTGACAGAGGGTTTACTGGAATATACTGTCATGAAAGTAAGTGGGAGTTTCTTCTAAATCTTTTTTTAATCTACACCTCCTTAAACGTCTTCTTTTGAAGCTCTATGACATGAAGTAAAGCATTAAGGTTTTAAGAGTTGCATAGAGCCTTCTTTCCAGTATACTGCTTGCAGTCCAGTTTCTTCTGGTAACAGCTGTTGTATTGTAGTGCTTCACTCTTTCTCAGTGAAAGAAAACTGGTTTTAGTCCAATTTTAATGTGAATGTCTGTACCCACTACCTTTCTGTACAGTCTTAGAAAACAAGCCATGGTTTTCTCCAGTGTGCATTTGATGGAGACGCACTGAGCATAGCTTAGGTGAGCATAGCTTAGGAGAACGTGCATTGCTGTTCTAGGTATTTTTTGAACATCTGGCTTTTTTGCCAAGTGAACTTAATGCTCTAGTTTGTCTTGATACATAAGACAGACCACATCTAGAAGCCTTACCAGGCTTAGAAATGGATGTTTTAAACTGTTCCTGTGTATTTGCAAATGGAAAATAGTGTTTTTTTTTCTAGAGACCTAGAAATCACTCACCTAAATATACCTTAGTAGATGAAGATAACTTTGAGCAATAATTGTTGACTTTTTGTCATAGATATCAACGATTGTCTTGGGAAACCTTGCAAGAATGGTGGGACATGCATCGATGAAGTTGATTCATTTAGGTGTTTCTGCTCTAGTGGCTGGGAAGGAGAGCTGTGTGACACAAGTGAGTACTACTATGCATTGTACCCACTACTGTTTGTTGTGACAGTGATGGTATATAGTTAGTAATGCAGTAGTTTCTCTGTGCTGTAGTAAGCCTACTCAGTAGTGTTTGCCAAAGTATTTTAAAGACTTTGAGCAGCAGCTTCAAATGACTCTGTTCTTTTAATGGGACCATGATCTGGTGCTTTGGTATAGTGTGGGCTATATCTTGGGAGGACAACTTCATTCTCCTGTGCAGAGGCAAAAGTGAATAGACCCTGCTAGTAGAAAGTCTCATTCCTTTGATTGCGATAAGTGTTATGTGCTTGGTGTATGGTAACTTTGTCCTTTACCCAATTTACTAATACACATCAGTTTTAAATTTGAAAAGATTTTTTAACTTAAAATCTGTGCAAGCTGTAATGTGCTTCCACCTTACTGAAGGAATTACGTTTGTAACATTCTATTCTTTTCTTAGTAAAAACTACTGAAGTGTTGAATTCTTGGGGTCAATGGAAGCAGACCTTTACCCTTTGTACCTTGGCTGAGACTTGTTGGGCTTTGGTTAAGGAAGAAGTGTACTACATTGAGTTTATGGTTAAGTTACCTCAAAGGAAACTGCAGTTGGTTCTGTACTAAATGAGACTATGTACTCTGAATGAAGTGCCTTCTGAAACATGAGGGCAAAGACTTGCTTAGACTTAGCTACAGGATGTACATCAACTTGGGTGTGGAAGAAGCTGAGAAGCCTTTGGCAGATACTGCTGTCAAAATTTTTATGTTGTCTAAATGAAGGTTGGTTAACTAAAACTCCTGTCCTGAGTGAAAAGAATTTTCTAAAATGATTGTATATTTGAGTGTGTATACACACATGTATATGGTAAAACTAGCTTTTGTGTCTTTGTGTTTTGAGACATAAAGCAGGAGAGGGAACCTTGTCTTATGTGGATGGCCTGGGTTAAGGCTCCTTTTTTCTGAGACGTTGTGGTCCCTACCTTTTAACTTGCCTGGGAAGTTTCCTCTGAAGTTCAAAATAGGTGTTTGCTGGGAAAAAAAGTAAACTAATTCGTCTCTCTCATTACTCAGAAATCTTCAGTATTATGACAAACTTTTATTTTGCATTCTTTCTCGTGGTCTTGTCTAGGCTAGATCAGCTCATTTGAATAACTTTTTTCTAGATTTCAATGATTGCTCTCCTAACCCATGTCATAATGGTGGCCGATGCATTGATTTGGTGAACGATTTCTATTGTGAATGTAAGAATGACTGGAAAGGCAAAACTTGCCATTCACGTAAGTGTTCTTTACTTTAATGTTTAGTTTTCTTTCTCTGTATGAATCTGGAGTTCCTGAAATTTAAAATAAAACAACCACAGTGAAATAATAGTTGTATTTTCATTACCTTTTCCAGTTTGCCATTTAAAGAACTTACTTTTCTCAAACCATAGTGGAATAGTGCCTTGAGAGATGCCCTTAGATTCTACTATTATTTGGTTTGCTTACTATAATACAAGTGGAACCATGTATTTTTGTACTGTTGCATTTCAATATAAAGCCTCCCTAAAAAAGGAAACTTTTTGATTTAAAAACTACTCAATCTTCTAATTTACATTGGCCTTGCTGAATTTTAACTTTTTACTGTAATGTGTAGGTGAATACCAATGTGATGCGAATACTTGTAGCAATGGTGGAACATGCTATGATGATGGAGATACATTCCGCTGTTCATGTCCTCCAGAATGGATTGGGAGTACTTGCAACATTGGTAAGCTCTTAAATTATCTACTGGCAAAGCGAAAAGAAATGATTACTGTTTAGTAAATAGGCTAACTTGTATTCTAGTTGACTATCAAAGCTGTTTTAGTTGGATGGTGATAGTTTAGAATTGTTTCTTCCTCTGTCTAGAAAAATGTGTAGTCATAAACAGCCATCAACATTCACATCCTGGGCAGGCTGTTCATGTCATCCAACATGAGATACTGATATTTTTGGCAACTATTCTCCTTTGACTGCTTTATGTGGTGTTTTACATAGCTTCTCAGCAGATCTGGAACACTTGAACTAGTGTTCTGACTTCCCTACTAGCGTTTAGAGACCCTATGTAAAAAAAAACTTCGGGGAGCTTAGAACCCAGCTTTGCCTGAGGTTCATAATGCAGATCTTAGTGAACAAGAGAATAGTATATACAGGCTTAAGTACAGAAAAAATAAAATGGAGGAGGTTCTTCCTAGGTGACTTGCAGGATTGCTGCGTGCTGTAGGGCTCTAATACTTTTGAGGGGATTAAACTTAGTTTCCATGGTGTGTCTTTAATTTATTTTGTAAACCTTGATGTTACAATCAAGTGATTGAACTGGGATGATCGTGAAGATAAGAGAGATTATTGTGCAGGTGGCACTTTCTGGGATCTTGACCTTGTTTTAAGTCTTGTGGTGCTAACTCAAATGCTGTTCAGGTTAGTCATCTTTACGTATCCTGACGATTCATAGCTTTTATTTGTTGTGTTGAATGTGCTATTCAGAGATACCTTTTCTGTTTTCAAAGCTAAAAACAGCAGCTGTATTCCAAACCCTTGCATGAATGGTGGAACATGTGTTGGCAGTGGAGACTCCTTTTCTTGCATCTGCAAAGAAGGATGGGAAGGACGTACATGCACGCAGAGTAAGGCTGTTCTCCCTTATTCCCCTGAGCTACGAGGAGTGTCTAGCACAGAGCTGTTAACTGAACCAAAGCAAGCTTACAGTGTTCAGGTGCCAAAATATCTGAATCATTTGGGGTGGGAAGTAGATAGGAAGATCATGCTTGACTAATGAATGAAGAACTTGTCATGTTTGTTTTTGCCCCTCCTCTCTGCCAAAGTAAGTCTTTCAGCCCCTTATAGAAAAATTATCTCAAGGAACACATCTGTGGGGATTGCTTTGCTCTGTGTATTAATTTTAATAATGAAAAGTATGTGGAAATCGTGGTGGTAGTACATATTCCATTACTTGCAGCTGGTTTCTCTGAGGGATAGCAGTTAACTACTTCAGTATACCAACATAATGAATTGGTGAGGTGGAGTAGAGCCTGCAACTGAAGTTTTTTCCCTTGAGGTGTAGCGTAGAGAAAAATCTACATCTGAGCTCTGTTTTTGCTGAATCTGCTCTGAAATTACTGTTCTACTGATGTATGCCCTAATGAGCTGTTTTAAAGGTTACAGTACTAGTATAAATGCTAACAAATAACTGAAAATTGTTTAAATTGTTTATAATGTAAAAGATCTGCTTTTACATGGGGATTTGGCTGTGTTGCATGTGTACATATGAAGTGCCAAAGTAGTAGTGGTCTTTTAAAAAGTTTGTAGAGGCAGTTTGAATTAGGCACTACCAGTGCAGCCAATACCTGCTTTATTTTTTTTTTGCTGTGTTCCAGTCTGCGCCATTGATATGTTAGGATTAACAAAGTTGTAAAATTCTGACTTTGTCACTACTTTCATAAAATTTAAGTGTTTCTTTAGTCTTTAGGTCTAACTGTATTTTCTATGCGAGTGTGAGGAGGAAACTTTTTTTTTTCTTGGCTTTCCTTGTCTTTTAAACTATAATGTTGTACCTACAAAATAAATATGCCAGAGAAGTTATACTATTCTCTTTTTTATAGATACCAATGACTGCAACCCTCATCCATGGTAAGTAGCAGATTCCAGTTCTGTACCTATTGTGAAAATAAGACTGAGCACAGTAAACAGATTTCCATTCCAGATTAGAACCTAACCTGAAATAGTTGAAGTCAGCCTTTGTAAAATTCCTAAGATAATTTTTAGTCTATTCCTTGACGACAGTGAAGCCCACAGAACAATCCTGAGTTGACTCGTACATAAACAGATAAAGTATTTTAGTGTAGTCTTCATGCCAGAACTGACTGGTGACTTTACTATAGTATGAAGTGAGTCAGATTTGGTAACATTTCAAGTATCTACAACTGAGTTTAGAATGAGAAATAATCAAAACATGTTCGTTTATAATAAGTAGCTTTAGGGGAATGTAAAAACATTCAGCTAGATTGAATGTTCTATAAAAATAAGATTTGAAAACAGTCAGATTTCTTTTTGGAAGGATGTATTGGGAGTGTGTTAATTTCATACAGCTGACAGGTGAAAATACAGATGTGGATTAAGTAAGCTATAGGCCTTATTGTTCCATGTTTTCTAGTTCTGATGTAGTAAGCTCGTCATGTGTTTTAAGTTGTAAAAGCTCAGGCTTTCTCTGTATTGGCTTTATAGTGCTGCTTTAAATCCTTGAGTTCTGTCGATAAACTTCCACACATGCTTTTATAGATGCTGCTGTTACAACAGGTGTTTTACTGAGCAATATTATTTATCTAACAGTAGGCTTTCTCTACTGATGGGAATAGGTCATCCCCCTGAACAGCAGCAGAAGGCTTAATTAACAAAGATTTAATTAGAGACCAATGAAAAATGCAGATGGCTTGGATTTAAGACTGGTATTATGAATTAGCAGGGACTTTTTAATTTTGTTGAATAGTGAGAAAGTACTCTAAATTGGGACAGCAGAGATTGGTTTGAGCAGGTTGTGTGAAGAAGCTATGGTTTTTGCATGTTGTTAGACTTGAGTGTACCCTGAGAACACTTCTGCAATGATATTTATTTTTACAGTTACAATGGAGGCATCTGTGTTGATGGTGTGAATTGGTTTCGGTGTGAATGTGCGCCTGGATTTGCAGGTCCTGACTGCAGAATTAGTAAGTAAAGTACTTACGGATAAAGATATGAAAGGTTGTACCATTCTGGCACACAAATCTGAAAGAACACTCTTTGACCTTTCTTGCAATTGATCAGCTGAATTCCAAATAACAAGCAGAAACCAAACTGAGTCAGTCAGGTACTAGTACTCACCTTGCAAACAGTGGCAGTTTGTTTCTTTCTTAATTTCATTAAATAGAACAGAAATGACTTGTCTTAAATTATACTCAGAATCAGTTGCTGTTTTCTGTCAGGCCTGTTTCTGGAAGGTCTAAGGTGCTAGCTTCATAGAAACTTGAAGTATTTCTTTTAAGTAATTTATCATTAAAGGTGGCACATTCATTGGGTGTATTATTTAATGTTTTAAACTAAAATCCGCTAGGACATCACAAATGAAAACAAAAATGAGTGTAGTGCTGACAAAGGAATAACATAGAGCTAGCAGAGCACAGTGCTTTATAAGAAATATAAAGGGTTTTCCAAAACTATAAAACCAAGCTGTTATGTAGCAATTAACCTGAAGGACAGAAGCTTGAGAAGGGAGAAATAAAAGACTTGAAGGCTGCATTTACATGTTGTGGAAGTAGTTTTAATTGATTACTATAATTTTTACCTAAATATCATATTTATATATATATATAAAGCTATGCATATTATACATAGCTTTACCACTTTAGTAGATCAGACTTTGAGGCTGTTGGGCTTGGTCCTGCCCCTCCAGCAGTTAAGTGTTGTGCTTTTTTTTTTTTTTTTTATTCTCCTTCTGGCAGATAGTAAATGAACTGACACTTCCAGTCAGAAGATAATTGTAGCACTTGTGGCAATAGATTTGTTAGTTGTCTCTGGGTATGGAACCAAATACAGCTGATAACGACGTATGTGTATCTACATCCAGACACTCATTAAGGGATGTTGAACTGTCTTTCTCCAGACAAAAAATGCAGAGAGGACTACTTGTCAAAGACAAATACCGTTTATTTGTAACGGGGTTACTGACTTTATTCCTGCTGACTGATACAGACAAAAGGAGTAGCTCTCACAAATGCCTTTTATGAGGTGCTGATAGCAGTAAGAGTTAACAACTGTTTCAATGGTCTTAAACTAACAGAGCTTGAAGAGAAGAGGAGTGATTTTAATCTGTAGTGGTTCAGATATTTGTATTTGCATGAAACTTCATTGTAGAGTGGTTCTGAAGGGAGCTAGAATAGAATCAAAAGCTCTTAAGACAAAGTGAATCAATTGCACACACAAGTCTTGATTACTAATACCACAGTCACTGACTCTAGTCCTATAAACACAGAAGCTATGTTCTTAGCTGTGTGCCAGCCAACAATCAGAGTTTAAGCATTTTCTGAGGAGTTGGAGTGGGCATTTCTTTTCAATAGCAAGAAGCTTCTGTAGATTGGATATGAGAGATTTCTTGGAAGGCAGGATAAGGCATTGGAACAGGCTGCCTAAGGAAGTGATGGAAGTCCTCACTTCTGAAGGTATATGAGACAGAGATGTGGCACTTAGATGTGGTTTAGTGATGGACTTGATCCTAAGGGTCTTTTTCCAAACTTAAATGATTCTGTGATTCTATGGAGCTATTTTAAAAGACTCATTAGGAGGGATTGGTTATGATCAGAAATAAAGCAGCTGTGGATCACAGCTTGGCAGGTTGGTTAGTTGACTTTGGTAGGCATTTGCATTAATTAGTCTTTCAGATGCAACTTTGTGTGCCTGAGAGTGCTTCCCTGCCTTTTTAAGTAGATTTCTAGGACTAAGCCTCTGAATCTTTGAGGGATGTTGAAGTCTGTATATACAAAATGAATCTGTTAGCTGTTTCATGATTATTAAGAGAAGTTGCATTAAATGTCTGTCACAAACTGAACTCTTCATTATTCTTCCTCCTTATGATGGATTGTGGTTTTTGTCCTTTTCGGTTTTTGGGGGTGGCACTTGTCATTGTTCAGTTCTTACACTATAACTTCCTGTAAGCATGTGCTTTTCTATGAATTCTAAATGGCAGACACTAGAAATAAAGTCCCACATCCTGTTCTGACACAAGCTGAATGTGGAGAAGACATTAACACCGCCAACTGTCCAATACCTCTGCTCTGTGAGATAAGTCAACATACACTGTTTCAATCACCAGAGCTTCAGTTAGGATGGAGTTATGAGAAATCTGTTAGAAGTTACAGCTGAGATGATAGTACTGTCCAATTAGGAGATGGTTCTGGAGCCAAACTGTCTTGACATGTTTGGTATTGACAACTGGTAGTTTGGTTTGACAACTGGTATTGTCATACTACAGCTCAGTGTTTGTTTGTTTGTTTACAATGTTTAGTGTTCTTGCCATTGAGTTTTACCTATTTTCTCTCTAGATATTGATGAATGCCAATCTTCTCCTTGTGGATATGGTGCCACTTGTATAGATGAAATCAACGGATACCGATGTACTTGTCCCCCTGGAAGAATTGGTCCTCGGTGCCAAGAAGGTATTCCTTATCTGCTGTCAACTTTTACCCCCAAAAAATAAATTGCATACAATGTAGCTATAGAATTATATGCATTTGTCAGGTGCATAAGGAGCTGCAGCAAGTAGTCTTTCTGTTTAAACTGTGTACAGCTTCAGTAACTCAGAGGTGTGAAGTGTCTCTATGCTTTTTATTTAGTGATTGGAATTGGAAAGCCTTGCTGGCTTAAAGGAATGACCTTTCCTCATGGCAGCAGATGGGATCAAGAATGCAACAACTGCCACTGTTTGGATGGCCGTATTGACTGCACCAAGGTAGGCATTTTGACCTATTTTCTAAAGTCCTTCTGGCTGAAACATACTTAATTTTCATGCACAAGTTGGTCTGGTTTCTTTCCATCTAGACACTTGCATAGGTCACCCCCAAACTGTCTTTCCTTTGAGTGTCCGGTGACTTCTTGTAAAAACACTTAAGGGATTGCCTTTATAATGGCAGGTACTGTGCTGCTCTCTGCCTGCTATAACAGGCTCTCTAGAAGCAGGCAGACACTTTTTGCAAAAATAAATATGAATTGGGAAGGAATAATGATCCCTGAAATAATAGATAAATCACTCTGCCAAAGCTTTGCAAGTGGTGTTAGAGCTTTGTTAGTTAAGTGGTGTTAGAGTATTTGTGATGTATGTTGGTGGCTCTGACTTAAAAGAAATGGCTAACCTAAATGCAGATAGAACTTGTTACCGTATCTCAGGGACTCTCAGCCCTGCTGTGATAGCATCTCTCAGTGGATTTGTGGTACCTGTGCACCTTTGCATCACAGCTGGAGAGAGACAAGACTTGTGCTGCTTTACAAGTTGTAAGGCTATGTGGGTGGCTCAAGACAAGAGTTAATACTACTTATGGCGTTGCCTCAACTAGCAGTCTCCCACATGTTTACAAGCTAGTGCTTCCAGTGAAACCTCTGGATCTCACTGATCTGTTCTGCCTAAATGTTAAAGTAGTTATGCCCTCTAGGCAAAGAAATAACTAAATCCTGCACTTAGTAATTTTGAAATGCTATTTTTAGACTCTTAATGACATGAATTTGAAGTTTGAGATCCCTTCTAAAGGGAACAGTGTATGGCAACTACAACTGCAGAAATACTTCCTATTGTGAGGAGAGACATAAGGATGTGCATAGGAAGGCAGCATGCAGCTCAGAGGGGAGCAGAAGTAGTGCAGTGAATGCAACTTGTTCATGTTCTGTTTGGTTCAAAAAACTATGTAGAATTTAGTTATGTAGGGTTAATCGGGAAGCCCCTCAGTGTCATCAGTGTCTTGGGTAATCTTTGCTCAGTTTACACTTCAGTCAATACAAGATGTCCATCTTCTCTGGAAGAGTGACTCCATCTACTACTAAGACTATAGCAGTATAGAAAGATGTCTTTTTGCAATCAGTAGTAGATTGTTTTTATGTGAGTTGCTTATTTTGATTGGATACATAAGAGCAATTAATTGTAACAGTACTTTTTTTGATCTTTATTTTTAGGTGTGGTGTGGGAAGAAACCTTGTCTGTTACGCAGGCATTGGGATATTTCAAATAACCAGTGTCCCATGGGTCAAGAATGCCAGGAGAAATATATGAAATGTTTCCAGCCACCATGCACTGAATGGGGAGAATGCAGTGCCTCTGAACCTCTGCCTGCCAATATCAAGTGTCTGCCTAATTCTGGATACTTGGACAATGACTGTGCTAGGATTACTTTAATTTTTAATGGAAACAAAGTCCCCCAGGTGAGAACAGAATTATTAATGAAGTATGGCAATATATGTAGAGATATATTCCATGTCAGGGCATGGAAGATTAATGTTTCTAACACAACTCCTTGCAGTTATCAACTTGCAAATTTTGTTTTAGGACTCTTCTGTTGCTATAAATTGTTTTGCCTAAAAGGCAAGGAAAAGTTGGGATTTATACTGAATATTTTGTTTTTTTTTTAAATTTCAAAGTGGGTTGTTTCTTACAATCTGAGCCTGTCTTGAAGTGTACTAGGGTAGTCACAAAAAGCTCAGCTTCTTACCCTTCATTCCAGAACTGTTTCTCTTTGCCCTCTTGCCTTCTCTCATCGGGTCTCAGTAACTGTAAAAACTCTGAAGGTGTTTATTTTTATGTACTATTTATACTTGAACTGAAGTCATACAATCTTTATTGCTTGTAACAGGGCACTACAACTGAAAATATCTGTTCTGAAATCCGGTATTTGCCAGCTACTAGGACTGTTTCTAGGGACAGAACTCTGATAATATTATGTGATCTGTCATACTCTACAGAGAATGCAGTGGAAGTTGCTATGGTAAGTATGAGATGTGTCTATACCCAAAAATGTTTTCATATTAGTTTGAGCTAGGGAGGAGGTTCAAGATTTGTTTCACTTTACTGCTGCAATCTGTTGTGCTTAGACTTGACTGTGCAGTGATTTTGTGATTTCATGGAATTTCCTATACTGCTAGATAGCTGAACTGTAAGCTTCATTAATGATAGAAGGTCTCTGTGGTATGGTATCATTTTAACAATTCAGCCTAAATTAGTGAACAGGTGCCTACCTGCTCTATCAACTCAGGCTGTTTACCTTCTTGGTAGTGTGGCCATACATTTGCAGGTGGCTGGATTGGATCTTGTCAATGTAAAGATGTTGGTGCTATGCATCTAGTATGGGTGCTTCAAGATGTTCATTAGATGTGTGGGGGTTAAGTGGAAGATGATGTAAGTAGGTGAAAGTGATTGCTGATCTACTGCGCTAAAGACTTGCTGCAGAGGCATTTCTAGTTCAATCACTCAGTGCTTGTTTATTGCTTATTTTCCAAGTAAAGAATTAATTTTCATGGTAGTGTTTATCCAGGCAGAAGCTGGGCTGTGTCTCCACCAGTACTGTAAAGAACATGCTGAGTGATGATGCAAGATGTAAACTGTATGGTATAAATAGAGCAGACTGTTATTAGTCCAGGCTTCTATCTAGATAATCCACGTCTTGAAGTGCTTTGAATTATGACTAAATTTAGCTCAGCAGTGTAAGGAACATGGAAGTCAGCTGCCTTTTGAGATATGCTAGATACTAGCAAGAGGGTGTGTTACCTGCCAAGCCTGACACTGCATCTGCAGTTCAAGTTAAGCCATCCATGCTGTTGCTACAGAATATTTTAAAGTTACTGTCTTTAATTTTTGTCAGGTAAATTCCACCCACAGATCTCAATTAAGATGTATCTGGATTTTAAAATTAGAATTCTGTACTTAAATAATAGCAGTAATTCTGTTTTTCACCTTTCCTCTACTTCCTTTTCAGTCTTTTGTGCCACATCGAGATGAACAGGATAATAGTCTCATACAGAATGCTGCTAATACAATAGTAAATGCCATCACCAAGCGGCAAAACAGCACGGTTATGTTGGCAGTAACTGAAGTCAAAGTGGAGACCATAGTTGTTGGGAGTTCATCTTCAGGTAAGGTTCTTGTGTGGTGTTTAAAGAGTTTTCTATTTCCTGCTGTCAGCATCTTGTCTGTGTGTAGAAATGGTGTATTATGTTGTTTCTTTAATTGCTATTACTAACCTGGGGGAAGTGGCTTTAAGCAAGATTCTGTGCTTGTGTGTTAGGTTAAACTTAATCCCTAACATGTCCTGATCTACTGTTGCCATTGTTTTGGCTCTGACTTGAAACTCCTTTCTGTAGCCTAAGCATACCTTTGACCAGATCAGGAATTCTTCTGTTAATATTGTTTTCAATTTTTCAACATAAACCTTACCAAACCTCAGCCCTTGGTGCTGCTGCAGTATAGCAATGAGGCTGTGAGATATTGATCCTGAGGAGGGAGGCAGATGCACAGTGTGATATCTCGTCTCTTAACAGGAGATAAAGGTGTTTAGGACTTTGCAGTACTTGACTGTGATAATATAAAATTGTTTTCTTACATCATGTCACTCACTACTGCACAACCGGCTTACAATGTGAGCTATGTAGGTTGCTCCAAAAGTAATGCTGCTTATTTCTGTGGAAACTGCAACAGAGCACAATTACACTGAAAACAGATTCCCAGCTATGAAACACTTTTCCAATGTAGTCACCATCATTAGCTCTGTATTTTTGCCAGTGATGAGCAAGAGTCTGCATGCCATGCTTGTGAAAGCCTGCATGGCCATCTGGAACATGGCTTGTCTATCACATCACTGCCACCTCTCCTGAAATGCACCACCTACCTCCTCACTGTACTCACATCCACTGTTTGGTCTCCATAAACATTCAAATGTCAGTGAATGTCAGTGGGTGCCATTTTTTCTGCATGGAGCAATTCAGTTCCACACTCTTGCTTCATGCACACTTCCATGTCAGATGTCATTTTGTCACACTGCCCCTCTGCTGCCATCTGTTGCATGGCAACAAAGTGGAACGGAACATTAGGGAGAAGGTTCAACCTCTACTGCCATATCACAGACATCTGCCTCTGACATCATGGGCCAACAAGATAAAATAGGAGGCGTTATTTTCGCAGCTGCCCTCATATTCCTTGTCATGAGGGTATGGTACGATTGGAGTGATATCTGTCTCCTCAGTATTGTCTCTCCAAGAGATCTACCAAGATGAGCCAGTTGAAGCTTTTTCACGTGTTCCTTAGCTGTTTTCCTACCTGGAGAAAGTGGAAGGAGGTTTTGCAGAGGACCCCTGGTAGGCAGCAGTTCAGTTAATGGGCCCCGAATGGAAATCTTACAGTGGTAGGAGACCTTCCCAACTCTTTCCTAGGCCTCCTCAGCATAATCTTCTGGAAGATCTCCCATCCGTAATCAAAACAACGAGTAAATTGCCTGGTTCCATTTCCCTTGTTGTTACCCCTTTAGGGGAACTCCTTTCATCTGTTAAAGCCTTGGCAAATGCACTATTTCCTCAGCTCCTCTGAACGAGGGAACTAGCTTTGTTCTTGTCCTGAACAGAAATTGTATACATGATAAAGAACTGAGCTGTGATTCTGACATACTTAAGCTCTGTTCTGATTGTGTGTTAAATCCTGGGAAAAGAGATGGGATTGCATTCCCTCCTGCATCACTGAATTTCAAAGATTCTCTGAGAAAGTAGAAAGACGTTGACTTCATTCTCAAGCACTAGCTATGAGGTTTCCAGTCTCCTCATTTCAGTGTTTGCACAGTATTTGGTCAGTGGACCCTCATTCTTTAACTGGAGTTACAAAGAGGTAAACTATAATGTGGTCTCTCATGATCTTAGATTTGGTGTTTTAATTAGGTGTGGTAGATGTATACCTACCTCAAAACACTGGTGCAAAGCCCTGTGTCTGTGAGTCTGATTTCTGTGGGATACTTCATTGTCTAGATGGAGATAGCTTAGATGCTTTATCAATTTCCTCTGGCTTTAAGAAAAATACATAGTCTCGTGCAAAAAATAGTCTCCCTATACATTTCAAATGAATATTTAAACCTATTTCTAAGAAGCTGATCTGAAGAGCTCCTTTCCTTGAACTTCTCTTCACCTTGCCACATGCATGGTTTGATATTAAACTGAATATGAAAAATGAGAAGAGAGCAGCGGTTACTGCTAAGAGTACAGTCTTTCCCTAATATGCTAAAATATGAATGAAGATCTCCTGAGGCCAGCCGCTTTTCCTGTTTGACTCATCATCCTTTACCAAAAGGAAGTGTTTGGGAATGTCAGATCCCGGATACCAAATCTTCAGGCAAGAACATGTTCAGAAGACATTTTAAAGTTGGCATGAACGAGCATGGTATTGAGGAGTTGATGGTTTTTGTACAAACGTGCAGATTATTCTGCAAGCAATTGTTTTAAAACTCTACAGAAGGTACCTGATATCTTGCTACTACTTGTGTGAATCCTTGTTTAGCGAAAAAAAGTACTATTCTGTGCTAGTAGCAAAGCCCTTGAGAAAGGAAGAAATAAATATCCAACGTACATAGATCTTCAGAAATTGTTTTCCAGAGAATCTGTGTCTTTATGGCTTGGACAGTACTAATGGGATTTGTGGTAGAAAACCTGAAGAAAAGCAGTTGCCTCAACTCCTTTTGTTTATTCATTGAGCAGTGAACACTCTAATCTCTAGTGACAACACTCTGGTATACTAAATTTATCATGGGAAATTGAAGTTCTTACTCTGAAGTAAAACTGGACCATTGTAAAGAGTACTCGACTGATTTGGTTAGGTATTTCAAACAACATTCAGGTAAGAGCTTAAGTAATACATAAATGTCTGTGGACTTGACAATGAAGAACTCTCCTGTCTGATAGGAAACGTACCATGTATCGCTGGTGCTACTGAGGTTTTCTGGGCCAGCTTGGCTTAGGTGCTTGACGATGCTGTTTACATAACCAGTTTCTCCATTAGGATGGGGAGAAAAATACCTCAAATCTAGTGGTTTTTCTCCCCCGTTGTTAAGCAGGGTGAAGTCTAACTTTTTAAAAAAGTAGTAACAATTAAACTATTGCATTTAGACATACACTATTGTGCAGTAATGACATCTTCCTTTCTTCTATAAATGTTTCTGGGACTAACCTAGACTTCTGTGTGGATACTTCTCTTGCAGCTTCCCAGTGCTGTGTAGCTACCTTAACTCAAGCCTTTCTTTTTCATTTGCTCTCTAGATTATTTGGTTCCAATTCTTTGTGCGGTGTTTAGCATTGTATGGCTGACTTGTATAATCATCTGTGTGTGGTGGACTCGGAAGAGAAGAAAAGAGAGAGAAAGAAGTCATCCTCCCAGGGAAGAGGGTGCCAATAACCAATGGGCGCCTTTAAATCCCATAAGAAATCCTATAGACAGATCTTACAGTAACAAAGACATTCGTTACGAATGCAAAAACTTCATATCTCCTCAAAAAAGAACTTGTGATGCAGTAGAGGAGTACGTAGAGTATGAGGAAGAAGAAGATGAAGAGGAGGAGAGAGATGAGGAAATGGACAAGTTCCTCTCTCACAAACTTGCAAAGTCTTTGCCAGCAAAGGCACCTGACACATCAGAGAGCAGTCCAGTAAAGAAGTCCCATCAAATAGGCAAAATGGACAACAGATCTGTAAAAAATGTGAATGCATCAAACTTTGAAGGCAGTAGAGACTGATCTGTATTTGGAATGTAGGCAGACTGCGCCTACCCTTACTGGGGAGGGGAAAAATTGACATCTCCACTTTGCATCAAGGACTAAAAGTATCTGGAGTCAAATGTTCATAGTTTCTTTATTTTGCGTAAAAAAAAAATAAAAATAATAATAAATAAAATTTATTTTGTTTCTTTAGCCTTGTATAAATTATTCAATGACTGTCAGATGAAAAAATGAGTAATCTTTGATAGTTGCTATTTTTGTAAAGTTTACTTATAATACACTCGCTGTGTGGCAGAGGAGAGGTTGTATTTTCAATATGTGTAAAGTTTATTACAAAAGACTGTACACTGTTTACAGAATGTATTTCTTTTTATTACTTGCTCTAATTTAATGGTGGCTTTAAAACCTCCTGGTTGAGGAAATTGTGTGAACTTTAAACTGCTTTCTTGACTTTGAATCTCTATTAATGGCAGCTCACTGCACTTGTTACGTTAGTAGCTTCTGTAAGATTTTTTCCAAATTTGCCTTACACATTTTGTAATAGGAACAAAAAAAAATTATAGAGATCTTTCAACTGTGGTTTAAAAGTGGCCTTTTTATTTCTGTTTAATTACTTTAGAATTGCAGTATTGAAGCATGTGACAAGTGCCTTGAGATTAAACTTTTTCTATAGCAACTGTCAAAGACTGCCATATCGATATAGTAAAATTGTGAGAACTCTAGGTTCCCCAACTGACACAGTTTATTTTCTAATAGTGAAAGTGCTTTTTTGTAAATATGTACATATTAAATGAATCACTCTGTATATTTGATTTAATAACTTAAATATTTTGGTCTTTTTTTACATGTCATTCCTTTTAATTTATGTTGCAGAAAAGGAGGTTTTATGGCAGTTTATAAGACTTTTTTTGGTATTATGTCCAGATTAGAAAATGATGTTAATACAATCAATGTTAGGAATCTGTTGGTCATTTGTATTTACATAGGAGCATAACCACTTACATGTAAATAGATCCAGAAATGTTTGTTTATCCCCATGTTCAGCCCATCTCAAAACACTAACAGGTGCATCTACTGTACAGTACCAACATAGCGAGGCATTGTTTTTTTCTTTTGTGAATATGTTAATTACATGTGGTATTACTTTTTTGCGTTTAAATACAGGCCTAATGAAGGGAACAATATTTTCCTCAATCTTGTTTCTGTTGTGCTTTATTCATCTTCCGCTCTAAAGAAAAAAGGCTGGCGTGCTCAGAAGATGGGAGTACCTGGGAGTACCTCATTGGAAAAGGTTACTTGTCATGGAAGGCTTATGCATTTTTTTCTTTAAGGCTTCATTATTGCTATTAACTGGGCGAAACTGTGTTTATTTTAGTCACTGAAGAAGCATAACACTACATACACCTAGTTACCCTACCAGTGAGAGGAGCGGATGTTTGAGAGAACAACTCTGGCCCATGAACAATATAAACATCGGTGTTTTGAAACCAGTTATTTTATACAGGAATGCAGGATTTGCTTTGCAGGATCTTCTGTTTTAGTACATTTTTGTTTGACATGTTCTTAAAAAAAAAAAAAAAAACCTTTCGGAAAAGAAACTATTTATTAAAGCATTTTATAATGACGTTTGTTGTAACTTTTTTACTTGTGCTGAATATTCAAAACTTATTTTGATAACCTGGTTAGGAGTTTAGAAAAGGGTACTATCCTTCTCATGTTCCCCAGTATAATCCTAAGTATTTAAACCAAAAACACTTTTTTTCTGCTACTCTTGTAACTTTTTGTACTGTAATGCTGCTGTCTTCCATAATCTAATAAAATGATTCCCTCATTGTGTGTAAGATACTTCACACTGTGTTTGCTTTCTGAGTGCTTGGAGCTCTGATGTCATGTGGCAAAATGAACAAGGAGAGAAGGTCCTGGTGTAATGCACGGTGCTTCCTGTAATCATAGCTCACAGCCTCTGTGTCGATACTTCCTGAGCCAGCTTGGCAGTGGTGTCTGCCCACGACTGCACCATTGGTGTAGGAGGTGGTGTCCCACGTGTGGTCTAGAGGCATAGACACTTCCAGTGCCTATATTGGGGTTCTTCTCTGCGCTGCCTCTTGTAGTAACAACAGCTGAGTGACTGGCTGTGTGCCTTTTGAAATAGCTCTCCTGCCAGCTGCGGAGCAGAGGCTTGTCTAGCAGTGTTGTTCTGCTTCATTGGGTAGTAGGAGGGTAGTCAAGCGTGAAAGGGCTTGAAGTGCTCTCACCAAAGTGAGTTTTTGATTTGGGAAGTTTAATGCAAAACCTTAAAGGCTTTGAAGAGTGGCAGAATATTCTTGTCATACTCCAGTTTCATTTGAACTGGTAGATCTGTGTGTGTTTCTTAATGATGTCTTAAATGGCTTTCATATGGAATTTTCTTTTGCAGTAGAAGGTAAACTCTTGCATAAGGAATGAAGAATATAAAAGTTGCATTTTTCTAGTAGCTATTGATATCTGAACCAGCATCCTAGATGCTAGCAGTCAGTTGCTTTTTTTTATTATTATTATTCCAGTCATCATACAGTTTTTATCATTTCCCTTGGGATATTGACTTGTCTTTATCTTGATGAGTGAGAGCTGTTTAAGTCTGTGCTCAAAGTCTGTTCTCAAAATCAAGTTCTATTGTTACGTTTGGTTTCCAAGTTTCAAATACATGTCTCTTGCTCTGGAAGAAAGGCTGCTGGAGGACTGCAAATCCGAAGCTGAGACAAGGAACTAACACTTCTTTTGATTTTAGAAAATTTTAGAAAATCATCAACTCCATGGTTCCTTGGACTGATGTAGATGGCTGCTATTATCTCTCTAGCAGTAGTGGAAGCAACGCTGTCCATTCAGGACAGGGTCAGGTTGGAAAACTTGCTTTTTTTAAGATTGATTATTCTGAAGCTGCAGTATTTGTGAGTTCTTACAGCAGAGAGAAGTTTGATACCATATACTTAAAATAGCACAGAGAATTCTCCTTGTTTGGGAGGTTTTACGTGAATACAAATGCAGTGGGCGTTACTGATGTAGGGAAAAGGAGAAATAAAGGATTTACGTATGTGTTAAGGCTGCTGTTGTGCAGGAACGAGCTGGCTCACTGGACCTGAAGACTAGTTCTGCTTTGTATTACTGAAATAGTACGTGAGGTTAACTGGGTGAAAAAAAACTTGCTGGTGGTATCCACAGTTGGCTCATCACCAGCTGCTCTATCCAAAGGGTCCAAGTGTTCCCTCATGGTTAACACCAGCCCTTGTGAAGATGCCCAACCCTGTCAAAAAAAAAAACTGCTCTGATGTGACTTTGTGAAGCCAACATAACAAGAGTTGGACTGGGTAGTGCTGTTTACCTGCCAAAATTGAGAATTATTTCATGCTGCCTTCATATGATGACTAGCACAAGCTATGTAGCCTGAGACACTTAGAACAAAATAATTTAAAAATCATCCAGTTTACCAAGACTTTGTATATGGATTTTATTTCTGTGCTGCTCTTAAAATAATTGCATGTCTTCTCTACTTGCCTCGTGTCTTTATAGCTTTGTTTCTTTTTGACTTTCATGTGAAATGTTGAATTTGTGCATCTCAACTTGATGGTGCAGGTGTCTGCAGGTGTGCTGAGCATTGCATTATTTCCTGAAAGAGCTGTTACCAGAACACTAGTAGTTCCAGGCCACCTTCTCCAATGATTTTTTCAAGATTTGATGCTAACCTGATGTACTTGGTGAGCTTGATCGTTTTGGCCTTTTTATGTTTTGTATTGTTCTCTAGCAGACAATGTAATTAGTCCTCTTGGGATCAAACTGTGCTTGGATGGAAATGTAGCTTATATAGCAAAATAACTCAGTGCTGCCTTATACTCTTTCAAGAAACAACCTAGAAGTTGGAAGGCATTTTGGTTGCTGCCTTGGAAACTGCAGAGTATTAATTGTAATACTGGTTGTGAGGTAGCGTGGAGTTACCTTGCACAGGAATTCAGGTTGATTCAATGCACAGTCTCTCATAGTTTTAAAGTGCTGATAGGCTGTTGAGATGCAACAGGGAGTAAGCCTGAACAGGAGTTCTCTGACATAGTAGCATGATAGCCTCGTGCTAGCTGTGACCTTTGTGGGGTTTACTGTGAGAGAGGAGGATGGTGGCGGGCTTTGCTGTTACTTTTTCAGTGGTGAAGTAGGTGTTGGGGTCATTTCTGGTAGAATGTTGCTTTGGGGGCAAAAAAAAAAAAAAGTCTGTGAATCTCAGACTTGTTCTGTTTAGTGCTCTAAAAGCAGTCCCTTCCTAGGTAGCTTCTTGTATTTAGTATATCACAAGTCCTACAATAAAAAGTGGGTTTGTAAAACAGTAAAGGAACTAAAGATTCCCTTCAGAATGAGATAAGACAATACTTACCATGTTCATGCCTTTCATAGCACCCATTCTTGATGCACAGAGCATTTCTATACAGTCCTGTAAAGATGGAAGACCACAGCTAGGGAGTCGCTCCATTTTCTGACCCGTGGGCTCTTAGAGTATTACTTTAAAATGTTCTGTCTGGAAAAAAATGAACAAAACCAACCCAAATGCAAATCCTGTTGTGCTGTTGGGTGAGGAAAGACTTGTTAACTTGTAGATCTGTCTTAGCTGCTATCCTGTCTTTTCTCCCATCCATCTGAAGGAGTCTTGGCTTGGAGGGGACTTCTCCCTGTGGCTGATTTGCCATGCCGATAGGCTGTGTATTTAAGAAGGTTGAGCAGGGAGCTGTGGAGCAGGTTTGGAAACTGCTGTGGCAGCCTCATGCATGAGGCCCTTTGAAGGCTAGGCCACCTGCCTGGAAGCGTAACTATGGGTGTAACCCCACCTACTAGCTAACAAAGCCTTACCTGTGGGTGGAAGTTGATGCGATGAACAGCTGTAGAGGCTCAGATCAAAGGTCCATCTGGTCTAGCATCCTGTTTCCTGCAGTGGCCAGCAGAACATGCTTCAGAAAAGCACAAGAAAGCAGCAAATACAGTATAAGCCCTTCTCTTACCTGTCTAGCCTCTGGCAGTAAGAGGTTTTAGGGGTTTCCTGGGCCAGAAAACTTGATAGGTGCCTCTTCTCCATGTGATCATCTCAGCCCTTCTGTGCTTTAGGTGTCTACAGCATCCTTTGGCAATGTATTCCACATCTGCAGCGTGAATTGGGAGAAAAAGTATTTCCTTCTGCTTGATGTGAACCTGCTCCCCAATGATGTGGTGTGAATACAGCAAGCAGTTGTTCCCCATCGTCTCCACAACAGCTGGGATGTGTAGTTACAGACCCCCTTGCCTCCCCAAGTCTTGGGAGTCAGAGTCCCAGCCTCTCCTTCCTCCCCTTGCAGAAATGCTGTTCCACACCTCCAGCTGGCTTTCCTGTGAAAGCCTTGCACACCTCTAAACTTTGCTCCATTGCTTGGGTCAAGATGGCCAAACACAACAGCATCAGACGTGTGGGCACCCCACAGCCCAGCACTGTTCTCCATACCAATCTTTCTTACCAATCTAGTAGTGGACTATTTGTCTTTTGGCTTCCACTGGCATTTACATTGTGCTTTCAGAGCTCAGCTCTTTGTTGTCCTCCCTTTCTTTCTTGAGGGGGACAAGCAGTCTGTTTCCTCATCTCCAGGCAAATCACAGCCAATGAAGTCTGTCTGCATTCACCAAGACCAGGCCAAAATAGCAGTATTCACGTGGAACTGCACTGCCTGCATTTGTGGCTCTTGTAGGAGGGGTGAAATGCACAGCTGCATTCAAAAATGTCTCAGATTTGCAGTTTTGCGTATTTAGCAGCCATAGTTTCATAGATTATAGATTTTAAATAATATACAGTAGCTCTCATGGACAGAATAAGCATGAGGGTTGTCCATCCCTTTGTCCCCTTATTAGCTGCAGTCCCAGAACTGACCTCTCTGTTGATTAGAAGATTGAGGTGCAGCTTCTGCCTGTTTCTCCTTTTGCTA
Organism: Penelope pileata; assembly: GCA_013396635.1. Taxonomy (NCBI): domain Eukaryota; kingdom Metazoa; phylum Chordata; class Aves; order Galliformes; family Cracidae; genus Penelope; species Penelope pileata. The sequence continues at coordinate 205,196 of WBMW01002308.1, forward strand.
TGTGGCTTATCTCACTCTTCCCCTTTGATGGTCCCTTCACTGATGTATGTCAGCTGCACCGTATTTTGGGCTGCACTCCAAAATCCTCCATGCATTGCTTATGAGGGAGTGTAAAGGGGCGTGAGAAAGGGCTGTTTGGTGTGTAACCCCAACCCTGGTCTGCACAGGAGCCCTGTGGGCCAGCCCTTGCTCATGTCCGTGGCCTGGCTCAGCCTTCCGGGGGTGGAAGACCCCTGAGCTGCCCCCAGTGGGGTTGGCCCCTTTGCTGGGGTTCAATGGAAATCAATGTTCTGGTGAATTAGGAGGTGAGGATGTGGTCTTCCTGGACCCTGGGGGTGCCTGGATGCAGAGCTCAGCCTGGAGTGGTGGCACGGGGACAGCCCTCTCGCACAGCCCCAGGGTGCCAGGGACTCGCTGGGAGGTGCTCTGACAGTGCTGACACCGCTTTCAGTGCTGATAAACCAGGAGGTTATCTCAAGTGCAGCAATATCCTCTAGAAAAGCCAGGAGGAGAACCTACTTTGCACTATGTCACCGTGGATAAAAACCTGCTAACGAGCAGCACGGAGGCCCAGCTCCTTCTAGGGGCATCGGGTGGGAGCAGCCTGTGTGCGTGGGTCCTGTGGCAAAATGCAGCGGAGGGACGACGTGGCCAACATTTTCCAGCCTGGGTGTTTAAATTGTGCTCTATATTTAGTCCTCTAAATGAGCTCTTTGATTTGCAGTGTTTCCAAGCACCTGCTGCTTCCATTGACTCTGGTGGTCTATATGGGTCCCAGCAATCCTCAGAGCTAAGCTGCTCCATCTACATGCCTAAATTTGGGTACTCGGCTTGGGAGCTATATTCTGCCTGGGTTTGCGTTTCTCCAGCTGAGGGGTATGGTGCTAAACTGGACTTTGTGGGAAAAATGTTTTCAAAACTTGGCCTGCCTTGATTTGCCGGCTTCTGGTTCGGTTCATCTGAGTGATTAATTACTTATTGGAGCAGAGAGTGATGGAAACTTCTGGAAACATAAACCATAGGAGAGACTTCTTCCCAGTGGCAGGTGCTGGATGCATGCACAGCTCAGCCACCACAGCCAGGCAGTGGGATGCTCCTCATGGCCCAACCCTGCAGACTCGGGCAATGGGAAGTGGTGCAGATGCTCAGCTCCAGGTCTGAATGTGACCATCCCACTGTCCAAGCACCCATCTGGCTGTGACAGCCCTGCAGGGCACTGCTGTTTAAGGACCCTGCTCTGGATCAAGACGTAAACATATTTGCCTCTCCAGCTCCATTCCAGGGCAGGTAATCTATGAATCTAGGTAAGCACTGGCAAGCATGTCCATATTTCTGTCCCTTTGTAATATCCTGTTGTTGCTTTCCAGAGAAAAATACCAGCACACGTTCAAGGTTACTTCCTTGGCATGGGCTGTGTGTTTTCAGCCTGATGGTATCTGCACGAAGACATTTCCTGACATGCTCCATCTCCTCTGCTCTTGCATCACAGGTTGAGCATTAACTTGCATGCTTTTCTGCAACAGACCTTTCTGTCCTGGCCGTGGCCCTGTCTATCTTACAGAGGCTGGTTCCCAGCCATGATCCCTCCTTTCTGCTCCTCCCTCCTGCCCAGATTGCTCCTCAGATCTCTCTCATAGGTGATGGCCGTTGAGGCAAGTCTTTGCCCGGAGCAGGAGATGAGGAGTGACAACGATGAGGAGGGGCCCACGCAAACACAGCAGCTGGAAAGGGCCCTCAGCTCTCTTGCTTCAGGGCAAATGACATCTCTGAGAGGTGATTTTACAAAGCCACTCTCATCCCGGGTTGACTGCTAGAGAGCTCCCCTAGACCGTGTTGCTCCAGTTCTCTGGGCAAGATGGAGCAAACCTAGCGTCCTTGTGCACTTGGCTCCCATACCTCATCCAGACCCTCTGAAGTGTGGCTCCCTGTCTGCTTTTCCTCCTTCCTCTGGGATGCTTCTGCTGCGTGGTTCATGGAAGAGATAAGAGCTCCCACCCATCCCCAGGCCCGGGTTTGGCAGCAGGGCCCAGCCCCAGCGGAGTGTGTGTTCTGTGCATGATGCCGCAGATGAAAGCTGCTGCTTGTTTACAAGCTTTCGTCAATTAGAGCCCATTTACTGCTCACACACTATTTAAAAGCTTGTGTTGAAGTCAGTGCTGGTGATGTGGGAGTGCCTGCTTTGTTTTTTCCTACATACAAACGATAATTCCTCCACCTGTTAAAAATCTGTTGGTTATTATTTGCTGTCAGGTTTCTTCTTTTTTTTTTTCTTTCCTTTCTGCCAGGGTAGCCAGACACCTTCAAGTGTTTATTTAAACTGTAGCTGCTTATTTTTCATAAGTAACACAGGAAAATATAAATATTTTTGCAATGGAGCTGGGGTCCATTGAAATAGATAGAAGGTTTCAGTTTGAGGAACCCAGACTGCCGAAATACCCAGGGGGGCTGAAAATCTCCTGCACAGAGTCCCAGGCCTACAGAGGGAGAAGCAGGCATCCTGGTGCTGCTTTGAGGGCACTCTCATGGGGTCCCTGCAGCAAGAGCTCTGCCCCATCGGTGCTCCCCAGGCCTCCAGCTTCAGGAGCTGCTCCAGGGAGCCCTCCCACTGGGGTTAGGCACCTTTCATTCTGAACTGCTGGTCAGCTGAGTGGGGAAAAACCTGATTATTTCTAAGGTTTGTTTTTGTTTGTTAAGGTTACTGTTTTTACAACTTTCCTGATGTTTTCTTTCTGTTATGCTTTTTCTTCATTACTCTCTTTTCCTTGTTCCTGACAAGCATACCGCTTGATGTCTCTCTGTATGTTTTTCAGAAAATCAAGTCAGTTGGATGTTCAGATTTACCTATGGAAGGATAAATTTAGCCTTTCAAGAGAAGTTTTGCTGAGATTGTGAAGTCCTTCCCTTTAGAAATGTCATACATTTGTGTACGCTTGTTTCATTTCATCTTTCCATGTTGGGAACTTCTTAGCCAATTTGCAGCATGAATTTAGGGAATGCCAGGTAAGCCCACCATGGCCAAAATTCCTTGCCATAAAGGTGAGCTGACCTAGCAGACTTCCAGGGAGGAAGTCCACACACGCTTCTCCTGACTTAGGGCATTCTTCCACAATTTTTTCTAGTATTTCCCATTTTAATATTGGTCTGCTCAATTTTTACAGCATTGAATGTTTGCAGAGATTAAGGTGTTTTTTCCAATGGCTATGAGCTGGGATGCTGACAGAAGTGTTCTCATGTAGGAGACTGTTTGGGATGTACCATTTTTTTTTTTTCTGTGCTCCTGGACTTCCTCTATATTTCATGATTTATCCAAAAGCCAAATGCTGACTCTGTTTCCTACTTCCACACCTTGGAAGTCACCAGAATCATTCAAGATTCTCCACAAAGCGTGTTAAATTTTTTTTGTTCCTTTCGTAATTTTTAGAACAACTCAAAGGCCTTTGGGGATGCAGTCAGGAAACATAATCTTGAGTAAGATATAAACAAGAAAGTCGAGTTCTTGTTGTATCTTCCATACTATTTCCATCGCCAGGGTATTTCCTCTCTCAAATTGCCTCTCTCCAGAGTCACACTCTGCCAGAGATAACTAGGTGGCGGTGAGTGAAGAAAGGAACGGCATTGTCTACAGCTTTGAACCATGAATAGCCCTTGGAAAAACAGCACCAGAGAGAGATACAAGTTCACGTTGATAAGGCAGGTTGCCAAGTGACAGAAGGCTTGATCCCGTTTCACTGAAGTCAGCGGCGAACTCCCACAGCCATCGCTTTTATCAGCCCTCCTGGCCCATCTTGGGCAGCATCCACTGCTGCCCAACATCAGAAGGACATAAAACTATTAGAGAGTGTCCAAAGGAAGGCAGCAAAGATGGTGAAGGGTTTGGAGAGCACGATGGATGAGGAATATTGAGGTCCCTTGGTTTCCTCAGCCCAGAGCAGAGGAGGCTGAGGGGAGGCCTCATGGCGGCCTGCAGCCCCTCACAGGGAGCCGAGGGGCAGCGCTGAGCCCTGCTTTCTGGGAACAGCGACAGGGCCCGAGGGAACAGCATGGAGCTGTGTCAGGGGAGGGTCAGGTGGGGGTTAGGGAAAGGTTCTGCACCAGAGGGCATGGCACAGGCTGCCCAGGGCAGTGGTCAGGGCCCCACGCTGCTGAAGCTCAAGGAGCATTAGGACAGTGCTTTCAGACTCAGGGTTTGGATTTTGGGTGGTCCTGTTGGGAGCCAGGAGCTGGACTCAATGACCCTTATGGGTCCCTTCCAACTTGGGATATTCTGTGATTCTCTGAGCAGGGCCAGAATGTGGTTAAGGGTACTTCTGTGGGTATGGGGCTGGCTCTGCCCCCAGCTTGGCCCAGGTGAGCATGTGTCAGCACTGGGCTGAACATCGTTCTGTGGGGCCGGATGGCAGCCAGCCATGGAAGCGAGGTGACTAGCTGAGGGTCAGTGCTGCTTTGTGTTGTTGAAGGAGTGAGTCCATGTCCACATTGTATTTATGGATATCAGGACCTTGTTTGCCACCAATCTCTAAGCAAAAGCCCCAGCAGAAAGATTCTGCTGCCAACAAGTGTTCTCTGCTGATGAAGACAGGCCACTCACCTTCAGCTCCATCTCTAAAACAGTACCAACAGCAAAAGCCTCCTGGACTTCATCCAACACATGATGCACTCATCAGACAGCACAAGCAATGGGTTCACCTCCCTGTGCCTCCACCAGCCCTGCCGCTGTGCCCTCACAGGGTGACAGGAGGGTACAAGGCAGCTTGAAGCCATTTCAGTCGCTCCCCATTTCCCCACCAGCCCTTTCTGCCTCCTTGGTGCATGTGACACAAAGCATTCGGCGGCCCTGCAGCATGGTCACTCACCGCTGTCACCAAGACCATTTGTCAGAGTTCTCTGTGTAATGTCAGCCGACAAAGGGAAACCGTTGTATTTCGGTGCCTCTGAGGGGGCTCGATGAATAGCTTAACTGCAACGGCCTAATGGATTTGGGGGGGTGGGAAATGGGACGGGGCACAGCAACAATTCACTGGGAGGCGTTTGGGAAATGTTGTTGCAGAGACGAGGAGCACGAGATGGAGCAACAATGGCTGCAGTTTACACTGTGCTGCACCGACGCTGTGATCTGCTGCCAAGATCAACCCGGCTGAGAGGAACTGAGGAATAACACGAATGGTGTGGCAAGAGAGATACCCTACAGCATATCCTGCTCACTCTGCCTTTGCCTTTGAGTCAAGAGTGAAATATTGGAGCTATTGTGGTGAAGTGAGGCTTAAAAATAGAAGGAAAAATCACTGTGGTTTTTATTGTTGTTCCAAGGGGGACATGAATTGTTTTCAAGTCGCACTGCTTCAAATCTGAGTCAAGAAGAAAAACACTTCAGGGCACTGAAAGGACCAGAAAACATTTCACTCATCAGCTGCAGTGTGAGGACTGCTCCTTTTCCCCATTGCCACAGTAATACTGCTGCTCTGAGGCTTCTTTAGGACCATGAGCCCTGCAAGAAATAAACGTCTAAACTCAGCTTTGGGGTTCTGGTTCCCTAGATGTGCCATGTGGGGGAACAGAGGGCTGGTGGCAGGGATTTCTGCACAGTGGGTGAAGAAGTCTCCAAGCTAAAAGCTGGAAATCTGCCTTGCACCAACAAAACCCCAGAACCAAAGTGGGGTTGGGAAGTTACAAAGCTTACATTTTTTGTAGTTTTTTAACCCCTTTGTTTTGTTGTTATTGTGGGGGACCAGTGAGCTAGTGAGGTTGGCTGATAAAGCTCACAGGTCTATGGACATTTGGAAAGCTGCATTTACATTAATGTGGGATGAAGCAGAATATCATCAGAACAGGTCACAGTGATGTGGGTGCTGCCCTGGGATGGCTGTGCATGGCTTCCAGCCTATCTCAGACCTGCTGCTGCCCTTCAGCGAGCAGATGCTGCCCCACAGGACAGGGCTGCTCCCTACAAGGCGAATGCTGTGCTGATTTGTGTAAATATAGCACACCGCATTCTTGTCTGAGTTTACCAAATTCAGTCCTTTCCCACTGGCAGCCTGTGAGAACCAGGAGGGTCATAGCTCTTGTGGCCAGAAGGAATTACTAAATCTGGATTAGCCCGGATATTGTATCACAGCTCAATTACTCAAGCTCAGTAACTTATTTCACTAGGGCTCATATTGCTTTGCAGACGTGGAGATGGAGTACTGCTTCTCTGCCCAGATAATCAGTTGCTACCATTGTTCAGGTTCGTGCTTTCCTTCTGGTTCGTGTAGACTTGACCTGAAGTCTTGGACCACTTATGCCTTTGCTAATGTTAAAGATCTTATTGGCATAATGTATATGGCATAATCAAGTTGTTTCTCAGTCCTCCTTACTGAAATTAAGGAGCTTGGAGACTTCTTCACCCAAAAGTACCAAAAGTACCTTTTAAGAAGCTTCTTAAAAGGCTGCCCCTGAGGGGCACCGTCCTCCCCCATCCTTGCATTGCTGCTGTGCCTCTTACATCTGTGCTGGGTAGCATGTATCCCTGGTACTCAGCATTAGAAGCCATTTAGAAGATGGGAAAACACTTTCCTGTTGACATGAAGCCTGTCAAAATATCCAAATCCTGTTCAGAGATGGCATGATGTGATAGAGGCGATGAAAACACAGCATGAGGGCAGAGAAACATCTCAGCACCTGGTTCCCTGCTGCTGGACACAGGGGCTGGCATCCCAAGCAGCATCCCTGGCCAGCCGGGACACGTCTGATGGCAGTGCTCCAAGGAGCCACTCCAAGGAGTGGTCTTTGGGGCCACTCTGAGTGCATCATGTGCTGAAGGAGCGTGCTGATTTAAATGCAGGCTCAAGTCATTAGCACAGGGACTTTTCAAAAAGAAAAGGAGTAAAACACCTTCAGCACCCTAATGTTGGTGGAAAAATGGGGCACCATCTGAATTCATGACAGGTTGTAGCAATGCTTTTAGGCCCCAAAGCATGTAGAGGAGTGCTCAGAGCCCCCTTATTCAGCAATGCCTGTGAGCCCATGCCCAGCTGTGACCACTGGGAAAAGCCATGGCTTTTTGAAAATGAACTTTTCGCACGGCTTCGCTGGCTAGGAGGGCCCTAAGTACAGCAAAACAACATACTCCGGAGTTGTCCCTAGAGGCGAGCCTTCACTGCCAGAGCTGCTCACTGGAGAAAGAAGTTTCCTTTCCACAGCAAGTTCTTTAGCTCAGCAACCAAGGAAAGCTTCCTCCTGGGCCCTGGGATTTGCCCTAGATGAGCAGAGCCAGGAGCAGCCGTGGTTTGCACTGGGGCCATGTAGAAAAGCTCACAGCTAGCTGGGGCTTGGCCTTTGAACACACAGAACAGATCTCAGAGGTCTTCCTGGGACCCAGAGCTTGGCTACACATGCAGAGAAGGTCTCACCTTAGGTTTTGGAGGTGAGACACCAGACAGATAGAAGCCTGGATGAGTACTGTGGGCCACACTTCTGGAACTGCCCTCCTGTCCACAGGAATTACTGTGCAGCTGCTGCTCCTACCAGAGCTGGGTGCATCATTGGACAGAAACACTTTCTAGAGGCTTCACACCACCATTAAGGTTCACTTGAAATTAGCCTCATGGGCTCTGCTCTCTTTAAGGTGTTCAAAAAAGAGCCTGTTATGCTTTTTAGGTTTGCTTTTCTTTTATCTCCAAGGAATCTGACAGCACATCTCTATGTTTGCTTGGGCTCAAGAATGGTTGTGAGCTGTAGCAGGGATGTGCCAGCATCCTGGAGCAGTGACATGCCAACGTCCCAGAGCAATGCCATGCTCATCTCCTTGAGGAACAGCATGTCAGTGTCCTGGAGTAATGATGTGCCAATGCCCTGGAGCCAGAGGTAAGAACCAAATCCTCACTTGAGCAATAGTTAAATTTATTTTCCAGAGGACTGAGAATTAGATAAAACTCATTGCTTGTCTGCTTTGGCAATTGACAGTGACTCCATACAAATATGCAGAACTATCTGAGGAATTATGCCCACTACTTTATTTGTTTGTTTGTTTGTTTATCTATCTCTCTCTTTCTTCTTCCGCGTGGGCTCCAAGAAGCTCAGTTCATACCCCATTTCTATCCCCCAGGCACAATTATTGATATGCCCTGAATTGCTCATTCTGCTACAGAAAGTCCTCACTAAGCCAAGAGGTTTGTTCTGTTCATCAGGGGACAGAAACATGCCACATCCTGCATTTCCCTACAGAATTCACCTGAAATTCCAACCACAGCAGAACCTCCTGCCCCCAAAAGACTCCTCACTAACAACCTGCCAAGAAAAGCCCATAGTCAATAATTGCAAGGAATTCACAAGCCACTGACAAAGACCTCGCTCAAGTTCACTAAACAAATTCCTTGTTGGGAATTATTAGCTCAGTTGGAAGTGTTTTCTTGCCCTCTGTACAGTGGTGCATCTCAGATGACAATTTAAGAATCATTTGCCCACAGCTGACTGACTCCAGAGATGAGCAATTTACCATTTCATTCATCTATCCACACTACAATATCACTAAAAGGAGATGCAACATGGGGTCTGTTTGGTTATCAAATCCCCCCTCAAAATGTAATGTCCTCACACACCCCAGGACTGCTTACATCTTCCTACTGCCCTGCTGTAGATCGTTCAGTCCTCAGAAGAAGGAATTTTTGGTATTTGTTGCTTTGGGTCTGGACAGGAGACCAAGTGACGCAGCCTTCTCCTGCAAAGCTAATTGAATAGCACAGAGCAGTCCGTGGCCTGCAAACATGAGCAATTTGTCTCCCTCCTGAGCAATAAATAATAAAAAAGAGCCATCTCAGGCAGAAAGTGCAGTGATTCAGCAAATGCTCCTGTAATGGCCTAGATGGCATCAATCAGTGTCTGTATCAGAGATGATGTGTGCAGTTCTTACAAATCAAGTTCATTGCAGCAGCTCCTGCACAACTGTGAGTCAGCTGCCATTCTGAAGCCTTGAGATGCCAAATTGCCCGAGTGACCTGAAGGTGGTTTCCCAAATAGGAAGTCAAGTGCGGAGTGTCTGGAGCCCACACATCTGCAATGGGACTGCGACATCATCCTGCTGTAAATCCTCTATCAAGTAAACCAACCCAAAGGGTTCTTTGTGCAGGATCTCACCCGAGAGGAAGGAAAATGTACAAAAACTCCACAGCATGGGGCCATTCTTTAGTGTAGCTTCTTTCTCCTGCCTATTTCCAGCTGAGATACCTGCTGGAGAGTCAACAAGACTTCTGAGAGCACCTGCTTGCTTCCTCCCAAACTTGCTCCTTGGGCCTGGGCTCGTGTTTTTTGTTGGAGCCAGCTATGGGGAGGGATGCCCAACCTACCTGTGACCGCAGATCGTGTTGAACCACCCAGCTCATCTGCTGTGGGACCGGCCCCTGGCACGGGACGTGGCCGTGCAGCATTGCTTTCCAAAAGCATTGTGGTGTGCAGCCACCATACCCACAGAAGCCCTCAAATTTTGGTGGTGCAGGCTGGGAGAACCTGTTTGGCGAGCGCTCCACAGCCCAGGAATTTGGGTCCCCTACAATCTGATCTGTGTTGCATGCCTGCACTGGTCCTCTGAGAGCCTCCCTGTGCCGGGCAGTCTGCGGTGAGGCTGCCTGCCTCCCCTCCGCCAGCTCTGGGAGCAAAGCCCGGCCAAGAGCAGCTGAAGAGTGCCTCTGAACATTCTGCTTTTCGGCATTTTTTTTCCTCCCCACTGCAGTGAGAAACTGGACCAGCAGACAGCTCCTGCTGCCATTTCTGCCTGCTCCTCCCCAGCTTCAGTCGTCCCTCCAGGTGATCCCCATCCACAGCTCAGCCAGAAATAGAGTTAACACCACCACGAACCTGCAGCACTGCCCTCCCCAGCCAGGACCCAGACCACGAAACACACAAAGTGTTTGGGGGCCAAAGTAGGAACAGGTCCCCACTGTGCTGCCTGCAGCTCCCCTGCAGTGAGTGCTGCCAACGGGGTTGTTGCACCCTGCTGATTTTTGAATTAAGAAAGTCCATGATTGGAGATGATCGATGTTTTTTTTTCCCTGTTCTCTGCAGCCTACGAATGGGTTTTCACCAGCTGAGCTGCTCCCTTGCCCTGCCAGGTGGTGAGACATTTCACAGCCCTGTGGGGGAAATGAGGAAACCTGCATGGGATACGAATTTCCTGTGGTGGGGGGATTTATGTGATTTTGAAACTTCTCTGAGCTTGAAACATTATTTCCAAACTGAAAAGAAATTAAAAATTTTGAGATCTCCTTCCAAAGGAACAACTGGAATGTAAGAAGTCAGAAGAACATTCTTCATCAGTAAAATCAATGCTCCTCATTTCAGTCTCTTCTAAGCTGCACTGCTCTTTGTAATAGAATATGCATTAAAAATTAATGAAAAGTTATTTTGAAAAAACTAAATGGTATAGGCTCTCTTAGAAAAGGCCAAGAGAATATCTTGCCCTTGGCAGGAAAGTGCCAGTGTAACCTCTTGCAAAGCAATTTTTGACTGAAAGCTCTATGTTCCCACAGAAAGTTTCATTTTTTTTTTTTAAGGAATAACACTTTCTTTTTCTTTTTCATGTCCATTTTCCAACAGGAAGGGACTCAACCTGAATATTTGCAAGCAGCTGTCTAAACAAGCTATGCCAAAAATGTCTTCTGGTGACACTGAAGAATGTGCAAAAGTATTTTTGGTCAGTGAAATGACTGTAGTTCGTACCACACATTTTCCCCCTACACTTCTTCCAGCATCTTTCAAAAACTGCCAGGCAGTGCATGTCTCTGCTTGGGAATTTCATCCCAGCTTTTGCTCCCCATCTCGGACCTCTCCAGTACTTGAAGGGAGCTTACAAGCAGGAGGGCAGCCGACTTTTTACATGGTTTAACAGAGATAGGATAAAGGGGAATGGCTTTAAACTAAAGGAGGGGAGATTTAGGTTAGATGTTAGGAAGAAATTGTTTACTCAGAGGGTGGTGAGGCACTGGCACAGCAGCCCAGAGAGCTGTGGGTGCCCCATCCCTAGAGGTGCTCAAGGCCATGGATGGGCCCTGGGCAGCCTGAGCTGGAGGGTGGGTGGCAACGAGCCCACGGCAGAGGGATTGGAGCTAGAAGGACTTTAAGGTCCCCTCCAACCTAAGCCATTCTGTGATTCCAAGATCCGCTGCAGTTGCAGCCCATTCCCTCCCTGTAGGAGCTGAATCCTCCTTCCCTCTTGTTGGCAGCCTGATAACCACTTCAGGTACTGCAGTTCACAAAGTGTGTGCCAATGCTCCCTGGCAAATTTGAAGTCCCTTGATCCCCTCTTAGAGACATCAGTGGTGCATCAAATCTGGTACTGCAGCCTCATAGCAGAAGACTGGCAGTGAGAGCTGAGTGATGGCCACATCCCTTTCTTTCCACTGCAGTTTGCCCTCTATGATGACCAGGAGCATCCCAGCTTGCAGCTGATTAATTTTTTAACACTGTGAGACATCTGCATGGGAGAAAGCCCACATCTGTGTATTTTTTTCCTCCCCATCCCCATGCTTGTTGTCTGCTTGCTGCATCCCCCAGTTCCTGGCTTATGCTGGCTGAGCTCTGCAGTCACCATCTCTGCACAACCGACTGATGCTCACGCACAATGCGACAAAGGAACTTTGTAAAACCAGGAGCAGAAATGGTGTTTGCCCCCCGACCTCTGACCCTCAAACAATTTGGTTAATGATTGCGGGCATCAGATACACTGGCTCAGCAGTGCATCCATCACCAGGCTGACAGGGGTTCAATCCCGCATGGGCAGGGAATGTGCAAACACATTCAGTCCCTGCCCCTCCAGCCCCTGGCTGCCTCCCCCCTAAGTCCAAGAACAAACAGAGTGTTTCCATAGGGGTGAGATGCACGGTGATTTACTGTGAAATCATAGACAAGCAGGGCCTGGAGGTGCTGGCACTGCCCTACATACAGTTCAAGCCCATGGGATGCTGCTTGGCTGCTAATGCTCCTTTCCTTTGGGAAAAGCAAGCAAGCAGTAGTGTTTTCATTTCCACAATATGCCCCCTTCTCTGACATACTTTGATTGCATGGGGTTAAATCCTGCAGCCCAAAGACCTCCCCAAAGACAACAGTGGGTTGTGTTGCAGCTTACACCTTGCATTTATGTCCTGGCTCTGCCCCGAAGCCTCTTGACCCAGCACACTGTGACCTCCTTGCCATCCCAGTTCCTCCACCCATCAGTACATTATTCTGCAATAAATCACAACTGTCTTTGCGTGATGGAAAAGCTCTGTTTGTTCTTGGATTTGGGGGAGTTTGGTAAAAACACTATTGGCCAGAGCAGCCCCAGGGCACCAAAGTAGGGAGGAGAGCATTGCTCCTGTGGCAGCAGCCCAGCGTTCATACGCCCAAACTCAGACCTGATCTGAAGCTTTCCAAGGTTTGCAACTACTGCCCCACCCCTGTATTTTTGGGCTCACCATTTTTTTTTTTTTTTTAACACTTAGCAGACTTGAGCGGCAGGAAGGCAAGGCGCATGTAACAGGGTGTGCACTTCACAACTCCCCCGTATTGAAGAAAGCCCTTTGGAGCAGGGCTGCAGCTGAGCCCCAGCACGGGAGCACCGAGGAAGCTGCTGCTGTCGTGGTCTTGGGGTACGGCTGTGCTGGGGAAGCTGCTGCAGCACTGTGTGATAGGGGCAGATAAGAGCTCCCACTGCCATCTCAGCATGACCGAACAAGTTTCCCGATCCTGCCTGCCACTCCTTGAGACAATACTCTTATCCCAGGAGGGAATGCACGGACAAGCAGAAGCAAACCACGCCGCAAGCGCTGCTGCCCTGGGGAGATAAACATCGCAGTGTGCCCTCGTCCCATGTGAGGGGCTGGCTCAGGGGCTCAGGCTGGGAGATCTCCATAGGGAAATCTTTATAGCTCCGTTGGAATGGACTTTCTGAGATCACCTTCTCCAACTGCCTGACCACTTCAGGGCTAACCAAACGTTAAGCATGTTATTGAGGGCATTATCCAAATGTGCCTTGGACACTGACAGGCATGGGGCACCAACCGCCTCTCTAGGAAGGCTGTTCCAGCGTCTGACCACCCCATTTACCCCATGTGCTGACCCGAGTCCTGCTACAAGCACACGGACACCCTATGTCTTGTACTCTGTTTATGCAGCTATGGGGGTGACACCAGTGGAAAACGAGCGCAAACGCAACCAAAGCAAGGCCCGTGCCTGCGTGCTTTGGTGTGCAGCTGACAGCGGTTTCTCAACATTTTCTTTTTGCAAGCTCAGTGCATCCGTGCTCATTCACTTTTGGTGCCTAACCCTGCAGTCTGGACAAACAGCGTAACATCATGCCAGGGTGTGCACGCAGCGCATACACTCAGCACAAAGGAGCAAATAACGGCCTGTTCTACCACAGCATTTGGCAGAGCCCACAAGAAAGAGCTCTCCAGCTATCTCAGAGGTCTCATTTGCATCAGAAGAGCCAGCTCACTCCTCCCAGCACCTCTCGACCTGCCCGAACAGTGCCACCCCAACAGCCCCAGAGACAGAGCAATAGGTACTGTAGCTGTTAGTCAGAGAGGTCACCAGAAAAACAATGGTTCTTTTTTCATCCAATTGGGAATTAATTTGCCTAAACCAAATGGGATCACCAGGAGGTTTTGCTGTAAGGGTGCTTTCTGACCCACAGGGCAGTGTGTGTCTTCCCTCCTGCCAGGAGATAAATCAGCACGGTCAATTCCTCTGCAGTGTTCCTGAGGTGCAATGGATGGACACTGGTCCTGTGAAGGCCTCTGGATGAGCTCCCTCCTTTCACCCTGTGATTTGGTCAGTGGCTGTGGTAAAATGTCTCCTGACATTTTGCATCTTGGGAACTGCAGTGTGGCAGTGGAGTGGGAGCTCAGGAGGAAAGAAAATACCATGTGTCGTTTGGCCAGCTCAGGCCCAGGAGATGAAAAGTTGTGTGGAAGTAAAACCGGGGGAGCATTAAAAAGAGCATGGCCAGCACATCAAGGGAGGTTCTCCTGCCCCTCTACTCTGTTCTGGTGAGGCCACATCTGGAGTGCTGTGTCCAGTTCTGGGCTCCCCAGTTCAAGAGAGACAGGGATCTTCTAGAGAGAGACCAGTGGAGGGCCACAAAGATGGTTGGGGCCTGGAGCATCTCCCTTGTGAGGGAAGACTGAGAGACCTGAGACTGTTCAGCCTGGAGAAGACTGAGAGAGGATCTTATCAATGCTTATAAATATCTAAAAGTCAAATGTCAAGAGAATGGGGCCCAGCTGTTTTCAGTGGGGCTCAGTGGCAGGACAAGGGGCAATGAGCAGAAACTGGATCACAGAAGTTCCATATGAACATGAGGAAAATCTTCTTTACTCTGAGGGAGACGGAGCACTGGCACAGGCTGCCCAGAGAGGTGCTGGAGTCTCCTTCTCTGGAGATATTCAAAATCCTCCTGGACACTTTCCTGTGCAACCTACTGTAGGGAACTGCTTTAGCAGGGAGTTGGACTGCTACCTCTCGAGAGGTCCCTTCCAAACCCTACGGTTCTTTGATTCTCTGAACCCACTAATGATACACCCAAGTACTGGTACTGATTTCTGCTTTACAAAGGAATCTGCTCCCAAGTCTCCTGATCCTTGCCACTGCTCAGCAGAGGGGCAGCAGTGATGACACACCGTAACTGAAGATGCACTGGCTCTAGATCTAATCAGGTGCTCTCCAAAACGAAGGCACTGCAGCTAAGCCTCACAGGCATATTTACTTGACCACAGAGGGCCCTCATCAGGACATCTAGTGCTAATATATTATCACTAATGATGACAACCAACAGCTTCTTCTCCATGTGAATTACCATTACTCATTCTCTCTTGGCTGGAGAGTCCAATTTTAACAAAGAAATTTTTTTTGCTCATACAGGACAATAAATACCAGCAACATCTGATCCCTATTTTTCTTTTTTGGACTTTCTTTCCCTCTGCTACTTCAATTCAAATTTTTACTAGGCTGGTGTGGATGCTTTTCTCTCTTTTTCTCTCTTTTTCTCTCTTTTCTCACAGCTTTTCTCTTTCAGCAGCCCAAAATATCTCTAGACGCTTTGCATTTTTACAGCCAGACCGAAGGCAGTATTCGGTCTCTTAAACCAGCCATCACAAGAGCATTTGCCAACTTCTATGTCACCAGCAAGCACTTTTTCAGTCAGGCATTTTGCAGCTGAGCTGGATGTTCATCTCACCTCAAGTTCACCTTTGCAAACGTTCCTTCTCTAACAAGCATATTTTAAGGACCGCTGCCCATGATGTCCTGTGCTATGTCCTACACTTAACAAATCGCTCTAAAGATCACAGAAGGATGAAGCAGCTTTGGAGGAAACCACCTCCCTCAATGAAACCCAGAGGTCTGGAGGCATGCTACCTGCATGCTGTGGGGTTATCACCACAGAGCTTCCAAAAGCAGTGCTCCTTCAGAAGCAATGGTAATAGAACAATGGTGACAGTGTCGGCTCTTATCACAGGTGGAGGTGAAATGTGTTAAGAGGGACTGGTGTGAGGAGAGCCACAGAAATATTTCAGCTGAACCCCAAAACAGGTGAAATGACTCAAGGAGGCACTGTGAAAGCTGGAGGCTGTCTGAAGGGGAAAGTCAGGGCCGTCCTCGCAGCCTCTGACAGGCAGCAGCCGCTCAGACGTCCCGAGGTGCTGTGACGGATGGGAGGTGTTGCATTATCTGGGTTGAAACCACTTCCCCAGCTCTGGGGAAGCCCAGGGCCTCTGAATCACATCCTGAAGCACACAGACCGGAGATCAGCAGTGTCTGCTGCTGCATCCCTCTGTCTGGCTGGCTAGGTTCTCCTGCAGTGGGACAGAGGGCTTCTACTGCCCAGCAAACACCCAGCAGCAGCCAGCCAGCTGCCAGCACTCAGTCCAATGTCACTGTCCCTGCTAGGGAAATTCCTTCTGAACAACATTTGTCCCCCTGTATCTGCAAGAGAGGCTCCAGGTGCAGCAGGCTTGCTCTAGGGCCCTGCTCCATCACTCATCCATCCCCTGAGACACGAAGACATGAGGCTTTCTGCCTGTCTGAAATTGTCTTAGGCTGTGATGAAGTGATTACAGCTCAGGTTTACTCTCAGGAGTGAGCCTACTCTCAGGCTCATTGACTGCTTGTGTATGCTAATTCTAGGGCTTTTAGTAAATCTTCCTATTTATTTCTATCCTCCCCACCACCTTGAATTTTCACTTGGCCAAGAAGCTGCTTAATTCTAAAGTAAGAAGTAAATGTACCAATGAGCTCAGGAAACACTTTGAAATGTCCTTGCAACGACAGCTCTCCAGACCCTGAGGTGCGCACCAGAGAGACCAGAAGCTGCTTACAGTAGCCAAGGTACTTGGCAAGGGGATCTAAGACCTCAATCTGCCACTTGTGCAACTTGCTGGCCGCTTCCTGCTGCAACTCAGTCACTTTGCTCCTCCAAAACCCGTGGGCAACCTGTCCCTGCTTTCAGCCTGGCAGCTGGATCCAACCCTCAGAAATCACAGTGCTGCAGTCAGTACGTTTTGCTGTCTATGAGACAGAGCTGGATGCCACCCATGTGTTCCTGGAGTCCTCGCTTGGCTTGGAGGTCCTGCTCCAGCCCCCATGGAGGCTGTCCTGCAGCATGCTGCCCTCCTTCCCGCCCAGACGGGATGCACACACTGGAATCCCATTCATCCATCTGCTGTTGCACCGCTGCTGCCAATCCAGCCCGGGCTTTAGGAAAGGAGAACATGATCACTTCGCAGGGCACTGGAGGAGTCACTGCACAAGCAGAGAACACGGTCTAATCCTCGCATTCCTGCAGGAAAGAAAGCCCCCAGTGAGCTAAACATAAATGGCCAACAGTGGGTGTTATTTTTAAGCCTGAAAGCCTGAAGGCAAGGTTTAAAGGAGAGCCTAACAGCATTTTTTTCATGAGCTAAGTCCCCTTGTCTCTTGCCTGGATCACGTCAGCCAAGCAGGGACATACTTTAGTGCGGGAGCCGTCTCCCTCCATGCTCTCATGGAGCTTTAAGCCTCCATATGTGGTTGGAGCAAGCAAACGGAGACAGGGAGAAAATGCTGGCTTCCGTCTCTTCACTTCGTCATCTGGGATGGACAGAGCCTGCAGAGCAGCCTCACCGAGGGGTGAGGGCACGCGCAGCACCTGCCCGATGCTCAGCTGCACTGCACACTGATCCTGTCTGGAGCTGGGCTGCGGCAATGGCCCTGCCAACATGGCATGGTATTGACTAGTGGGTTCCTGCTTCATGTTTGCTCCATAGAAAATGACTGTAGAGACATGTGAGCTGTCCCCAGAACCCCACAACAGCAGCCAGACCTACGTTTTCATATTGTAAGCTATCATTTCTGACAGCAATGCCATTTTTTGTGAGGCTCGTCCAACCTGCTCTGCCTTAACCTCAAGACATACCAGCTTTGACTTCTGCAAGGGTTCATACTCTAAGTTTTGATGAATATTTTTGCTACAGACAGCTTTTGGAAGATGAGTGGGGTTTTTTTAGAAGAAAAGATGAGTCCTGGGGATCAAGAAGCCCAGGCCTTTCCCCAAATAGAAATAATTGGGGCTAAACTCAGAAGTCATCACCCACCATCTACTCTCACTGACAGCTCAGGGTCCTGAAAGCACGAGGCTCAGTGCACCCGACACAGCAGCCCAGGTGGCTGCGCTGTCCCAGGGCCTGTGTCCCTGTGTGCCTGGCCCTGGCCCTGCAGCCAGGGTGCCCATGTGGCCCAGGCAGCCATGGGACACCTGGCCCCACGCCACAGCACTGCTGAATGAGAGAGGTGATGCTCCCCAGGCTGGAGGCTGGGCGTGGATTTCAGTGTATCTTCTGTCATCTGCAGATCTCAGCTCCCACAGTCAGCAGAGAGGAGAAATCAGACATATACCTATCACGCCTGGCTTGCTTTCTCTTTACCAACAGGACCAGCTTCTAAAACTCCCCTTCGTCTTCTGCTGCATCATGTGAGCATCTGCTGTGCACCTGGGACGGACCTGCAAGCAAAGTGCCCTTGATGAGCAGGAAGGGGCCAGATGTCCATGCACCTTCCAGGGAGGAGAGCAGAAACCTCAGTAGGATGGAACAGGGCCCCGAGCACAGCAGTCTGCCCCAGCATCCCTGTGGGAGCACCATCCTGTGTTTCCAAAGAGTGTCCGTGTGTTTGCACATGGTCTGGATACAGTTGCACAGGGAAGGATTCTCTGTCCCCACCTCTTTATCTCCATAGGATAGAGGGGGTCAGGGCAGCCCCCAGCATTTGGGCAACTTCTGACTCCCTCAAAGCAGTGCACTTCCGACTCAGTGCAAAAAACAAAAGGAGAGAAAACACCAGTATCGCACAGGTATAAAAGACCATGTTTCTAGCTGCTTGTGCTGCATTTCCTTTAATGGCACTGGAGAAAATAGAGTATATTTCGCATGAAACTGCTGTTTCTCTGTAATTATTTGGTCATGATAGTGAAAATGAGGTCAGTTTAAAGAAGCCAAACAGATCCTCTTATGAATGCTCTACCTTCCCATCTTCTCATCATCAACAGTTTCATTAAAATAAAGACTTCTGCCACCACCCCCAGCTCTCACCATAGGTCCTCCTCTCCCATGCTGGTGGCTGCACTGGGATGTGCCCCCGATAATCTTCTGCTATCCTGAGAGCCCGGGGAGGCCGGGGGCCATGGAAAGAATCCCAGCGCTCCCATCTGTCGAATTCCCGGGTGGCAGTAACCTGAGCCCGGCCCATGGAGACACTGCCTTACGGACGGGGTGCAGAGCCAGCAGCCGTGTTCCTCGTCATACATTATTAAGCGAGCTCGGAGAGAGGGAAGGGCACCAGTAAGAGAAGCCCGAACAGTGGAAAAGGCAAAAATCCAACCCTGAGCAGCCTCAGCAGCTGATTTCATGGGCAGAGCTGACCGGACATGAGACAAAGACATCACAGCCACGCTGGTGGCTTAGTACAATAATGTGTGTGTAAGGGGGGTTTCCGTAATTTTAGCAATTTCCTAAAATGGGAAAGAGCCTGTGAAAAAAAAAAGAGGCAGTAAATGCTAAAGCTTGCAGAGCACTTGTGTCAGTCCTGAGACTAATGGGGGAACTTATCAATGTCTGTAAACACCTGAAGGAAGGCTGTAAAAAGGATGGAGCCAGGCTCTTCCCAGTGGTGCCCAGCGCCAGGACAAGAGGCAAGGGGCACAAACTGGAGCACAGGAGGTTCCCTTTGAACATCAGGAGCATTTCTGTGCTGTGTGTATGACAGCACTGGCACAAGTTGCCCAGAGAGGTTGTGAAGTTTCCTCTCCTTGGAGATCTTCCAAAGGCATCTTAGCGTGGTCCTGGGCACTCTGCTCTGCGTGTCCCTGCCAGAGGTTGGACCAGAGGCCATCTCTAACCTCAGCCATCCTGTGAAACTGTGAATTAGCTCAGGGCTAAGGGAGTAGGAATATTTTGCTATTGTATGAGCTGCCCCAGAGCCACATGGGACCAGCCACCATGGGCACAACACTCCCAAGCCACCAGCCCAAGCCACCCGCTGCCCAACATCTGGCCATGCAGGTGCATCCTGCACTCCCAGCCAAACCGCTGCACCACGAAACTGCATGTAGTGAAATACTCCAACGATGAGCGAAGCTGGTGCAGGGTTTGTCCTGTAGGACTCCATCACCCACGGAGGTGGATGGGATTTGTGGTGTGGAAAGAAGGTGGACACCGGATGTCACCTGCCTCTGCCCAGCTGATGATGGTCACAGCAACACTAGGGAATAACCTTGAGCTCACCTGTGGGGAAAGACCACCCAACAGCGTGGTCCTGGACTGGAGCTGCCAACCTGACCATGTATGCAATGCTACCCTTTTCCTGAGCTTGTTAGGAGATACTTCTGCTAATTTTCCTGCACAGTGGCAACTATTCCTTATATGGAAAAACAAGAGCATAGAGAAACTTAATGTATTTCCATCTGATTTTAATAAAATAGAATAATTATGGTAAGAAAGAACCAGTCCAATGGGACTAACATATCCCTTCTGAACCGAGAGCCCATAACCTTAAAGCCTGGTTCAGGCAGAGCAAAAATGGCCACTCCTGTTATTTGCAGAAGAGGCAATATTGCAAAGGGCCAAGTATTGCAAAATGCCAGGCTCCACAGAAGGCTTTGCAGCGTGATTTATAGTTACCTGCAAAGACGTGACTCAGGAGCTCAGGAATCCCGAGCCGAACAAGAGCCCATTGATAAGCTCCATGAATCTGCCGGCCAAACTCTTGGCTCCCCCCCAGCTGACCCCTGGCAGTGTCCTGGGCTCGCCCCAGAGGCAAATGTGCAGGGAGAGGAACCCAAGAGCACAACGGGCGCTGCTGCAGACACAGGCTGTGCATACATTGGGTGTCACAAGAGGTGGCTGGACCGTGTCCATCTGTGGAGCCTTCATCGCTGACCTGTGATAGCCCTTTTTTAGGGATGCTTTCCTTTTGCTTTGCTCCTGGAAATGCAGAGGCACACAGACAGAAAAGGACAAACCAGCAGGCGTTTGTGAGCCTTGAAGAAGCTTTCTTCTCGCTCAGGTAAAATCTGAGTTACACTCTTTGTGTGGTTGGGATGATTCACTGTGCTGCCCTCTGCCCCAGAGGTAGGCAGAAATAAACAGGAATACTTTCCAAATTCAGCAAGGACACACTCCCTGCCTCCCTCCTTTCCTCAGCATTGGTATGATTTTCCCCAGGCAGCTCAAATTGTTCTCTCTGAATATGCAAACTCGTGCCTGGTTTGCTGCAGCACAGCCTGGCACGTGGGCTGTGTTCCCTGCCCATCGATACACGCTTGACAGACAGCTCATTTCCCCGTGTGCCAAAAAGCTCCTCAGGTCCTCCAAGCTCATCTGTTGCTGTCCCTGGAGCCAGGGGCTACCGCAGGAGCAGGAGCCCTTTCTGTGCCACAAACCCAAGCGCATCGCCACATGCTGCCTCCTCTCCCCGTCCTGCTTTCCTCTCGTCCCTATCTGCTTCATCAAAGATGGGGAGCGGATCGTGGCAGCACGCTTGCTGCTTGCACAAAGGCAGTAATTCAAGCCCCAGCGTGAGCTGTTTGGCAGCGTAGCCTAGGCACCGCGCGTTGTTCCAGCTGACCTCTTCCTCTGCCCTGCCCCAGCCTCACTGCCTGCTGGTGGCTCCTATTGCCACCTTCCCCATGGGGCATTTCTTTAAAACCATTTTCCTATGACTGGATGGAGCATCTCCTGTCCTTGGCTGAGGTGTCCCAAAGGTGCTCCCTTATCCAGTTTGCACTTGGATTGATTTCTGAGTCCCTGCATGGCCAGGGGGTGCTGGGAAAGTCGGGATGCTGCCAGGGATGCTGCTACAAGCAGGAGTGCCTCCATCTACTGGTCCTCCAACTTCTCACGTTGCGAATGGGCACCATGGTTCAAGGAAATTTTTAATTTCTTTCCCCTAACCATCCCCTTCTTTGGTGACTCCTTGCAGGGAGGCACCCAATGATTCTGCCTATCTTCTGCATGCTCCAGGCAGGCACTCCTCAACTCTTCCTTTCTTGAGACTCTATTTCAAATCTGCTGCCATCAGCCAAAGCCCTTGCAGCGAGGTTGCTGGGCCCCTGACGGGTTCAGAGAAAGTGTGGGGTGAAATTCCCTTTTGCTACACGCCTGGGTTCAGTCTCCCCACTGCAAGAAATTCCAGGATGGAGAGCAGTCAGATCAAAGGGAGACAATCCCAGCCGAAACATGCACGATTTGCATATTCCATTAAAAAAAATCAAAGGGGAGGGTGTGTAAAATATTTGCGCCCTGGAGCATATACAATGTATGCCCCAACAAGATGCTCCATGTAGGGCTTATGCTTATTTACTCTCATGCCTAATAACAAAAAAAAAAAAAAAAGGAAAAAGAGACTGTTGTAATTTTCACATCCCAAAGGATTCTGGCTCATCTGATACACAGACCATCTCCTTACAAGAAACACAGATATCCCTAAAAAGCTGGGGCTGACATTTGCCAAATTGCTTACTTTTGAAGGTCAAACTAAATACATTCCTTGTGCAGTGGGAGGTCCCCCATTGATAGAAATCTTTATTGCTCTCTTTCTGCTGCTGCATTTACATGCGATAGGGCCCAAACCCTGGGGAGGTGAGTGGAAGATAGATGTGCCTTCCTCTACCAGATTTCAGAATGGCATTGTGAAAAGCCAAACTGGCAAAGCTGAGTTAGTTTTAGGCTGATTAAAACGCATGTTGTGAATTTAATTCTGCTGCTGGCCCCAACGCCAGCCAGCTGGATGGCGGTGACAAGGTCACGGCTCCATGCCATGGTTCTTCATCTATATAAAGTGTTATTGATCCCTTCTTGGGGTGTTTCGAGATTGACAGGTGGAAAAAGAGCTGCCTGAACTATATATCGTTATTGCTAGCATTAACACTCTTTTTGCCTTTATTACTGCCGTGGCAGTCATTAACACCGCTGACCCGTGTTGTGCCACATTGTATTTGCCATTCCCAGCTTCATCATGAGATGAAAAATAAGAGATGGTGGCTCCTCTGTGCTCCCCATGGGCTGCTCTGCTGACCCACTCTCTGAAGATGTTCTTCCAGCCCTAAGAAAGACTCCAGCTCCCTCCCATTGCATTTTCCTCTCTGCAGCAGTGCTGTATTGATTTGCTTAAAGGCAACGGTTGAGTCCCTCATCATTTATTGAAAACCAGCCGGGTGGTTTCTGCTGACTCCCACTCCTTATGCAGCTTGCATTAATAATGATCGAGTGCCAGCACCGAGACATTTCTGAGAATACAATCCCTCTCCCAGAGCATCTTCCAAGAAAAAAATAATGCGCAGGAAGAATGCACCTTGAGACATCAAGCGTTTTAGCTTTGGTTTGTTTGCTTTTTCCCAACAGCCTGCCTTTAAGGTACATCATTTCTGGCATCAGGTTTCCTCACGTAGAGACCATTTAAGTACTTAAGGTGCTCTCTATGTACTCAGCCAAATGTTTTGCCAAGAAACCTAGAATTTCTTTGCTTTAAAGGCATAAAGTCTTCCATCTGAGTCTTAATTACAGGGCTGAATACACAATGAAACTGCAGCTAAGTCCCTACATGCACGGAATGTAACACCACTTCACTGCGCCTCACCTGAAAGATAACTTGTAAAAAAGCCACAGATGAGTAATAAACTGGAGGGACACTAATAAGAAAAGAAAAAAGACTAAAAAAATAATAAGAATCCAACCCTCCAGTAAATAATTAGCCTTTTTCAGATTACGCTCCTCCTGATAAAAGCAGACCTCTGTCAGGAAGTGACTCCCTCTGGGAAGCCTACTTCCAGAAAGGGTGGTTTCAGAGGTCTGGACCATCTGCTCATAGCTGCAGGAAGGGTGACTCCAAACACGTCTGCATTCACATTGCTTCATCACAGCAACCCCAAACCACCTCCCACCTGGTCCTGGTGCACATCCCCAAGGATATGGGGATGGTGGGATGGTGGGAACGATGGTGGCAACAGTGGAGTCCCCAGGCTCCTCAGGAAGAGGAAGCCCAGAAGCCATCACTGCTGGGACACATCCCGGGTGCTGTGGAAGTCCTGCAGGGCTGGAGGTGGTGGGAAGTTTGCCTGGGTTTTTGCAGGCATTAAGTCAACATATCTGCAAGGTGGCATCTGAGCAGGGGCTGTGGTGGCTCTGGGGATGCCACAAAGTTGATAGTTCCTCCAGGGCTGCCCTGGGGCACAGCAGAGCCCTGAGCAATGCTCTCATGCCCATGCTTGGGCCAGTGTGGAGCACGGTGACGCCACGCCCACCCAGACCCTAGCTCCCTGCTGCACCTCGGCTGCTGTGCCACAGGGTGAGGGTGGAAGGGATTGCCCCACTCCAGGAAGAGGACAGGGCGTCTGTGCTCTGCTTCATGTGGTGGTAGGTCCTGGAGAGGCAGGGCTGCTCTCCACATCTTGGGATTTCCCACCTGTTGTGTAAGGTGCAAAGAGTCAAACAGTAGAACTGAGCTCCCCAGTGAGTCCCCACCACGACTGGGTCATCGCAGACAGGAGCAGGAGGACAACAAACAGTGAGATCAGCCAGTGCTGCCGTTACTTCAGGAGAAATGTGCACTGCATTGCTAAGCAAGGCTAGAAGCCTCATCAAAGCATACCTGAAAGCAGGGAGCATTCTTCACCCAGAGTGTATAATCTTCATTTTTAACCTGTAATTTTTTTTTCCATTGGAAGATCAAATTAGCTGCTCTAGCTCCATCTCTAATTAAATGTTTTTTCTTTTTTCCCTTTTCCAAATGGCAAATTCCTGCAAATTCAAACAAGTCGTATCACCTGGCAGAATTAATTTTTAGTCAGGACATGCTTGTCATTCCAAACAAATTAGGTATCCAAAGGGGTGGGTTTAGCCACATTTCTCTGCACCAACAAAACCAAGCGGTAACGATCTGCGCTGGGCCCAAAACAGTGCTCAGCAGTGACAGCAGCCCCAATGCATACCAGCACCTCGCTGAATCAAAGAGTAAACACCCATTGTACCAGGGCCCGGGCATCTGCTGCCACAGGTCCCTGAACTGATGTTTAATGACCTTGTCAGGGAATGTGTGTGCTGTGCTCTTACATTTTTAAGAAAGCATAACAGTGCTTTTGTCTTCTGTTTTTTCCTGTGCGGCAAGTTGCAGCTAGTCTTTGCACTGAGCTTAAAAACTTCACTTATTACCCCTGGATAGCTCCCTTGCCAGCTCTGTGCTGTTATTACTTCTTTTTTCCTCTTCAGATGAGGGTATCAGCAGATATCGAGCTTTTTTTTATTGCAGTAATTGATATTTGCAAAGCAGTTGTGTGCACGTGTGTATCTGCAGACTCACAGTCTCCAGTTCATTGAACAACCATTGAACAACCACATGCATAACCTCATCCCAAAGACCTAAAAAGAACTGTGATACCCCTTTCAAATGTCCCTGGTGTTCAGCGCTTCCTTCTTCAGCTGGGAAGTCCAGTAGGAGGCTGCCTTTTGGCATGTTCAATGAAAGACTCCGAACACTGAAGTGAAGAATCCACAGATGTAGAGAACAATGAAAATGAAGAATTCAAGACCAAGGCTTTTCTGTCTGCTCCACCCAGAGGTTCAGGAGAGCTTAGGCACACGTTGACTGTATTTATCCTGGTGCAGACATGCAGAGCACATGCGCAGCTGATCAACCCTCATGATTTCACAGCTACAGCTGTGGAAAGCTGAGGTTTCCAGGATCCAAACCTGCTGTTCTGTTCCAGAAAGGGACACTTCATTGCAGATAAGAGAACAAACTGTGCACATACACCCAGAAAGGTAATGCAGAAGCTTCATATAAACTCATTGCAGGTGTCATTAGTATTTGGTGGTTCGAGTGAATGGTTGGGATGAGGAGATAATAGGAACTACTCGTCTGGAGCAGTTAGAAAGAAGTCAGGATTTTTGATGACCTTTCAGCACAGATTTTTCATAATTCCATTCTTCTTTTTAACCAGTTTTAAATACTGAAGAACAACATTCTGGGCACAAGGATAGGAGTCGTCCCATCTCGCTTTAGATCTGCTGTGTAACCAGAGCTCCCTTCACAGTCATGTAGCCCATTTCAGAGAAGGATGCACCTAATTGATGTTAGGCATCTTTTTTCCCATGAGATTAATCCTGTTTGAAGCCATTGACTCTAAAGAGACAACAGCATGCTAAATGGTAACCAGCTAGATGGAGTTGTCTGGAGCTAGGGAGATGAATTTCACCCTAGGTGCCATTTAAACGTTGAACAAGTTTACCAGCCAACTGCTTTTGCTGCAAAATTTGTAGGAATATTATTCAGGGAGCTGGAGGAATCTGGCTCTAGGCAAGGAACATTATCATCTCCTGGCAGTAAGAAAAGTCTCTGGGAAGTGAACAATTAGGAAACTGCATGAATATTAAAATCCTAATGGCTCCTAAGGTGCCTGTTGACTCTGCTAACACCTGAATGGATTGGAAGATATGCAATGGGCCTTCCTAAAGGAGCCTAAGGAGCTAGGGAGCCCCTGGCAAGCTCATTTTACTTCATGCCCTCTAAAACCTCTCAAGAGCCATCATCCTGTTGTGGAGCTACAGAAGGAGTAGGTCCAGAACCTCTGGTCTTCCAAAGCCACCTGAGAGCACCCTCATGCATGCCGTGAACCTGAAGGCCATGAGATTTGTAGCAATTTGTAGCAATGAAGTCTGAGAGAGTCACATCCAGATGATGTGCCAGGAGGCAGACCCACCTGCCTGAAGGAGAGCTGTGAGGGAGGTGGTGAGGAACCAGAAAGATGGGCTGAGGAACCCCTTCCTCTCCCCACTCTCCCCATGTTGCTCTGCCACATGCCACAAACATGAGACAAAACCAAACTCTGGGGGAGGGCACTGAAAGAGGTGAGACAAAGGATGGAACAACACAAATGGGAGAGTGGGAATGAGCTCCTGAGAGGGTGATTTACCCTACAGCGTGCTGGGAATGGGACTGAATTTCATCACTCGTGTCTCAGCCAAGTGCTTCACCCCTAAAACCCTCTGGATAGGGAGCTGCTGACCCCAAATGCCACATGCCCCTGCTGCCACGTGCTGCCGTGCAGCACCCCGCCCAGGGACACCACGCTGTGCCCCAGGGATGGACACACAGCTGAGCCCCAGCTAACCAGAGCTATGGGAGACCACTGCATATCACGTCAGAGCGTTAAGGCCAGCAGCTCAGGCCCTGCACAAGTGCCCCACGTGAAGATAACAATTCCTATCCCATAGCGCTTACAATCGAAACATAAGAGCAGGGGCGACAGGTGGACACAGACAGCCAGGCTGGAGGGAAGCTCATGGCAAAAAAGGAAACCAAGAAATTCATGCAGCACGGGTGAAGCTGTACAACCCTTTTACTGAGATTGGTTTTGCCCTTTTCTTTCCAAATCCTACATTAAAAATTTACACCCTCCATGCATCGTACAGATAATACTGAAGGCCACAATGGAGCAGCCATAGCCGTAGACTCTGGTATGGATAAACACGGGAAACTCATAAAGACTTGTGTCCTGTACAGGAGATCCCAAATCAGATATTTTTGTTTAAATGACACTTCTGCCCTTACAGCTTTTCTCGCCAGCTGTCCTACGGAGGACTCTGTTCTATATCCGTTTGTTTACCTTCTCTGCTGTAGGAACCGTTCCTATGACAGCCCCGGGCGGAGAGCGCACCTGCGAGCCTGAAACCCTGCGCTCCCGGTTCAGAAGTCAATCGTGCATCCCAATGGGCTGAAGGCTGAATCCTCTACAAAAAGGACAAGCGAGGATTTCCTGAGAGCAGTTAGAGCTGCCTACGGGGAGCTGCATCTAGAAGATGGCAGCTTTGGAGAATGATTTCCAAAATTTCCCTGTCTGCCACTGTGTTATGTGATGGATTTGAAATGGAAATCTGCAGCTGCCTTCCTTTGTTACCTCCCTGTCCGATGGCACATCTCTGGGACCCCTGGGCCTGCTGTAGCAGGCACTGTACAAACATACAGACAGGAGGCAGCCCAAAATTTACAGTAACATCATAGGCTAAGCTTTCTATTCTGCATTTTCTTGGCTGTCCATGAATAAGAGCTGGGAAACTGTTGCTTTCAGCTTCTCACAACTCAGAATCAAAGGGCAGGGTCAAATCCAGGAAATCTCCCACTCAGACACTTCTTCTGCGTTGGTGAAATGAAGATGGGATCCAATACAGAGTTCAAATTTTGGCAGATATCATAAAGGCAATGAAAGATTTCTGAACCATCAAATGCTCCAGCAGTGGGATCTAACAGTGGTGTAACTTCTTTGGCTAACAGACAAATGCCCAGGGGCTGCACCATGGGCACCCATCTGTACTGCAGCACCAGGACTGGAAACCTGCTGCTTAGCCTATCTCCAGCTGGCAGAGAAATGTGCTAGAATTTTGGCTTAGTATCTAGCAAGGTTGTTCCTATCCCTCCCTGAAGAGCCATCCCCCTAAGTTCCTGCAATACAAAATCAGACGAAGTTATTTTAATGAGCAAAGGCATTTTGCCTTATCTGTGAGTCTCCCAGCACAGCAGGATGAAGGATGACTGCTGCACATTAGCACACTGCTAGTGGATCCCCAGCAAGGATGCCACGACATGAGCTTTATCAAGCACAGGTAACTCGAGAACAAACTCAATGGGGACCTGAGTAAGGATCAGGTGAGAGCAGGACCATGATGATGTCACAGCCCTGTTCCTCTCCCTAGTCAGCTGAAGGCAACAAGGGCATGTTCCAGTGACCACCTTGCTCTGCTGCCTCAGCCAGGCTTCAATCCCTTGGCTCAAAACCCTCCTTACCGAGAGCCTTTCTGTGCTCCCCAGTCCGAAGGCTCTCCTCCAGCCTCTTGCTTGTCACTCCCCACAGCTCATAGTCTCATGGCAGGTGTGAGCATCAAAGAAAAACACCAATCATTTAAAATTCCATTTTCTGCTCTTTGGCTCTGCCCTGCCAGGATTCGTGACACATCTCCTTTAGTTTGTGTTCACAGCTGAGTGGCCATGCCCAGGGCTGACCTTGCACACTCCATGCTGGCGAGTGCTTGCGGGCTGCAGAGCAAATGAAACCTCTGCAAACAAGATCTGCTGCCTTAGAAGAGCAAATCTATGCACCTCACTTAATATTTTGGCTGTTAAAGTGACACAACTGCCTCTCCAAAGTACGAAACATCTTAACAAGGGCTTGTCCCAGAGACTAGGTTTCAAGAGTGACATGAGAGACCCCTTCAGCCCTACTTCCCAATAAAAACCACCTTGGGAACATGATGCTCACGTATCAGCACCAAAATCACATATCTGGATGGATATGGTGGACGAGCAAGATGCTAAAGCAAACAGTGGCAGCGCTGCCCCTGGTCTCACCCCGTAACTCAGTGCAGCACCCCTGGGATGGATGCTTCACAGTGCCATCACCAGAGGAACCACCGTGCTCTGCTGGGAAGCTAACCCTGAGGGCAAAACCTGGGCAAAGAGGAGAGGGGCTCTCTGTGAACAGACCCCACCTTCTTTAAAAATTAAGCGCTGTGCTCCTCTGTTCCAACACTGGGCTGCACCCTGGAGGACCACCACACACCTCATGGCCCCCATTGCCTGGCTTCCAATGGGGCAGACTCCATCCTGGGGTGCTCCAGAGATGGAGGGACATCCAAAACCACACCCATACAGATAGAAGGAATCTGCTCTGCATTTTCAGTTTGCAATATTTTATTGGCACCTACTCCTTGAGAAATGCTTTGAAGCCTGTGCAGCAAGACTTTACAGCCCGGGGATGCCCACCGGGGCTCAATGGGACCACTGCAGCGCATACATTGCGGGTGGCTGCCCCTCTGCAGCCTCTCAGAGGCTGCCACCTCACCAGGGTTATATTTAGTGAGGCATCTGCGGTGACAGTCATTTTTTCAGTATTTAGGAAATGCTTGTGCTCTCTTCTGGTTGGCTGCCAGGTGCTACTGGGAAACATTTGTTGGGATTATTTTCGGCGCTCCCACCACCAGGGCACCCATCAATCACGCTCGTGGAGCTGCTTCATGTCCGCCCGAACCACAGCAGCCTCGCAGAGCCCCTGCCTCTCTGAGGCGAGCGTGAGGAGGCTCAAGGCAGGCATGCAGATCATTTTTTACAGAAATTCCTATCACGCCAGGCTCAGCTGAGCCCACCCCGTCCTGCTGCAAAGCCTGAGGACAGGAGTGACGTTAAAAGGAGCAAGCCCAGGCTGCGGCTTCATGATAAAGGCTTCCATCAAAATGGTTCCCAGGGAGCAAAGCAAGTGATGGATGGGAGGACTCCCTTCCCTCTCAGCAGAGGTTTTAGCAGGGGATTGTTGCTTCCATTCAGATTGGCATCTTCCAAGAAGCAGCTCCCAGTTGGCTTCCTGCTGAGGAAAGCAAAATGCACTAAATAATCTCTTGTAACCACGTGAGGCACCGGAGGCCAGCAGAGAGCAGAGAGTTTCACTCTGCTATTAATGAACTGATACGCTCTGCTAAACCCCGAATTTTCTTTTAAATGACATTATATTGTTTTCAATTAGTTATTTTGGCTGTGGCAGAAGCATGGTTCGATTCCTGCCAGCTCTTGATTTACTTTCTCCAGGATTGTGACACCTCTCCCCTCCCACGATTGCAGCAAGGTCAGAGCAGGAATGCCCCTGCAGGGAGGCTCCTTGCACTTGCTGCTGGGCTCAGAGCCAATGATGACTCCCAGCAGGTTGGGGCAGGGGTCCCAAGCCTGGGCAGCTCACCCAGGGCTGGGGAAGGCTGCAGTGTCCTGGCCACCATTACACCTGGACTCACACCTTCCATGCAGCCTCCTGGGGATGGGTTGTAGGCATAAGAGCTTGTTTCAGGAAAACATGTGCCTGGAGAAATGGGGAGGGTTTCCTGGTTGGCCAAAACAATAGAATTGTAGAATCATAGAATCATTAAGGTTGGAAAAGGCCTGTAAGAACAGCTAGTCCAACTGTCAACCCATCCCCACCATGCCCACTGAGCCATGCCCCTCAGTGCCACATCTCCATGGTTCTTGAACACCTCCAAGGACAGTGACTCCACCACCTCCCTGGGCAGCCCGTTCCAGCGCATCACCACTCTTTCAGAGAATAAATATTTCCTAATATCCAACAAGCACAGCCCTATCTCCATTTCAGTATCCCCAGCAGGGAACCACGGCCACAGCACACTCCAAAGCAGCCACTGAGGGTTTCTCTCTTTCTCCCAGCAAGGCTCTCTCCCTTCCTACCATTTTGCCGCAGTATTCTTAAAACTGCATTTTAATCTCCACGCTTCAGTCTGCTGCTCAATTATTTTTTTCCCAGGGATATACACATATATATCAAGGCCCTGGTAACTGCAACAGTATCTTGTGAATAATGTCGCTAACAGTTACAAAGTGATGGCTGTGAATTAAAAACGATTTACAGAGGAAATCTGGACACTGTTTAGAAGAGACGATAAGATACAGAGTTTTGCAATTGCTGTTTGAGGCAGAAAAAGACCTGAAATTTCCCAGTTCCATTGCTGGTGATGGTTCAGCACTCTCATGTGTTTATCTCCAGTTTCAGCTCCTGCCCTGTGTGGGCTCGGAGAGCATCTTTCTATGGAATTGCTTACAGAAGTTTTAGATTTCCTTGACGGCGATGATTTGTTGATCTCCTGCATTACATCTTACAGCAGAAGCAGACGGGGGACAGCCAGTTTAGTTGTCCCGTTTGTGCCAAGAAAGACATTAGATGCAAATCCCCTCCAGCTGATGTGTTTATGACTCAAGTGGGTTGCAGATGTCCCCTTAGCTGCATGTGGCCATTGTCACAAGCCAATCTCACTGTGCTACTCCTGACTGAAATCGCTGAATCACCCAGTCACTCTCTCTACAACATCACTGCAAGTGTCCAGGCAGTATCCACATCACCTTTCCACACCTCGCGCTGACTCCATCACCTCCCTTTTACTTTGCTCTCAAGAGGAAGGAAGCAAGAGGAAACAAGTTGTCACCTCTGTCTTGGGCCCAGACAGTGGGAGGGGTTTTAATAAGTGGAAATGTCCCTGCTGAGCCATATCCCATTACCAAACCTCTGACTGCCCCTCCCTGGTTATCATTCCCCCTGGGATTTTTGCTGAACTAGTACGAAAGCACTTTCTTATCAGTCTCCCTCTGCCCCTCCCCAAGTGCCGGGCTATGGAGATAGCCAGATTTCTTCCCAGGGTTTCCAGAAATAAGGGCTGTGCAACTCCTGTGCACTGACAGCATCCCCAGATCCCACAGGCAGTCTGCAGCCACCTTCAAGCTGCACATGCAATGTGTGTTGAATAGCTTCAGTACACCATGAACACCTGGGATCTGCGGTGCACACACAGTGGAGGAGACCAGGAAGCTCTGTGTATGCTGAAGGCACCAGAGTTTGTGCATGGTGCTTGCTTCTTGTGCACCACAACACCACAGCTGTACCCTGCTGTGTAGTACAATGTGCTCTGCCCAAGCTGCCACATGTTCTCAGCTAGAACAAACCCACTGCCTAGCTGTAGGCTAGGAGTGAGCTCAGCCAAAGAACCTCTGAAGTGGACCTTTAAAACCCCAAGAGATTTATCCTGTTCTTGCAATAGGAGCATCTGCTAACCCAGGAGCAATGTCAAGGAGGTAAAGCCTGCGATCTACAGAAAGCACATCAGCACTCAAGCCCATCAACCTTATCAACTCTCTCCTTCAAGTACAGCAAAGAATGGAAGGCCAATGAAGCCGCTAACTGCCCACTGGGGACTCTGCAGCCCAGGGCTCACAGCCCTCCCACGAAGCCCAGGCTGGTGGCTGAGACCCGTCTATATTTGGGCACTGTATGAGGCTCCTAAATGGGGATTTTTCCTTTGGAAACCTTGGAGCTCTGCAGCCTGAAGCCCATCTGGACTGAGTTTTGCATTGTCTGAGGAATAGGAAGTGGCTCTGGGGTGTCTCCATGGGCATGGGCACTGCCTCCCTACTGCCCTCTGGCACAGAACCTGTCCCCAGCATCAGCTGCAGGGGCAATTCAGCTTCAAGTAAAAGAAGCCATAGCTTCTGGATTTTTAATGGGTGACAGACTTTTCTCCTGGGGCAGGGCTCCAGTGTTGCACAGCTCCCCTGGAGTGGGTTGCCTGCAGTTTGGGTGTATTTACTGGTAGGTCACACACTGGCAACTTCAGTTCCTAGAACCACTCATGATGGGTAGTATTTAAGAATGGCATTTCTTCTTCCTGGAATGGCAAGTATATTCACTTTATTTTTTAGGTTCTGCACATGTCTCAGAACAATGTTTGAAGTCGACATATTGCTTAGGGAGTCAGCAGGATTGACTTTTTATTGGAGCGATAAAAAGTGAAACACAAAAATGCAATGAAATATTTTGGCTTACAGGCATTGCAACGTTGCATTCGAAGCAAAGCGCTCTGTGCCTTTTCCGAAGCCCTGTTTTAGCTGGTCACCCAGTCCTCGTGCAGTCCCGGGGGAGGAAGCAGGGACACAGGGACATGGCAACCTCTCATCTCAGCCATGGAGATAGCCTTGTCCCTTACATCATTCCTGTGTGATGCGTACACAGGACTTGTGAGAGCCCACACTGAGAAACTACATCATGAACTTTCCCCAAGCAGAATTTTTACATTTTTACTGACAAGTTCCTCAAGACAAAGTCTCTTATTTAAGATATTCAGCTAAAATATACCAATATCAGGGAGAAATCCTCTGCTTGACTGCATGTGAACTATTCTGCATCGCAGCTGCCCAGTAAAGGCAAGATGTGTGGGTTTGAACAAGTTTCCCTGTTCAAGGGAATCTCCCCACAGACTTCAGTGGAGCTTTCACATGGCTCAAAGTCCAGAGTTCATCAATCATGGAGAAAGACTCTTGTGTTTAGTTCTCCAGGTTTCATAAGGAAAAAGAGGAACCAAAAATTCTTTTTTTCACATTAAATAATTTTTACTTCAGGTCTATGGAGACAATTTCAGGAAAAACTGTGTGTACGTGTGCATGTGTGTGTACGTGTGTGTTGTGTGTAACCCTGGTGACTGACTGCTCTGGAGCCTATACATACGAAGACTTCAATCAAGATTAGTTAAAATGTAATAAATCTAAGTAGGCAGACATGGCCTGCCCTGACTATTAATAGCAGGAGTGGGGAACTCAACAACTGCTGGTTGCTCAAAGGGCTTAAATGGATAAAACGAAACAGAAGGTATACGTTTTATTATAGGGTGTCACAGTGTTATCAGATGCATGGAAATCATCCTTGCAATGCTCCTGCACCACTAAATCTTGCGTGCAGGCTGAATGAAGAGGATTATTTCCAATACCCTTTTGCTCATGCTGCTGTCACAGCTTTTCCATATTTGACTTCGGGAAAAGAAGAAAAGGGGTTGCAAAATGAAGCGTCATGGCAACACTGACTGCTAGCACCAAATCAGATACGACATGAGATGCTTTCGTTGGTATGTCAGAAGGAGCTACCAAGCCAGCAGAGATGGCATAAGATCCTTTGCAGGGGTCCACTGGTATTTGATTTTATATCCATTTCAAAGAGAAGAAGGGGTAGATAAAGATCCTCCTGGCAGACAGGCTTATAGCATTTATGAATGTGAGAGAACAGGCAATTTGATCAAGTGCATTTAGACCTGGCTTTTATATACATTTCTTTATACTACCTGGCTCCAGTCTGAATGCTTTTCTTCTTAACCTCTGCCCACCTTTTGTCCCCACTGGGCACTGGGGCTGCTGGTTGTGAGGCACAAGGATAGCTTCTCAGCATATATTTACTCATTAACCCAATGTACCCAGTCTTCTGCGGTTATTACTGGAACTGGTAGAAAAAACAATGGAAAACAAAATCTAATTTTCATAGCTTTCTCTTCTCTCTTCCAGAAAAATGACATAATATATCAGAACGTCAGAACTGGGGCACATATTTTTGACTGCAGCTATGACACTTCCAGTAATAGCTATTGGAGACTTCCATAGTTCCCTATTTTCCTTTCAGTTTCCAAATTCATTGTATTATGAAAGACAGCAAGTCATAACGCTGATGGGGGGATTTCGTTTTTATTGGCACAATGTTAAATAATGTCTATCTTATGGTTGCCATATGGACCTATAAGTCTGGTTTCTAGTTAGTCTTCTGGGCTTGAATATGGATCTACATCTTACAGTACAATGGCCCTTTCAGATGGTGAATCTCCCTGATAATCTACAGCAACCATAGGGAAACCCAACAATGGGAACTAATGGAACAGTGGAAAACCCATAAACATTCCTTTGGAGAAGAAAGGTTCGTGTTGAAAGGCTATTTATTCACGTGATGGGCTTCACCAGACATGCTTACTGACACAACAGAGCATATCTGCTCTGTCCTAAGGGACTATCAAAAATAAGGAGTAATCCCTCCCCATCTATCGCGGCCCTTAGCAATCAGAGGGAGTTTTCACCATAACATTTTCACTGTCCTCCCTCCAGCTCTAACCGCTGTCCAGAGCTGCCAGCTATCCAAGGCCATGCACGGATTAGCTGTTCGTCTCCCTTGAGTCTCCCATCACACAGCAGTCTGCGTGATACCAGAGAGCAAAAAATCGATTGTCCTCCTATAGATTGTCCTGTAGTGCCCACTGACTGGTGGCTGACTGTCTTCTCTCCAAGCATCTGGGGTAGGACAAGCGTGTGAAGGCAGGTGGTAACAGCTGAAGCTGGAAAAGAGAAGCAGAGAAAGGCAGGGGATGCCGTTTGTGCTAACAGAAATTGTTCTTCTGGACACAGGGGCTGCATTTATTTGGCAATAAACATCAGACATCAGATGGAACTAAAAATGAACCCCAATATGATGAAGATAGATGCATGAGAGATACTGAATTTTGTATCAAAAAAAATCAGTCATTTGAAATCTTGATGCTGATATTTAAACATTTGAAATATCTCTTCCTTTTTTTCGCCTTTTACTCATTATTTCAAGTCCCTTTGTTCCTCACTTGTCACTCAGTATCACATAGATTTTGTGATTCCCAAGGCTGTATCTTCTTTTTACCTCTACTACAATCCTGTTTGCCCGTGTCTCGTTTTTCTTCTGGTCATTATGGGTGCAAACCATCAGACGCAATTTTAGCCACCTGAGAGCCACCTACTTGCTGTAGGTGCTCCTCTGTGCTCATTCTACGGTGGGCAGAGAGAGACCCAGCCGGTGACTTACCCCCTGCTCTCTAGGAAGAGGCGAAAGGCTGAGCTTGGCTTTCACAAGATATCTAATGCTAAGACAGCAAAGAAAGAGGGTGATGAGTGCTGTCATCTGTGGCTTTTGAATAGCAGCCTGTTGCTGGACTTGAAAGGGGAAATGGAAGAATAAAACAAAAGCAAGCCACAATTTCAAAGAAAAAGAAAGTGAAATCAAATTTTTGTCAGAAAAGGAGGGCTTTTTTGAGAGATACTATATTTAGAAATATTCAATGTTTTTCCCTGAAGTTCTGAGTTTAGGGGACAAAGGGCATTTTAAGCAGAAAAAACAATTTGGATTTAGCACAATTATAGATATTATTTGTCTAAAACTCCTCAAGATGCAGCTGGATACTTCATGAAATGTTTGAAGAACAACCTGTACATTAGAACAAAACCTCTAAACAAAATTAAATTAAAAGTGGCTTTGTCATAGACCACAAAGCAGGCACGCTCTGTAGCAAGGCAGAAACCCCGTCACTGAGACGGCTGCAATGACAGCAGGGGAACGTGATATATGGGTCAAAACATATTTTATCTAGAAGCCCAGTGCATTGGCTTTAAGAAAAACAAAGCCAGTTCAGGTATTAAACTTATCATAAAATTATGCAACACTTGAAGAAAGTCCCAATGTTTTCCTTTTCAAAGCAAAGCGAATCTGTATAATTCACCACGTGATTTTTTAAGTGCCTCTTCTCCCTCTGTGCCTCAATTAAGAGATCAGATGTGATCTTCTCATTGTTTTTCCATCCTGAAATTTTAATTCCTTTCTTCCGGCATCCTATTCAATGTCTGTCTCTCCACACATACACAATTAATAATTTTTTTAAAAAAATAAAGTTAATAAAGTTGAAAAAAAGAGAAAGAACGGGGGAAAGTTTGAAAAAAAAAATCACAAATGCTGGCTAATGAATGATTGTTATTAATGCAGTGTACGTTTTGATGCCAGAGTGTTTTTCAGGATTTTTCAGGCCAAGCACCTTCCTGCTGCCTCCTGAGCGGATCTGACCAGCAAGAATCCTCAAAATTTGGAGAGAAGTCCCCCAGAGCAGTGCCCTCTGTAACTCCACCTTCCCCACACCAGCTCGCCAGCTGAGCCCTGATGTCACTGTGTGATTGCACAGAGTGAAAGCAACCCCCTCATTTTACTAGTAATTTATTCAGTTAGAAATTACCCAGGCTGGAATATCCTTGGCTTCTAGGGACATTGTGCAGCCCCTTCTGCAAACAAGGGTTCAATTTACTTCCTTCTTGCTGTGAGCTGCAGTGATACGAGCTACACCGATGTCCTCTATAATCATGACTGGGGTCAGGCTTAATGTTTGCAAAGTCCTGCCCAACAAACACATCTTTTGCCAGTGATTTTGTTTGTAGGAAGGAAGCACTTCTTTCTTCTAAAAGCACCGGCACTGATGCAGCTGGGACACTATTACTCCAGGCTCATTGCTTCATGTAAGCATTAACTGAGATGCTGTGATCTAGCCTGCGAAAAGGAACTCTGTTACTGACGTTCTGCAGATGGGAAACTGATTCACTGAGTGGCAGCGTGATGACCAAACCCCAGACTGTGACCCAAGTCAAGGTCTGCCAACAGGGATTTTCCCTTGGTTGTGTTGCCTTGACATCAGAATTTGCCAGAAAAAGCAATAAAACAGTAATTATGACTCCCAGGCCGTACTTGCATGATCCTTTTTCCTGCAAAGGGATTCCCTTGGTGCTGATGCTGGAGCTGAGGATCACATGCCAGTGACCAACAGATCAGGTGGCAACTTGGCTAAGTGTGCTAGATTGGATCCTGCAGGACTTCGTTAGTATTCCCAGCTGCATCCAATCACCTTCTCCCTCCCTGCTATCTACCCCAGGTCTTTTTCCTCATCTGTAGGCTGGTAAATCAGGCTGGTTCCCTTGCTTCCAAGCTGGTTTCTGTCTCAAAGACAGAATTCATTGATGTTCCTAAACCCATGAGGACTACTGTAAAAGTGCAGAATATGAACATATGCTAATGTCGTAAAACCAAAAAATGGAGAAAAGAAAGCAAAGATTTATCTGTGTAAAAAGAATAATTGAAGCAACATTATCAAACGTAGCTGTAGGACATTGCCAATGACACTTTTTCAGGTCTTCGCCACCACATCAAACTGCTCGTAAATGATGTATGCTTTCATCCTTATGTACTGCTCAAGCTGCAAATAATCTACAAAATCAGTGATTCCAATGTCATTTATTTGCACCAGTGTGATTTTATTTTCCAAACACCAAGCACAGCGCAATACTATTCGCCTACAGCTGGAATAACGTGCAAGTTTTTAGCTCTTAAATTCACCCAAAGGAAGCAGTTTAAGATAAATTTGTATTAGCCTGGAGCACATATCACAGCATGACAGAACCCCTTGAAATTGAAAATAAAGAATACAAATCAGCCCTCTGTGTCATCTGTTACACCGTGTCACCAGCTGAGTCTAGCCTCTAGTCTTTAAATGTGAAGAAAGCAGCCCTGTGTGATTTTTATTCCCAGGCTGGTTCTTTAGCTCAGTGCAGAGATATTATTCTGTCAAATAACTCCTGTGTAATTTGAACTTCACTGCCAGATTAATCCTCTTTTTTTTTCTTTTTTTTCTTTTTTTTTTTTTTTTGGAGGACAACCTGATGGAAAGAGCTGCAGTCAGCAGGTGGGCTTGTGGCAAAGAAAAGAAAGAGCAAGGTTCAATTATAGCCTTGAACATGGCTGCTCAACTATGTATCAGATAACCTCCAATTCCCTTAAAATCTGTCACTACCCTGCAGTTGCTATGCAAGGGTGAGCGAGAGGCTGTTCAGTTTATGTTCATGGCCGGGCCAGGTGGGTGATGCCTTTTAAGGAGAAGTGGGAGCAGGAATGCACTGGGACCCAGGACGAGCAACTCGATCATTTCTGACACAGTAAAATGTACCTGCTGGCCCTGCAGCTCTGGTTTTGTCTGCAAAAGATTTTTGCAGGGAGAATTGACAGCAAAACAGAGCTCTGCCAATCAGGTTGTGACAGTGCCAAGAAGGAAAACTTTCCCTTCCTTTTAGATTTACCTTAACAAGCCAGCCTGGTTCAAAACCCTGCTGCTATGGATATCTGGAGGGCAAAGAATGGGTCTGTTCTGGGTAGAGCTTGCTTTCTCCTGGATCCAATCCCGTTCAGAATATTGCCTGCATCATATGCTTTTCTGTGCATCATGTTTCTGTGCAATTCTAAGAAGCAGGACTGACTTCTCCCTTACGCTGGCTGCATGAACATCCTCGTTTCAGTGCAGCCCCTAGTGGAGGGCACAGAAAGCTGAGGGCTGATTTAACTGCTCAGGCAAAAACATCGCAGGGAAATGCTTAACATTTCCCCCTTATCCGTGGGGTACATGAAGAGCTCTTTGATGAGAGAATAAACGTGCTGGAGATGAGGACATCTCATCTCCACAAAGGATCCCCTGAACTTGATTAGAAATGTGGCCAATCTGGCCATCGTGGTTATCTCACCAGATCTTTGTGTTCACCAAAACAAATCCAACTCATTTCTCTGCATCATCTCCTGCCATCTCACCTGACAGCAATTTCAGTTGCACTGCCAAACCAGCCAATGGAAAAGAGACCAGCCAACATCACTGAGAGTGGAAACAGCACTTGGCCACATCAAACTCACAGCTGAGTTGTACATGCATAGTCTTTCCAGCATCATCTGCCTCATCCAACTTCTTGTGATGTTCATTTGCTGGGATTGCACAAGAATTTTCACTGGGCTGACAACAGTGTCAACCAGCAGCCAAAGAAGTGCAGGGTTGGAAGGGCTGGGACGTGAGGGGTAACACCCTCAGCAATGTGGGCTCTTCTCTGCATGGGGCAGGAGCACTGAGCCTGGTGTCATTGTACCAGCCAACACTTCTCTGTGGTACTGCAGAGCCAGGTGATCCTGCAGAAAACTGAAAGAGAAAGCAGCAAGTATTTGAATGAATGAAGAAAAGTTGAGAAACGTGAAGAAAGAAATGGGTAATTGGTACATCTCTTAGGAAGCATTCATAGACAAAACTGTCCCCATGCTGGGTGCTTTTCAAGCTCACTGCAAACCAAAGCTGATTCATAGCTGTGCTTCAACAAACCTTCTAAAATCATGAAACAAGACTGTAAAGAAGACAAAGTCCAGCTCAGAGACCAGGGATGAACACAGGCAAAACAAACACAAGATAAACACTCTTTAAATGCCAGAAGATCACAAAATTCTTCAGTGCCAAGAAATGAAGCTGTGTTTTCAGAAGTCATTCAAAGGCTTGAGAGAATGGGAGCTAAAGGACTTGTGGCTGCCACTATGTAATGGGACAGCTGAAGTCAGTGACTGCTCCCAGCTGTCCTCTCCACGTTCCCCATCCTGACGAGGCATCTCTGCTGCAGAGGAAGCTGAACAGGATGTCTCCCTGCCTCAGACATCGCATTTTTAAGTCCACATGAGTCAAGACCTTCTTTTGAAGATGAGGTGTGAGTACTTGCACCTCTTAGCTATGTATAAAAATACTTACTAAGAACCAGACACAGAGTTACAGGGCAGTGACTCACAATTGCCTGTTATTTACTAAATATTTTGATGGCGTACTAAGCACTTATTTTGTTCTCCAGTGCCCTCCAAGGGGAATTATTGCAAACACATTCTGAGAGATGGTGTCTGTCCCAGAGCACTTGGAGTCTGGACAGGCAAGAAAAAGTGTGTGGAGGGACAAACAGGGGCAGAGAGGTAATTTGCCCAGGGTCATAGCATGAAAATCAGGACTGGCTCTCCTGATGTCCCTTTCCCTATCTTTGGCCACTCGGTTCTGATGCTCTATTATTCCTGGCCATGTAAAAAGTTACATGAAAAACAAGGCAGCACAGACTATCGCCAACAAATGATAGAGGCTTGTACTTGGTGTCTATTTATAGGAACAGTTATTTTAGAGGCAATAATTCTCAGAGTTCTCTGCTCCAAGAAGACTGGTCAGTAGTCTTTGATTCTATTTTTATTTCCTTTCTTCCACCAAGAAATGGTAGTTTACCTGCACAGGACAGGAGATTCATTGCAGCAGTGCTCAAGGTAGATCCTCATGTGTTGGCATGGTGAATTTGAAAGCTGGATGACAACCAGGCATCAGAAGTCAGCATAAAGTGCAACATAAACAAAGGTAACTTTAACAGCTGCCGCTGCTGGAAGTACTATCGTGTCAACATGGTTG
Source organism: Penelope pileata (assembly GCA_013396635.1). NCBI lineage: Eukaryota > Metazoa > Chordata > Aves > Galliformes > Cracidae > Penelope > Penelope pileata. The sequence continues at coordinate 246,136 of WBMW01002308.1, forward strand.
TGCTTGCTCTTGGGTTGGGGACAATCTTTCAAGAAAGTGTCCTGCCCTTTGCATGTCAGTGTCCTGTTCCTTTAGACATATTTTCTTTGTTTAGTGTCAAAATTCTCCAAGCTGGCTGTAAGCAGTTTGGTAAAAGAGATCAATTTTAGTGTGCTGGGTGTAAGGCTACATACGTGTCACTGACCTCTGGGTGGTGGGAGGGTGTTTCTCATTCGGCAGTGCATGCTGGGATCCTCAGGCCATGCATACCCGTGATACTCATGGGCCAGAGCTGTCCCACAGGCACAAGTGATACATACACTCACAGCGTCTCCCCTCATCTGTGGCAGAGTGGAGGCCTGTGCTGCAGGGATGTCCTTTAGCAGCAGAGGAGGTGAAGAGCAAACCCCTGGCTGTTCTCCCCAGCCCCCACCTTTGCAATGCTATCCTTAGTTCAACCAGTGGCTGATTTTGGGGTGCACACACAATGTTCTGTGAACATGGGATGCTCTGCGTATGTGCTTCATCTCCATTCCCACTCTCGTGTTGCAGAGGTGCCATTTCGATGTTTCTCATTTTACCAGGAGACGACCATGCTGTGTGCCCATAGGACACTGTGAGAGCTGTGGACAGAAAGGGAAGCAGAGGGGGTTACATCTGCTGCCTAGAAACCTTCAAAGAGGCATTGGAAACACTGGAGCTATAAGCCAGAGTTTAGCACCTGCCTCCAAGAGCTCTCTGTTTTAGCTATAATTGGAATATTTGTCCTTGAACAGCTCAGCTATGACCCTGAGGAGGAAGAGCACTGAGAATAGCTGAGGGCACTGTAAGAGCCAGTGAGCTCCAGGACACAAACAAAAAAAAAAGTGTCTTAGGCTTTAGTGGTCCCTGTGACGTTACAGTGACTGGGTAGATGTTAGAAAGACAGCCAGGTTTTAGGAACAGCAAAGGATCCAGACACAAAGTGAATAAGTATTCTTGCATGCAGACAGCTTGGAATTTAGGAGAGCCATCAAACTCCAGAGTTTTCCAAGCTCAGGATGCTATGAGTGGAAGGGTGTTCTCTGCCAGGTGCAGGAGGCACAGTGTTTCAGGTAGGACCTCTGTGTGTTTAGCAGGTGGGTTCCGCTGAAAGGAAGAGTTGAATCTTGAGGCTTATCTAAACCAAGGAGAGATGGATTGAATCCCTCAAGGGATGGAGTCAAGCAGTAACTGCAGTGGAGGGGGTTGGACAGAGACCAAGTCTTCTGGAGGAGGCTGAGATGGAGGGAAAACAAGGCAGGAGCAAAGGGCTTGAATCTCTCTGCTTGAACAGATTCATGTCCTCAGTCCCTCAGGCTGGGCCAGGAGGAGCTTTGCTACTCCCTGTTTTCCCAAGAAGGCAACTTCTCTCTCAAATGCCTCCACGACAAAAGCCTGAACCTGCAACATCAACACTTGGCCATCCCTTGGGTGAAAAGAAAAACATCAGCAGTGTCCCTTGGTACAGATGCCAGAGGATCTCTTCAGGGGGTGTGTAGGTGTCTCAGCAAAGACCCAGTTACACACACGAGAAGAAACCTGCCATAGTTTTTCACCCAAGATTCAGGCATTTCTGGGACCTGAGCTCAAGCTGAATCCCTCTCTGCTTCACACAGGACCCCCCGTTAGCAGTGAGAAGCCACCCAAACCTGTTGCCCCATTGCTGCTGCCAGCTGCGTGCCAGTGGGCCTGCCTGGCCTTGCAGCTGTTTTATCATTTTAATTAAGCTCTGCAAACACGGAGATGTTAGGGCAGGATTCATGCCTCTGGTATTCACTCTTGGCTCTGGCAAGGACAGGCTCTGTGGGTGCCGGAAAGGGGCACCACGGTGCTGGTGGGGGCCCTGGTGCATGCCCCCCATCTTTGCCAGAATCCCTGGGCCCGACTCCTGCTGATGCAGGAATGGGAAAAAATTGAGTCTTGTGAACCAGCACAGCGCTGTGCAAAGCTGTTAAATGTCACTGTCCAAAGGGATGTGGAGGTTGAACACAAGGTTGCTTTGCTCTAGCCTGGTGGGTTTTTGTAGCACTGCCTGTGGGGTTTCCCTCCAGCCCCTATGGCCCCAGTGAGGCTCTGCCCAAGGGGGAGGCAGCAGGCCCAGGCCCAACCTGCCTCTCCCGCCCCTTCCACGGGGTCATGCCTGCTCTCCCAGCCTGCCCACACAGTCTGGAGTGCTTCCTGCCGGCACCAGCCATGGTGCCAAGTGGAGGGAGCAATCATCCAGGGGTCTGGCACATCCCTGAGGAGGCCTTAGGGAATGTACCCCAGGGCAGCCATTCCTTCAGGGGCTTTTCTGGTGGATATCTCAGCCAAGCTGTGGTGCTAAAGTGGCTCTGCTTCATCCCAGGACAACATGGAGTCACACTGCTAGTGCCAGAGCCACCACCTCAGCACTGAATGTGAAGGAATCATGCTCTGTGCCAAACCTCCAGCAGCTCCTCAGGAGCATGCCTCTTTCTGTAGCTGAAAGAAATAGAGTTTTGCTTTGTTTCACTTTTTGAAAGCAAAAGATCTCAGAAGAAACATTTCAGATATAGCCTGACTGAAGTTTGAATTCATACTGTCACAAAAAGTGATTCTTTAAGAACAATCATAAAAGCGTCTGGCATTATTGACACATGTATGTTTTCCCATGGTTCTCTAGAGGCAGCAGGTGATTTGTTACAGCAACGCAGCACATTCCTACAAGGAAGGGGACAGCCACACTGCAGAAATAACAGACCAAACTCTCACCATCCCAGTGCATAAGAAAATTTGGAGGAGAATCTCTGGCTGAAGTTAGAGCTTCTCCAACTCTGTGACACAGCTGCTGAGATTGCAGTTCAGGCTAGCACATTTCTGAGTAGCCTCAGTGCACCGTGGTACCGTGAGAAGATGACGCATGGCAGGTGTACCTTCTTCCCCCACGTGTCATCTTCATCCCTGCACAGCTCTGTTTAGCCTCCCGGGGTTTTCTAGGTGTTTTGATTGATTTTTTATTGCTGATGAAGGATTTACATTGTATTTACTGCCATGATTTGGCTTTTAATTGTTTTCTCTTCTAGGAAATGACTTCAAACTTGTTGTTTGAAAAGTTAGAACAGTTTATTTCCCATTGTGTTTCCTGCCTTCCTCAAGAGAAATGTCAATTAGAGGACACTGGTTTCTGCCCGCAAAGTTACAGTTGCTTGTACAAACTTGTCAACTGTTTTATACCAGAATCAGAAGTGTATTTAAAGAAAAAGAAAAAGGGATGAAAGAAAATACAGTGTAATAAAAAGGATAGCTAAAGGGTTTTGAGTGATATTTCCATATCAAGAGAAGTTACATCACCAGTGCTACAGTATCATCAGATACACTCTTACAGCGCTGCAGTCATTATCCTTATTAGCAATGTTGTTGTAAGCACTGGAACACGCAGCAGCTCAGGGCCATGGAAGCAGAAGGGCTCAGGGGTTACATCCTGCAATGTGCACAGTGGGGGGCCTGACCTGGGCTAGAGGGAGGAAACAAGCTCATACAGCAGAGATGAAGGAACAGCTGTATTTTTGGAAGAAGTGTTTTTGGGAAGGAGCATTTTAGAAAACCATTTGTTTGTTTCTCTCATGTCTTCACATGCTCTGCCTAGCTTCTCACTGTCACCAGGCAAATTCTGCCCATTTATCTCAGAAATGACCTTAAACACAGCGGAGCAGCTGGCATAAGAAATTGGGCAGGTTCCTAGAAAACAGGGAGGTTTATTTTTAAAGCTTTCCCATTAAGAGAGGCTGCCTGTAGGTTGCTTGCCCATGGGAGAGGAACATGTTGAGTCCAACTTGGCCTTCAGCCACTGGCAACACCCCCTTCCTGCTCTCCTGGGGACCATGGAAAACGTAAGTGCTTAGATAAGGGAGTTGCTTAGGTCCTGTCTGTGGCAAAGAAGAGAAAAGTGGCCTCCTCCAGGAAGGTATCACACCCTACAAGGTGTACTGAAAAGAAAATCCTGCTTCTCTTTGGAGTCTCCACCAGTCATAGGCAAAGATCAATCTGACTCAAAATGTTCCCTTTAAAATGGGTTACTCCAGGTGGGTTGGCAGAGCTAAATCTGACCATAGGTGGATATTTTTGTAAACAAATTATTTAAAAAAAAAAAAGAAGACCAACCCCCTTTCCTAGGAAGCCACCCACTTTTTGCATGCCAGCTGCTCTGTTGCCTGGAAGCTTTCCAGACAAAGTGCAAAAAAGTTTCTGGATGAGCTGCAAATTAATTCAGCAGCAGTTCATTTGTTTTCCTTAGCTGCATGTACCAATTCCAATAAAGTTAACAGATGATATTTGCTACTTAGAATAGTTTATAAAACACTACAGAAATTATTTATAGACTCCATATTCTGCATGCATAGAGTTCTGATTTGAGTATCAAGAAATCAAATTCTCCAGCACAATTTAAACCTGCTCTTGTGAAAGTTTCATAAATTACCATCAAGAGAGCACACAGTAAAGCCTTACTTATACCACGCCAGCTGGTACCCAGGAAGATGTCTTTGCCACTTCTCTGAGGGAGGAATCACACCAGCGTTCATACAGATACAAGAAAACAGAGAGGAACTGATGTTCATATTGTTTTGCATGGGTTGGATCCTCAGCTGTGCTGTTGGAGCTCCATTGCAATCAGCAGTACCACTATGTGCCCCCAGCTGAAAATCCACTTCACAAAAAACAAGAAGCGAACTTAAATGTCGGGCGAGGTGACCCTGAAGCCTTCAGATAATAGGCTGGAGATGGCTGCCAACATTGCCAAAGGCATAAGCATCATCAAGCAGGGAGCCCTGCGCAGGGAGCAGTAAGTACAAATCATCCAGTATGCGTAAGTGCCAGGAAGTGCCTGGCATTTGAAGAATTTGTGCACTCATTGTTCACATGAACATCGAGTCCCCAGGAGCCTGGACACCCAGAAACAAGGCAAGCACTGCAGGGGTTTGCGGATCAGTCATATTGTCATGGCTGACTTTGTAAGAAGTCAAGAGCTACATGGCTCTTGACTCCCACTTGATCCCTCCAATTATTCAGCCTGGTTAAAATCTAGAGAAGATTTGAGGAAAAGAGAAGCTATGATTCTGCCTATAAGCTGAAGGGACCCTCAATTCAAACCAAGTGGTATTTGACTCTGACAAAGTCAGACCAAATTTCTTATTTCCATGTATTCCTTCAGGGATCTCCTGTCCCACAGGAAGGGTCTAGTGGTTTACTTCATAGGGAGCCCCTGGGATACTGTTTTTATTTCAGAGATCGAATGCACACTTTTTCCTTGTACCTTGTGCATTTGAAGAGCTTGGCATGAGTACAGTGATGGGAGGTGCAGAGGGCACTGCTCAGAGAGAGTGTCTCTGTCTGAGGGAATCAACAGCAAGTAAGGGAAGCGCCTTGTCACAGAATGGCTAAAAGACAGACCCCCTGCTCACTGCCATTCAGGATTTGTTGTCATGGTACAGAGGCTGCCTCTGACATTGCAGAGTGTGGGTCAGAAGTGAGACCCCAAATAATTTTGAAAAAGAAATTTTGTTTTCCACCACAAACATTCCCAGCTGCTTCCAAGACATCTTCTCACACCCCAAACTCTCTTCTTCTCCCAGTAGTCTGCCACTCAACCATCACCAGCCTTCTTCCCAGAGCACACGAGGACTGTGCTGTGAGCCCCCCCTGCCTCCTTCCCTTTTTCTGTGCAAGACCACTGGCCTCCAGAAGCTGTCCAAGTCTTCGTCTTGGTGGTGGCAAAGACAAGGTGAGCCAGGGCATCCAGTTTGTTTCAGCTTCTCCTCATCAAAACAGTTTTCATCCTGAGGTTTCTCTCCCATTTGTTGAGGTACTGACACCTCTTCTTTTCCATCTTGCTCATTTATGGTCTGAAGTCACCACAGCTCTTGCAGAACACAGAGCTGAGTGCACGCCATAACTCATGAAACAGGAATCATTTTGAATGAGTATTTTGACCAAACGTGGCATTAATTGGTGGGAGATAGCCATACATTTCTGAAAGAAGCCTCTCGGGGTAGGAATTGGTGCTAACGTGTCTCCTTGAAAAGCTTTCTCTTGGTTAGAACTTGCAGAAGTTGTGCAGGCTGGATGTGATTTCCAGACACAGGCTGCACAACCCTCAGATACCGAAGACTGCTGGTGGCTTCTAGAAGGAACTGAAAACATCATCAGTGCAGCACAATTATTTGTAACACAGGCCAGTTTCAGCACTCAGCACAATACAATTTCAAACAATACGTGATGAAAATTAATTTCCAAGTCTGTTCAGAGGCAGATAACATTCCTGGTTACATTGCTAGTCCCGCTGGTGTGCTCATTTTCAAGTAATCATATTAGAGGCAGATGTCGCACAAGAATGTGACTCCGCTAACTATTAGGAGACACTGAGCTCCTTTGTCTTCTGAGGCAAGTTTCCATGGGATTATACTGAGCAGAATAATTTGAGATTAAAAAAAAATAAAGCCACAATAACAATCCTGAAATGATTTAATGGGATATTTCTTTAATCGTCCTTGTATGGAAGAATCCAAACTAATCAGGGGTAAAGGGACACCTCTCCCCAGGGGCACATGGCCATGAGATGCTAGCTCACATCCATTTTCTGTGGGACTGAGACATTTAGTGGTTGCTGGTGTTTTTACAAATCTCTCTCCTAGGTGAAATTGCAGTCTCCTCCTGCCAAAAAGCAGTAGTCATTTTGGGTTTTGGAGGGGGCTCCTTTTCTAGATGAGAATATACAGATATTCTCATCGCTTTAGAGATGCTTTCAAAACCCAGGTGCAGAGCTTTGGCATCAGCAACTTCCCCAGAGCACTTTATAGCACATAAATCTTGCTCCCGGTTAATCAAACACTGCTGGAGCTTGCCAAGGAACCATGTGAATGGAACACACTCTCCCTCCCTTCCCGCTTATCAGAAGTTGCTGCTGCTTCTTCAGAGGCAGAGTGGGGTTTTTTTTGCCTTAAATGTGACTTTAGGTTTATTAAGGATGCTGACTTCATGGGCTGTGGGCATTTTCTGCACAAAGAAGCTTCTGTTTTTCCAGTTTTTCCAGAATTGCCCTTGGTGGGCCAGCTGCTCTTCTGCCTTCACCCTGCTCTGGAGCAGGCCCTCTTGCTCCCGCTTTCACAGTGATTTGCCCTGGCTCTAACCCCAGTTTCATGCCTCAGCAAGGCTGGAGCTGCTTTTCAGTTTGGTCAGGGAGAATCACACTGTTTCTCCCAGGCTGGGAGAAAGACTCAGCTGAGCACCTGGCTGCCTTCCTAACGCTGGAACAGAGCAAAATGCAAAGTGGTAAAATGGGCTGATGTGACAGCCCTTCTGCTGCGGGTGTTTTGGTCCCCATGCTCCCAAGGATCAGTGTCACAGAGCAATTCAGAGCGCATAGCTTTTATTTGATGAAGAGCTTTGAGGGGCTAGGAAAGGAGGTGACACTCTGAGACCACCCTTTCCCACCAGAGGCACCTCGTGCTGCACTGATAGAAGCTGAGCCATGCAGATATGGAGAAGGCTGCTCCTCCAGCCTGACAGAAAATCAACACTAGCACCTGGAGCAGGGACTGCATGTAGAGGTTTGTTCCATCTCCTGCTTAGCTGAGGTCCCTACTTTAATCTATACAAACATCTTGTTTTATCTTAATGAAGTTATGTAAAGAGTTCTCCACTGAAAAGGCCAGCCCAGGATTTTCTTTCTTGCCTGCAAAGCTGAGATGAAAAGGACTGCCTGCAGCCTGAAAATATGTTTCCTCAAGGAAATGGAAAGAAGAGAACGTTGCTTATATTAATGCTTTATATCAAGCACCTTTGATTTTCGAGGGGTAAAAATTATCCCTGACCCTGCTGCTGCCTCTAGGTTTTCATAAGCCTTTTTCCCACCCTGCTGGCTCCAAGGTCAGTCTGCTGCACTTCTGCTTTGCTCTGTTTTAATTCTGGTCTCTGAGCACTGATTTCTGTGCACAAGACATGGAAGCCACACCCCAGTGCATGCTACTCCCAGGCATTAACAGCCTTGTGCTAAATAAACACACAAAGATACTTCTGCATCTGGTTTTACTGGCAGCAGAAAGAGACATTATATGTCTCTGGAAATCTGATAAAGCACTGACATATAAATCCTGGATTGCAAGCATTACCAGTTTAACTCCATTGGACTGAATTTGCTGCAATGCTTAAGGCTGAGAATAAGATTTCTTACTTTTTCTAAGCACTGTAAAACAGACAATTTTAAAATTAGTATTTGGCAATATCTACAAATTTCTGCCCTGAGGTAATAACCCCCCAAATTCAGTTTCTGCAGTCTGACATGCTACCATAGGGTAATGACTTTCCATTTGTTCTGCTTTATTTGTGGATCACTGCACAAGCCTGTCTTTACTCCTTATTTTATCTTTACTACTTATTTTACAAACCTGAATGGCTGCTTGGTAGAGGCTGGGCTGGTGCCTACACGTTCTCTAGTCTATACCTTACTCTGCCACAAAGTTCCTGAGTGATTATGGTAAATGCTCACATTTCTCCCAGTTTTCAATTTCCTATCATTGCAGTATGCATTTTCTTTCTCCTACACTTTGTCTCTAAATTCCTTGGACTACAAAATACCCCTTTACACATGCATCTAGAGCTTGCTACAGATTCTGGTTAAGTTCTGAGATGCTAGAAGCAATATGATTAAATTTTAAAAAATAATCCGTTGTAGGTTTTGTCACAACAATATCTGAGAGGAGTATGGAAAAGAGGAAAGATAGAAAAAGAGTGGAGTGGGAGTGAAAACAGAGAGTTTAACCTTGGCCATTGCTGATGGTGACTCCTCATGAAGAAAACTGAGCAAGGAGGACATGAGAATTTCCCTCCCCAGGGACTTCCCTGGCCTGGAGAATCCAGAAGGATCTGGTTATTTTAACAAGGACATCTGTTTAAAATTGAATTATTGCTCCCTTGTAGCACCCATCCCCACCCTTTTTAAGAACTGCAAGTGTTCTGGCAGGAAACTTGCCTCCCTGCTACCAAAACAGAGCTGTCACCTTTCTCAGCAGCCAGGGCAGTCTTAGGCAACCATCACGGAGAAAGTCATTGCTAAAATACTCAGTTCAGTGTGTTTAAAGAGGCTTCATAAAGCAAAATCAGAGAGAAGAACCCTGAAAGGGATGACATCTTTATTTAACACACAACATTTTGTTACTAGTGGTATAGCTGTTCACAGTGCATGTTCACAGGCTCCATTTAAGGAGTGTATTATCTGTACATTAAAAACTCACTTGAAGTGTTATGGAAAAAGAATGTCTGCTGATAACATTGACACAAGCAAAGCTGTGAGTACTTAACTGCTTATCTTTCCCTAAGTGCCCTCTTAGAAACACACATCTTCACATGCAACTTAATTTACAGACCTTAGGTATGAATGAAATTTGCCCCACAGCTCTTTCTTCCATTTGATTATTGTGGATACTGGTCTGGATTCTTTTCTTAGCTCTTTGATTTAAATGAATATGTCTATCTGTCAAATTTTGACCTCTTCTGAAGAAATGTTGCTAGCACCCTTGCCCATATTTTGTTATAATTAAATAGTTTATGTGTTTTGCCTTGATGAAAGTGTAGAATTTGTCCTTTGGGGTCTGTGTTGCATTTATAAAGTTTCTAAATGGGCCTTTGTAGTTAAATCCTAGAGATCAAATCCATTGAAGAGCGATGGTATACAACAAAGCTTTGTTAAGTAAGAAAATACATTATATGTGTGCGTAACAAGAATTTGAGGGCAAAATTCCTCTGTCTGGGCCACAGAATAGGGGCAGCAGAGGTGCTGGAGATGTACCATGGCCAGCGGCTTGGGTGTGATTACGTGCTGTGTTAAGCTTTGATGGTAAAGCTAGCTTCAGATGTTCCAGTGAAACAGGATCATTCCAACCATCATGTTTAGTAATTTATTTTTCCACTAAAAGCCGCATGTCCTTCAAAAAGGTGTTCTTGTTGAAACAACTTAATCAGCAACAGACACTATGGCAGAACATAGATCTCCCACGCACTCGGTGGCCCAGGGGAGGATTTCACCAGGCTGAGGGGCACGGCGTGTTCACAAGAGAAAGATGAAAATAGCTGTGGCGTGTAAGTGTCATCCCGGGCTCGGTCAGTTTGACACTTTACACAAGCACCACTTGAGAACCAGGGAGGGTTACCGGAGCTGAGTGTGAAGTATATGAACCTGAGCAGCATAAATGTCACAGGAATAAGAGCAGTTTGGGAACCGCTGTCTTTTCGTAAATGAGCCTCCTGTCTTTGTTTACAGATATGATTGAAGTGCATCCATCAGTACATTCAAGTATGATTATTTTCCCCTTTCTCTTTCCCTTTTCTTTAGACAAGAATAGAGCACAAGTTATTCTAAGTTTGCAGGAAATGACATGGATATTAATCACTGATTAATCAGGATCTCTAACAAAGCCCTTCTATGCTGGATATCCACATCACCGTGGCATTGCAGATGTCAGAATTGCCATTGTTCTGCTAACAGTGACATGTCCTTGTGCTTCCCACTTGGCATCTCAGGGCACTTTGCAGCTCCAGTGAAAGCAATCCATGCTGCTATTGACGGGCTGCTCCTGCCTTCCGGACAGGAGGAAAGGCACAGAGACATGAAACGACTTGGCCGGATCACATGGGATCCCAGGGAGAGTCAGGAAAGGAACACAGGTCTTCTCAGTCCTGGCACGGGGAGGGAACTCTGTTTCTTATAAACAAAATAACTCACATACCTGACACGAAAGGATGCATCACGGTGATGAATGTATGTGTGCGTACGTGTACATGTAGGTAATACATATATAATATGTGTGAGATATATAATACTAGATGTGGAACTCATTAAGTCTTGGCCAGAAAGAGCTATTTGTAATGCTGGCTGAACAAATTTATGGAAATCAGTCATTAGTGAAATTAATAAGCTTTACAGTATTCTTCAGGCAAATCAAATGCTTGTAGAACTTTTAATCCCGGAGCCCTGACCTGGAAAATAAGTTATTATGGAAAAATGAGTTTTAATGGAGCGTGAAGATGTATAAAGAGAGAATATCCTTTGCCCATCTTCCTGTCATCACCCCCCAAGGCTGTTCTTGTCCTAGACCACCAGGATCAGCCTGTGAGCCAGGACCTTTCTTGCAGAGCTGGCAGCAGGGGGAGGTTGCCGGTTTAAGAGGCTGTGGAGGCAGTGTCAGCAGGGCCAACGAGGATTAGACAAACTCATAAACAAATAGAGCAAGCAGGTATGTGACCTCTCATGTCTCAAGTTGGAACATGGAAAATTCCAGTTAGAAATAAAACAAAATATTTTTACCATGAGGGTGATCATACAGAACAAGTTGCCCCAAGAAACTGTGGGATTTCCAGTCCTTGGAGATGTTCAAGATTGGACTGGAAAAGTCCCTAAGCAAGCTGATCTGAGTAGACCTACACTGTGTTGGACTGAGTGGTCTCCAGTGCCTCCCAGCCTAAATTATCCCTTGATTCTCTGCCTATGGATGCGGGAGCGCACAAGGAGATCAGACTGCAGGTCTGGCTGTGCACCAAAAAAAGACAGTGGGAACACCAATGCTTGGTTGTGCAAAACCTCTTTAAGTCAGCCCATGAAGTACAGGGCACTGCCTTAGCCATGAGGACTCTCCAGATCCCCACTCAGGTGCCCACCCTGGAGGTGGGAGATCCCCATTGCCTCGTCAAGCACTTTTGTGATGGCAGCAGGATGGCATAGCAGTGGGAGTTGCCTCATCAGGAATGGCAGGGGAACAGGTGTGCACAGGGTGTGCATGAGGCACATATGGCAGGATGCTGGCACTGGCTCACAGCAAATACTTTGCTTCTGCTGCAACTTGCTCCCAAAGTGTTTCCTGCTGCTTACGGGAATCCCATGCCATGGGCACAGCAGCATTGTGCACAGTCAATATGGGAACATGTTCCCAAAGGCTCTCTGCCCTTCTCAGCAGAGGGCTGTTAGTCCACCTCATTTAGGAGAAGAGACGTGGGGTTTTTATTTCTTTTCACTTCACTGCTTTCTGCCTATCCCATGTAAGAGAGACATTTTGCCTGAGACCCCTGACCCATCCCTTCTCCATTCCCTATTTGCAAGGTGACCGAGGGGGCACCTTGCTGAGATACAACATCCTCATGCCACCCATCCATCACAGCTCCTTGGGCTGCTGTGGGCTCGACTCATTGAGGTCACCACCATTCTCCTGCCTGGCCTCAACCTTCAACCTGGCCTCGACCCTCAGTTCTACGATCCACATTCAGCTCGTGTGGGGTTTCCTCTCCTGGTTACCATCTCTTCCTTTTACTTCTCACTCTTGTCCTTCTCCTCATCTGGCTCACTTTCTCCCTGCATGACTGATCTTGCAGGAGGATGCATTTTCTCTACATTCTTGCCCAGCCCTGCTCAGATGGTTGCCTTCAGGACTCCCATAATACTCTCAAGTCTCATGACTTTTAAGGCTCATTTCTTTGCTCTTCTCTTTGGGGAGTTTCCAGCCTCAGCTCCTTGAAATGGAATGCTGTCAGGATGCTGTCCTTGGGCATCAGATCCATGGGAACCCCTGAGGTTTATCTGGAGCTGGCCCAACCCTGCCACCAAATGGTGGTTTCCACAGTCATGGTGCATCAATTTCCGAATATTAATCACACATTTTACCCGGGTGGAGTCCCCACATTGCCAGCCCTAGTAAGGGAAGTCAAGAAAGATCTGGTAGGTACATTGGCTGGGCATCAAGTACACATTCACTCAAAAAACCCATGCAACAAGCTTGGCCCATCACTTATAAGAGCAGAGGAAGTACTCAGCTTAAATTGCATTTTGTCTGTGCATCTCAAATGCCTTACACTAGCTGGCATGTCAATGCTCATTTATGCTCATATGAAGAGGTAATGACAACATGAGATGCATTAACGGGAAAGAAGACACTGAATTTCAAGTGTCTGTACTAGAACTGGGAGACTGTTTTAATGTTTTGTGCGTCTTCCTGCCTTGAAGTATTTCAAACACTCATGTCTTGTTTGCTGAACACTCTGAACAATATACAGGTAGTTCCAGATTGATTTCATAAATCACCTAAAGAACAAGACGATCTTTCAGAGCAGAAAGGACATTTTGAGGAAGTTTATTTTTGAAATGGCAATGTGTATCTGCTTAGTGCTTTAGACAGAATAAACCTCAACTGTTGGGCCTGAAAACCACCTGGAAAACATTAGGAAAGGCCTGTGTTCAGTCTGTGACATTGTATATTTCTGTATATGGGTGAATGTACACATATATAGACAAGTATGTATATATGTATACAAAAACTGAGCATAATGAAAATAGATAAGACCAAAATTCACAAGCCAAGTCATCTTCAAAGCTCAAATTTAATTTTAGATCAATGCATATTTTTGAGACGGAGTAGAGATATGCAGCAAACCAGAACCAGGCTGTATAAGCAGTGACAGGGGGCAAGTTCCTCCTGCCGAGGTTCTACTGGAATGGCTGCACTGGCAGAGCCCCGCAATGTGGGCTTGTACGCACTAATAACAGGACCTCCATAGCTGGTACAGTAACACTGTGTCTCCAGGTAATGAAGCTGGGTCAGCAAAAGAGATCTTGGAAGGTCCTACCCAATGCTGATGTTACATCTCAGAAGGATTTCCAGAGTTTGTCTTTGTTTTCACTGGGATTGAAAACCTAAATTTTCAAATTATTCTGACGGAAACTTTGGAACCAACAAACACAAGCTATGGTTGCTTGATTTAATTCATTCTACTGATCTGATTAATTCTGATTTTTCAGTGTTCCCATTTTCAGGTGTATTACATGAAGATAACATGAAGATCATATGATCCATGATGTAACAAAATATCAAAATGAAAATCTGTTCTATAGTGAAAAATACAAATTGATTCACTCTCAAAACAAGTAGAATAGATTCGTTTAACACTGCCTATAACTTTTCTACTGGATTTCACAAATCTTTCAGATTTTAATAGAACCAATTAGTCTAATTTCCATAGAAATTGAAATTTCCATTATTTCCATTACCCAATATTTAAATACTAAATAATTAGACAGTAAAAGACATACCTGATGGCCAGCAGCTCCATGTAGACAGGTCCTGCCTGTAAGTTAGGTAGAACTTTTTATCAGAGAAGGCAATGTACCATTGGAGAGACTTGCCAAGGGATGTGACAGACAACCTAACACTTATATTCTGTATTCTGTAAATCAAGATCAGATAATTTTTGAAAGGCATGCTTTGCATCAACAAGAGATTATGAGGCAGCAGAAGAAAGGTGAAGTGAAATTCTGTAACTTGTGTAAATGATCGGAAAGACCTTTCTTACCCTATTTCAAGCTATGGTTTTCTGACTGAGTTCTGAATTCAGTAAAAGGGGACATGCACAGTGATTTGTCATACCCACTATCCTACCTGACAAACAGCTTTCTGGTTCAGCCCAAGTCCCTGTAAAAGACACAGCACAGCCTGCCTGCGTGCCATATTTTTTATTTATGCAGATGTGTTATTTCTATACATTTATATGGGATCAACTTAATTACTCATGGTGTAATAACTCTGAGTTTTGCAAGCTGGGCCGCTAACCACAGGAAGGGTCCAGCAGCTGGACTATGAAGTGGCTTCAGCAAAAAGAAGTACATGACAGATCGTGCTGTTCCCACTGGTTGTCCTGAGGAAGGTGACATCCTCCCACTCCACACCAGCCTCTGTTTCTGTGCAAGTGATAAATTGGTGCCCTATGTTTGGTCTCTGTCATGAAGTGAACAGAGAAATTGATTATCATTGCTGTTCTCTTGTGAATAATAATGAAAGGATCCCCTTTATTTTCATGGACTCTTTAGTATTTGATCACCTGCCCCACTTGAGTGAAGTGTCTCTTGCCAGGGAAACACCATGGGATCTGCTGGCCACGCTGACAATTCCTCTTAGCTCCGGCTCTTTTGGGTGCAGAGACAAGTCTGTCCTTGGTACTAAGAGGTCATAACTCATGATATCTCTGATCTGAAAAGATTTGTTGCAAAGCAGTCATCCAGCAACCCCTCTGACACAAAGGAGAAATGATGCTGCTTGATGTCCCGCTTGCTCTACCGTGGATCACCAGAATTTGTGTTAGGAGCAAACCCAAAAATTCAAAACTCAGTGAGGCTGTTGTCTTTCCAAATAAAGAGAATGAGGGAGAGAAGTCATATTTCTCTTATTCTAGGCTGTCACATCTATCTTCAGCTCTTTCCAGCCATTGTTAGTGGTCAGTGACATTCTGAGCTCTTAAACTGGATCCAGCTGTGGTCCTCCTCCAGGCTGTTGTAGTTCAGTATACAAAAACACACATGGCTTGGACAGGATTTTTGTGCTGCACTTGGTGCTTTCTCCAACCCTTTCTACAAACCCCTGCGTGAAGTCTGGTCACAATACAGAATGAGAAAAACAAGGCAGAAACTGAGGACGGGACAGGAGAGGAGACTTCACACTCATTGCCAAAAATAACGGACCCCTCCAAAATCACAGTTTCCTTCCCATTTTTGTACAAAGCATGCATAGAACTATGCCTTAGCGTGAAGAGTTGAAGCCCTTCTCCTGTATTTGTCTGAAGCACTATAGTGTCCATTGCTGCCTTTCGGGCTCTTCCCAAGCACAATATGTCATGCAGCAATGCCCTTTGGTAATATGCACTTTGGATGAGGAGAATTCAAGAGACTTCAGGAAAGGAGGGATTGTGGCACACGGTCTGCCCTCAGACCTCCACTGCTAGGCCCTGGCCCTAGCTCCTCTGCTCACACCATGCAGAAAGAGCCCAGGGACACTGCTTGCAGCTGGTCCCTGCCACAGGAAGCAGCTGTGTCTCCAGCAGTTTCCTGCTTTTCACCTTGTTTCTGTCTCCTTCTACTGAGCACTGGCACAGGTTGCCCATAGATGCTGGGAAGTCTCCTTCCTTTAAGATATTCAAAAGCCATCTGTACTTGGGCCTGGGCAACCTGCTCTGGGTGGCCCTGCTTGAGCAGGGAGGTTGGACCAGAGAACTTCCAGAGGTGCCTTCCAACCTCAGCCATTCTATGATTCTTTGATTTTCTCATAATTTACTAGAGACCAGTGCCAGGAGCAAATTGTGATCTGCCACCAGCTCAGCCGTGCTGCCAAGTGGGTGGTGGATGAGAGGGGCCCGGCCCTTCAAGCCACTCCCTGCCCCTTTGCTGCTGCCGCCCTCACCAAAGGGACATCTTCTGCTCCTCAGGGCCTCCCAGAGGAGTCTGCATGTGTGTCTCTTTGCAATCTGGGACAAAGAAAATGTGAGAAGAGGCAAAGAACAGTCGGAAGAAAGAGGAATGAGAAGAGGGCAAAGAGCTACTAAACAAACAGATTGGCGGCTTCCAGCCATGCAGCACTTGTGTAGTTCCAGCCCCTGGCCAAACAGCTTCAGCTCTCCCAGGCTTTGGCCGTCGTGAGGTTGGGGGAGAGAGGGAGGGGACAGACAATAGTTTCACAAGGACATACTGTTCTTGAGCAACTTCTGTGCAGGTATAAACATGATTTCCTGCGGCACTGGTTGGTACATAAGTCTCCTCGCGCAAGCAGGGCTGGATACATTTGTTTACTGTGCCTGATGGGAGGAAAACTACTAACATATATTTTATTTATGAGGTGGAGCGATACTTCTTGTGTGTGTGAAGTAGGGAGGGAATTGAATGCCTCTCCTGGGTTTCTAATTTGAGTGGCTGAGGACTGGTTTTGTAGATGTATGTGGAGGAATGACTTAAAAGCTATACCAACCTCAGCTGTGTAAGACGATCAGTGAAAGACAAGTGCCTACAGCTGGGTACATTCACAGGTCCTACACCTTTCTTCGGGACTTAACTGCTTCTTAAGTTGCCTGAAAGAAACCAAAGGTGGACTTAGGAGGGATTGTACCACTGTGGTCATCAGATCTGTCTTGCCCAGGAATTGCTCTCTTGGCCATGACCTACTGGTAGTAGTGCTTATGTATGGTGGCTGATTAGGTTGCAGGGAGACCTTGAAGAGGGCACTGGAGGACATTTGTCCTGGCTGGACAAAGATGTTCTTCCTAGAGTCTGAGCAGAAGGTAGTTTCTCAGACAAGGGATCTGCAACAGGCAGTGGAATGGAAGCAGGAGGTGAAGAGGCAAAGAAGGTTTGAGGAAGAACCATGGTACCAGGCAGAATCCAGTGAGACCAAGTGCAACAACGAGGTAAGGAGAATATGGAGGCTGTGTGAAAACTCCAAGAATGAAACTGGGAGTCATTGTGGACTAGGTCAGGAAGTAATGGAAAAGACAAGGAAAAGAGAAGCCCTCCAGATGCAGAGCTGGAGAAGAGCAGTGGGGGCTGTTTGGCTCGAAGTACAGAGAAGGAGGCGGAGACAGTGGGATGAGCTTTGAAAAACAGCGTGCAGAGAGCAATGTGCTGCTCCAGAGTGAGTCATTTAAAGGCAGTTGGGGTACATTTGCCCTGCAGTTACTTATGTGAATGCAGCAAATGATTAGATTTGCTGGCATGGGCCATTCTGCACAGGGCAGGTTACTATAGCAGTGTTTACTTTTATGGCAAACAAACTTATTCAGTGTGAGTTACCTTGGGGACAGGCCTCCCAACTGAGCAATAGCGATGTTGCAGCTCAGCCCATGTTTGAGCCTTTTCTTAGGCCCTACTCCCAGGAGGATTTGATAGAAATCACTTTAAGAAAGAAAAAGGCACGTAGCCTCCTGCTGACTTATGTTAGAGCTGAATGGGGTTTCTGTGCAAACCAGTCCATGCAAACATGGGGCTTTGGAGAGATAGGTGGAATTTGTTGAAAGTTTTGATCAAGTAGAAAGAAAACATGTTCTGTGTAGGGGTGAGAATGGGGGAAAGATATAAGTGATTGAGGGAGATAATGAAAAGGTCAAAAAAGACTTCCAAATTTTGAGATTTTCCTCCTTTTAGCATTTTGTTTGGAACCACCATTTTTTTTTTTGTTCCAATCTCATCCCGTTTTTGCAGTCCTCTTCTTACAAGTTTTTTTTTAAGGGTTTAGATGACTTGAGAAGAAATCACTTTATTTTCAGAGGGTTTAAAGGGTCTGAGGCTTCCAAAGTTGCTTTCTCTACCATCTCACAAAGAAGTGGGAATATGAAATACGCTGCATAATGTAAGTGGTGGAAATGAAGCCTGCTGCACGGTGGTCAGCCCAGAGCTGAGTACTGCCTGGAGGTGGAAGTGGCTGTGCTCTGTAGGAGAGGGAAGAAGCAGTAAATGTGCACGATGCTGCTGTGACAGGGTGGGGAAGGAAGCATCTGAAGATCTGGTCCCTCCCTCGGTCACACAGATCCATTGTATCACAGCTCTTGTGTGTCTGTGTGTAACATCACCCTTAGCTCGTGATGTGTGTGCAGTGGGGGATCTAGACACAGCATGAGGCACTGGCTGGCCTATGTGTACTTGCCTGCAAGAAACATCATACTCACTTCCCCAGCAGTTTCTTCACCAGATCAACTGGATAAACGTCAGCAGTGACTCGGTGAGAAGTGTCTGGCTGCCACTGCTGTGCCAGGCACAGGTTGCCCAGGCCCCCTAACAGCAAGGGCTAATTGCATCAGCTTCCTTATTGCAAAGGACTTCCTTCTCCCAGAGAGAAAAAGGGCCTGGTTTCATTTCCCCCCTTGAAGTATCCCAGTCTCTGAGTCATCCTATCCACAGAATTCAGGGCACAATTTAGCCTGTCATATCCTGCTTTTTATGTGAAGAAAACAATGAGCAGCCAGTCTGCCAACAGGGTCCTAACACTGGTGCTTGCTGCCGGCCCTGAGCGAAGTCTGAGGGGATGTGGCCAGCGTCACTCCGGGAAACAAGAAGGCATCTTCAGTCCTTGTATCCGGATGGATACACTTGCACATCCAGACAGGGCTCCTGTTTGCAGCAGGACCACTCGTGCTAGGAGGAGTTTGCAATGATCTTTTATAGTGTAGCCAACAGGAGCAGGGAGGTGATCATCCCCCTGTACTCNTGAGTCACCGTCCCTAGCGCTGTTCAAGAAGCAGCTGGATGAGGTGCTAAGGAATATGACTTAGTAGCTTAGTGGGTAGGGATGATGATAGGAGGACGGTTGGACTGGATGATCTTGTAGGTCCTTTCCAACCTAGTGTTTCTATGATCCTGCAACCAGTTAAGGGCATGATGTTTCTTCTGAACTTCAGCAGGTTGCACTGCAGTGTGCGTTTGGCTTCTATCTCCTGGATGCTGGCTTCCAAGTCACAATTAACTGCTGGGTTTAGTATGTTTGAAGATGCTCTTTGTCACTTCAGTTTTGCTCTATTGCTGCTCATTGACTGATATCAAATTACCGTACTTTTTTTTTTTTTTGAAAGTAGCATTAATAGGAAGAGTGTGGCAGGTGACAGAAAATCTGCTGCACGAGATGCTTCTGTCCCTGAATTCACTTGAAGGCTTGGTGATGTCTCAGTATCCAGGTACAAGTGTGATATGATCTCTGTTGGCCACTGCACTGTGTGTCCACTTTGTCCCAGCCACAGGGATAAAAACAAAATTTGTTCTCCTTCATCATCAAAATGTTCTGCGAATTATATCAAGACTCTACATCTCATGAGAATAACAAATGCCTCTTCTTTAGAATAAGCCACAATTTTTTTTTTTTTTTTTTCCCCCAAAGCCCACTTTGGGCCATAAGGGGGAATGTAAGCTGTAGCTAAAATCTCTTTGAGTGGAGACCGTGGCTCCAGTAGCTGCCCAGGGATTTTGCAGCTGTTCTGCAGTAGGGATGTGCAATAACTGTGCACAGCGACGTACACATATTTTCTTTCATAGTAGATGTTAATTTATGAGCTTGCTTAGAACTTCGACACTTGGCCGTTTTACACTGCACCTTTTTTTGTTGCACATAGACAGCATTTTCTGAACCAGGATGGCAACTGGATAGGGGATTGCCTCAAATCCCCCAGTGAAGCCTGCTGCTCAGAAATTCCACCCTATCTCCAGTCAGGTCTCTTATCACAGAATATTATTAGTTCCCTCTAAAAGGCCTTGAGAGTAACCTAAGATTTAAATTGTTATTATTATTATTCAATATCTCAAATGGGAAGAAGAAAAGAGAAAAGGTAATGGAATTAATATTTCTGGTTAGAAGATGCAGAGATTTATCTCCAGTGCCCTAGCAATATGTGACACATCTGTAGGTCTGAAAAGAAACTCTCTTCCCATTGTATCAGGCTCATTGTTACTGAGATAAGCAAGCGTTAATTGTTTCAGGATGGTGGTCCCATTGCATAGCTTTCCAGTGCTCCCCCCAGAAGCTACAAGCTTCTGTGGGGCCCCTGAAGGCCAGATTTTGTGCCACCAGCACTCTGCAGGTGGGCACCCAGCCAGGGGGAAGGAAGGATCAGAGGAGCTTTGCAAGGCTGTCCCAGTGCAACAAAAGGGGATTCCCATGCAGTAGGTGGGACTGAATGGGCTACACACTGGGCTGTGCCAAAGGCAGCATCTAGTCCCTGCTTCCTTGGCCAACAAACACTGCCGAAGCTCCCTGTGACTCTGGCCCCTTCTCCCCCAGATTATTCTTTTGCTTTCATATGAAAGAATTCTTCAAGCCCCATGTGAAATGGAATATTAGAGTTGAAAGGAATGTTCTATTTGATCTGCTTTTTAAAACATTTACTGGTACTCTAAAACTTCCAGCAAACCAGAAAAAATCAAGTTATTTCAGCGTGGTTTGAGCATTTGGTTAGCTTCTGGTTTCTGGAGATACTTTCTACAATACTTAGAAGTAAGCACACGCCCAGATACTTCACTGAATGAAGTCCTCAGTTCTTCGAATGCAGGGGTCAGACAGCCACGATATCGCAGTGCTGCAGAGACATGCAAAAGGACCTGTTCTTGGGCTTCAGTTGAGAGGAGCCTTCCAGAGCTTCATTTCTAAAACCAGACAAATCTCTGGAAGGTGTTCTGACATGTATTATAACAATAAATAAATAATCACATGGCATTTTATTGCAGCATCAGAACTCTCTTTACAAGGGATACCAGTGACTCTGGATGAAGCCAATTCTAATTACAGATAAAAGGTTTGATGCATGAAAAGAGGCTGGTATTTACACCCAATTATCTGAGGGTGGAGAGATAGGGATGCATTTCCTTTTATCATTTTCATTAAATTTCTTTTGAAATTAAAAGACTCCTTGAGTTTCTGAAGATGCAACAGTCTTTTCAACTTGCCATCCATGAGATACATGTTGTTTTCCAAGCTGAGATGCATAAGTTCAGACTCTGGGATTTCTCTCCTCTCCCTTGACTGCAGCACAGCATTGGATGGTGCTTGCTCATGTAGTTGCTTGCTTGCCATCTCTACACTGAAGTTTAATCTCCTGGATTTGCATTTCATGTATTTCAGGACTGAGGCCACGAATCTCTTATTTGTAAACCGGCTTTGCCTTCACATCACCCAGCATAAATCGCTTTGAGTGAGTGAAATCTCCATGCCTTTGGGCCCGGTCACAGCGGGTTCAGCAGCCTCTGGATAGTTAGGAAGGGTAATGCAGGCTCATTGAATGCTAGCAGAAGGCACTCGGACCTATAAATGCCAAATTACCCTGGAGGACCCTCTGTATTTGTTCAGAATGAGAGAATATGGGGGGGGGGGTAGGAAGCAGCCAGGTGGACATGTTATCCCAAAGAGAGCAGCTCTCATGGATGGAGAAAAGCAGGACCTTGACAGCTCCATTTGCTACTTGCAGTACAGAAGACCTTGTCTTTGCCATTCCTCTCCCTTCTCTCTTCTAAGCGCTCTGAGCCCAGACACTTTCCTTGATCTCAGAATAAGTCTTTTCTCTTCTTTGCCTCTCCATCTGCAAATTGGGGATGATGTGCGTAAAGCTCTCTGAAATCCTCTACGGGGAGGTGCCACAGAAGTGGAAAGTATTAGCTATCAGTATCCTTGTTAATATTCTGCTCGACTCTGAGTGAAGTCACATAATCCTGTGTTTGGGTCATCACTGTTTGTTGCTATGGAAATGTGTGTTATCAGATATTACAAATTCAGTGTGTGAGGACATCTGAGGAGGGGGAAAATCCTTTGTTTGAATAGACACTTGTGTAGGTGGCAGAAACTTTGCCAGAAAGAAGAGAATTCACCTTTTTGTCTTTCATTCTCTGAAATTTGCTGGAATGAGTCAATATGAGCTCCCCCCGCACACCCCCCAAAAGCTGGTATCTCTTACACGATGCACGATTCCGAAATGACTGCACATGCTGGGTGAATTTCCTGCAGTCATATGTGAGTGCATCTGGTAGGATCATTAACACCAGAGCAGAAGACAAATGCAAAGTATGTGCTTGACCATATGGGTGAACGTGAGCTGCTTAAGAGTGTGCACCGTAATGGAGATGGAAAGTCTTACGAGAGAAGATAAGTATCCCCCCATCTCTTTGGTAAGGGATTAAGGCAGTTGGTCTTGCAGGAGTATTCATAGAGCCTAAGGCCAAAGGGGACAGTTAGGTCACCTAGGCTGACCTTCTGCCTGTTACAAGTCATGGTATTTCATCCAGTGACCCCTGAGCTGAGCCCTGTAACTTGCATTGAGGCTGCAGCCAAGCTTCCAGACAGACTGAAAAGGCAAATGCTCCCAGCACCCGTGCCAGTTTGCTCCAATGGGTAAGCACTCTCTCTGGCAAGGTACAACTGATAAGGGTGGGCGAGGGTTAAACCAAGCTTACTGCAGTGTGGTCAAGCCCAGAAATGGATGAGCTGGTGGCTTTACATCACCATACGCCTCAGTGCCTCCGGGCTCCAAACCTCTGCACAGCTCTGTGTTTCACATCATACATGAATTTGCCTTTACCCTGGGAATGTTTCCTCACTGCACAACCACTTGGTCTTTCTTGAGGGAAACAGAACAAGCTCTTTGGGCAGTTTGCTGTTCATTTCTACAGTTCTCTCTTGCACCCTCACAAAATCTGTCAGTATTTTTTCAGTCTGTATATACCCAGCACCTGTAAGTACTCACTGTTTTGTCCCATCTACCCATACAAAGATCTCCTGGTATATATTCAGCATCACTCTGATTTCCTGACCTTGCAGATTCCCTGAACAAAGGCTGCTGAAAGAGAAAACATGGTTCAGGTTTTGATAGTGTCTCTACTTGAGGTATTTCATGGCCACACTCTTATCTCATGCTTAAAGATGAAATGCAAGACACGCCTTTATTTCCCTTTGGATCTCTGTATTGAGTGCATTCCTCATCCTTTACCAGATTCTCATTGAGATTTTTTCCTCTGTGCTTCACAGAAAGCTGATTTCAGGGAGAAATGTGTCTAAAACCAAGCTGGGCAGACTGAGTTTTCTTAAACGTGTCTTTATTTTTAGCTATTCAGGCAGACCATAAAAGCTTGGTAGTTTCGGGGGGATGCAGCCACAGGCAGGCAGGGCTGATAAGAACTGCTGCTTGCACATCATGCATATACTATTTTTAGCAGGCAAACACCTGCACCCAGCACTAACAGAAGGCTCTGGCAGCGAGAAAATACGTATGTCTTTGTATGTATGCATATATTTGTGCATGCATATGTATATGTACATGTATGTGTATATGTACATATGTATTTGCCAATGTTTTTTTCTGTGACAAATATTTAATCCTGTATGCAACGTTCTCGTGGCAGACTTTACTCTCTCTGACTGAAGGAATATATGTTGTAGGGTAATTGTATATTGTGTTCTATGAATTTCCCATCTGCTAAGAAAGATGATACAGCTTTTATTTTGTAGCAGTTTCAGGTTTACAGTAAAAATCAAGCTGGGAATCTGAACAGAGGCTTGCTGTTTCTGCATCTCTACTACCATGGTGATTTTGCCATCAGAATTGAAACCACCAATTACGAGGCTGAATCATGAAACAAGACAGGGTCTACTTTGCTTTTCCATCCAAATGGGCAGAACCTGCAAAGCTCTTGGTATTCATAATTAGTATTAATACACTCCCAGTGACATCTCAAAATCAAGAGATACCCGGAAATGTTGCTGATCAGGTGCAGAAATGGTGAACTAAGATCTTGTTTGTAGGAAGCCGTTTTTGGACACTTTCCATGGCCAGCTCCATGCTATTGCAAACGACCCCAGTGCCATGGGTCTATTTTCATATCATTGGGAATCTCCCCTGACTGACAGTATCCAGAGCAGGTAGCAGAAACTCTTAGGAAGAATGCTGTATCTGCCCTCCCGTGCGTGATGAAGCAATGCAGGTGCTACGTTTTCTTGCGTGACAAGTTGTTCTTCGCAGACCTCAGCTTTTCTCTTTGTTCTTTGCAGTTCTGATGTTGGAGTTTGGTTTAGTGAGCATTACACAGACTTAATTGTCAGGGCTGTTGAAAGGAAAAACCCCAGGTAGGCATCAAATAACACACAACACAGTGCCATATAATTTCAGCATATTTAATAATACAAATTGTGTACATGATAGCCACAGTACATACCATTCCTTACCAAAACTCTACCTAATTAAAAAAAAGTTACAATTTTGTAGATCCATTTCATCTAGTTTCTCTGTATGGGATTGCAGGTGTTTGCATCATCCTTTTTCCCTCTATATCAACTTCTGATAATTTTGGCCACTTGCAATGAACATTTGGCAGAAGAAGGGGGCTTTCAGATACCCTACACTTGTAAAAGTTTTGTGAATACTCATCTACATGCTAAGGAGAAAGAAACCTCATTAGCTTGCAGGGAAAACTTGCAAAATGATCTCAACTGCAGCAGGCACAAAGGATGCCTACAGTAGATGTTACTATGGCCTGGCCATCCTGCATCCCGTGTTTTGTTAGGCACCAGAGTCTCCAGGCACAAGATATGAAGGCCTAAGCAGCTCAGCTCTGCCTCTTGGGCTATTCTTGGAGCTGCTTGTTTTCAAACCTCTGGGTACAACATGGGAAGCTCAGCCCTCAGCCCACAATTTATGAGCTGCAGCAACTAGACACTCTTCTTCACTTAACACATTTCTTTGCTGATCTCTTGTCAGTTTGAGACAAATGCAAAGCTCCTGCAGATCTGTGCTCATGTTCCTAAGCCTTGGCATCAACCATCTCCCACCGCTCATGGGATGATTTGTGTAGGGCCCTCTGTGGCTGTGAGTACCAGAATAAATGAATGGATGCCACAGCTGGAGAGCAAAGCCCTTGGCTGCTGCCAGCTCTGCTGCAGGCTATTGCTAAATGCTGCTCTGTTCCCGGGTAAGGAGTTTGCTTTGTCTCTCCTTGGGACATGTCTAGGGTATGTTCCAAGGGATATAGGCGTTAGGATCCAACAACAGACACAATTTTCAGTCCTGGGCTGAGCAGGAAGCACTGAGGTCTGGTTTGGCAGAACTGACTAAATTGAAACCATAGCCAGAAAGCACCAGTCTCTGACCCTGTTTTTGGGAGCCCTACTGCCTCACTGCAGCACAGCCAACCTGTCTTCCTGCCCAACTCCAAGAAATCCTGCCCTGGCCTTGCTCCACGGCTAGCTGCTGTTGACTTGGGGTCTGTGTGCCCCAATATTTTCTGGCTTGGCTTCTCCATGCAGTGGAGGAGATGCCCACAGCACGTGCTGGTGACCTGCCCCACTGCTGCTGGAGGTTTCTGGCCTTCTGGTTGTGTGGCTTCAGTCTGCTCTCTGCTTGCGTACAGGCACGTGGGGATTTGCCAGCAGAGAACAGATGCCCCTTGCCTGCTCTTGTGCTCCCTTTCATCAGATTTAAATGGTGCCAGGTACAGCTTAGGGGTTTTAACTGAGCAAAACAAAAATGATGGTGAAATGAAGCTATGGGTTTAGAGTGCATGACTGATAGCATGTTTCCTGCAGATACCCAAAGGCAAAATTTTGTTTTCTATTCACCTTGGCTACTGCAGGAGCCTCTCAGCTCACACGTGTTTCAGCTCGGGCCTTCATGGCAGCACTGCATGATGGTTATGGGTCCTCAGTGTCACTCTCTCCTCCTTCACTCACTTTTCACTCCCTGGTCCCACTCTCTGCTCGTTTTCTGCTCAGAAGCACTCCTGCAGCCATGTCTCCCCTGGCACATCCCTGCTCCCTCCCTTCTCTCTTGCTCAGCACCTCAGTCCTTCCCCAGCATCTCACGAAACCCACATCCTGCTCCCTGCAGGACCAGCCGCAGGGCCGAGCTCCTCTCCAGCCCTCTCCGAGGCTCTCCAAGCCTCTTCCTTCCGTGCTTTTCTCAGGCCAGACTCCCTTCTCCAGCTCCCCCACCGCCTCCTGCAAACCCTCAGCGCTCGCCCTGCCTCCAGCCCCAGGACGCCGACTTCCTCCTCCGCCAGCGGCCGTGGCAGCTTCCTCTGACCGTGGCTGTCCCAGACACTCTGGCTCCGCGGCACACCCTCCACGTGCACAACAACACTGAACCAAGGCTTTGCTTTCTTCTTCAAAAATCCAGCTCAGCCCCAGCAGCCACTCCATGGAGGAAACACCTGTAATGCATGCCGGTCGCTGCCAGCACGGACACCGAGCGGCCCCAGCGGCCTGCATCACCCTGCAGCCTCGGGAGTGCCATAGGACTGCAGCGCTCGCTCATGTCCTTATGTCCATGTGTCCTTCTGCCCATGGTGCCTGTAGGGCCACCCTGGTCTGCAAACTGGACATTGTGTTGCAATGCTGATGCTTTGTGGCTTGCAGAGGGCACCACAATTTTCAGTGGATCTGCAGAAAAGCGTCCCATTTTGGGGGAAGCTTGCATGAGAGATGGAGAGCGTTCAGTTGGAGGCAGCGCCTGTGGACAGGGCTGGGAAGGGACATCTGTGCCTCTCTCCCAGGAGATGGAGGAACGTCATCATCTATCGCAGGGAGCCCGGCCTGTGCCACTGTGACTCACCCCACGCACTGCCAGCTTGTGTAACAGAGGGCGAATCCCTCCCTGCCAGCTGCTCCTGTTGGAGCTTGCTAGGAGGCAGGCTGCAGAGCTGTCAGGATGGAGGCAGGACCTGTCCGTCCCCACACACTGCCACCAGCAGCAGCACTGCCAACCAAGTGCAGGCTGCAAACCCCAGCACTGCTCCCTGCCCACGTGGTTGCTGGCAAGCAGACAGCTGTGCTCCCCCCTTTGACGCTGCAGCTCTAAGCCAGCTGCATGCTTTCAGGTCGCATGAACTCAGCAGGCTTGGAACAAACTGCAGCTTGGCAGAGATGTCCAAAGACAACCCAGATGTTGCAGGAAGTGCTATCAGCCTGGGTCAGCCTAGGACTAATTCTGTCCTTGTAGGGCCATGGTGCTGCTGGCCTCCAGCCTCCCAGATAGAGCACTACTTTAATTTCCTGGAGGCTTGTGATCTTTTCAGCCGCCGTGATCTCAGATGTTGGAGTCTGAGTGTTACTGGCTGAAGCCCATTCTAGTGTACTTAATTTTCTGCTGCAATTTCAGATGGGGAAGTTTTTTGGATTTCATTCTTTCTAAGAGGTGGTTGTGTAACTCCTGGCTTGGGACAACTGCTGTGTTCCCATTCAGAGCAGCTGTGTTGCAGCAGTAGGTTTTGGTGATCCATATTACTTAGATATAGAGTTTGACATCTGTCTGCACATCCTTTGCTCTGGGGGGAACTCTGTGATGATAATGAATTAAATGCCTGACCTTGTTTGGGAATTTTACTGGGGAACATGTGCAGAATTTGGCTCATGGGGGTAGGGATAAACAGCCTGCTCTTTACATTTCTGTTTGCTTAATATGTAGGTGCTATGACAAATGCTGTCTGGAAAGCCCGGCACAGCTACAAGCTCTTCTTCTCAAGCAAACACCAGGTCTGCCTCCAGACCATAGAGTCATATTATGGCTTAGGTTGGAAGGGACCTTAACTGATGGGATGGGTGTCTGCTTTGGGAAGCAGTGACAACTGTGTCGAGGAATGCTCTCTGTGCAGGGTTGTGACAAGGAAAGTCTAATTCCTTCCCAGAGGAATGGGAAGTGGAGCGACATGCAGTCAGGAATTGTACATCTGTTACAGGTAAGGCTTGTGCCAGGGCAGCGAGTGGTGGTGTAAAGGAGGATCAGAGAAGTAAGGCTGCAGCTTTGCAGAGAGGATCCTGATGAGAGGATCAGGATGCTCTTTGCTTCTCAGGCAGAAGGCTGAGAAGTGACTTAATTGCGATTCCACCATGATGAGAGCTGCTCTGACTCCAAGCCCTATTCCTGTGCATTACAGAGAAGGACAGTTGGCATTGTCCTCAGTGTGGGTGTCACTGTGGTGACCCTGTCATAAAAATGTGACAGTAATACAAGCTCACAGCTCCTATAGGAGTCAGGAAGGAATTTATTCTCCCGAAGATGCCCAAAGTGAATATTTTTTGTTCACTTGCCACCTTCCTCTGAGGGCTCAGGATGCTTCCAGATCACAGTGTGACAGCAAAAGATCCACGGACTGAAGCGATCATGGAAATGTTCTTCTGTCAGGCTGACATCCACCTGGCTGGCCCTGCCCGTGCACCTCACGTGCTCCAAGAGGGTGCACACAGATTGGTTCTTCCTTAGGTAAACAGCAGGAAGCGTGCAGCTGCTGCAGAGGGCTGTGTGATTCAGCTGGCAGTTCCCAGCAGCAGCCCATGCCCGGACACAACTCTTACTGGAAATGCTCAGGTGTCATTTCCCCAGGATGGAGCTCGAGCTGGTGGGGTGCTGTCAGGCACGCTCCCCAAAGCAGGATGCAGGGATGGAGGATTTTGTTTCAGCAGCTCTGTCTCACAGGCTCAGTTTGAGCAAGATGTCCCTTCATGGTGGGTGCGCCTTGGGGGCAAGCAGGGGTCTGTGCCAGCAGCGGGGGCTAAGAGGGAACATCTCTGGCAAAGGAAAGGTGAACTGCTTCTTGGGGAGGAGCCAAGATGCTGGTGTTCTCACTTCTAAGATGGAGACACTGCAGGAAGGCTACAATGTCTCAGAAAGCTCTGGTGGGAATGTGTGTTTACATGCATATATGAGAGCAAATCCCCTTATGAAGCAAGAAAAGGCCATATAAAAGAGGAACACAGAAGATTTTATTGTCCAGGACTCCTCGATTTACTACCTGATAATTGATTTTCTTATAAGTTATGTATAGCATTCAAAAGGTGTGCAAAATTTTCTGTGTGCACCAAATCTTTCATTAAGAAATTACTTTTGCTCAATTTGAACATTCTCTGGACACCATTAATGAGGATTTTGCACAATATCACACTGAACTTTGTTATAACACTGGCATATCCTGGCCAGAGGACTGTGGTCCATACTTGAGCAATGAGTTAAGTGGAAGTGCAACAAAAGTGGTGCAATGGTTGTACATAGTTTTGTCACATCCCCTTGTGTCTCTTGACACTCACTCGGCAAGGGGTCAAAGTGATTACTGAGTCTGAGGTCCAATACTGTTTTTTCCTCGACTCAGAGAACATGGAGATGGTCTCTCTTTGCCTTCCTCTGCAGCAGTGGGTTGCAGGTTGACTGCTGGTGTTACCAAGGCTCAGCTTACCAAGCCTTCCTCTACCGCTGATGAACATCAGACAACAGCAGGATTGGTTCATCCCATCCCCAGTCTTTTATCTGGGACCCCGTGATCTTGAGAGGACCAAGATGCTTTGCCTAACAAAGTCACTGGACCCAGCACAGGTGAAATCTGATGGTGCATGACTGCCAAGCCAGGTAAGACAACCTAACGGCTCCCTCTGATTTCCAGCATCGGGTGTGTGTTGCTGTGGGCACGATGCCCCATGGGGTAGGATGGGACGGTCACCATTTGGATGTATTCCTTCGGATCACTAGTGGCAGCCACCCACTAGTGCAGTGCCCATGGGATTTCGTTTCAGGGAACAGATCCATTTCACCTCACTGACACGTGACTGCTAGGAGACTAATCTGAGCCCTCCAGGAGGGAGGGGCAAGGCAGCGTGCAGATATGGATATCTGCAGGGGGATGGGGTGGGACAAGCACATGCCTGGGGATGCCATGCTTTGAAATCCCACCTTGGGTTTCCCCTCGGCTCCCTGGGTGAGCGTGACCGGGTTCCAGCGCCGTTCTCAGTGGCTGCAGCACTCATATCCGTGGGGCTGTGTGCCCTCTCCACCTCTACCTCTCACCTGTGTCCATGTGGGTTTTTATACTTTCTCCGCGCCACCCAACTCCTGCACTGCTGCACGCAGTGGAGCTGCTTTGGGGGAAAGCAGCCGCCCATGGGCAGCTCTGGGTGTGCAGTAGCTCCCGCCTCAGACATAAGCGTGACTGCTGATTTCTATCACTTGCAGAGCACAACTCACAAGGGAAACTTCTCACGTGTTCTTCTTGGCTTCTCTGTATTCCCAGTCACATCAATTACGCTGCTGCTTTTTGGCCTTCATTTGTCCTAAGCTGCTGTGCCTCAAGTGAGCTCTTATTAGCACTTCCTTCTCCAAAAAGGAGTCACTGCAAAATAAGCCAAGGGTCATTTCCCTTCCCTGGAGACCAGGAGACGTCCTGGCTTTTAAATCAGGCTCCACAAATTTTAAGCCTTAGCATCTCGTGTTTTGCCTGGAGAAGGGTGGAGGTTCCCCTGGAGAGAATGAGGAAAAGAAACTCTTTCTGATATGACAGTGCATTCCTTGGGTAAATGCTTCTAAGGCATCTGAGATGAACCACAGCACAGACCAGTGAAAAGAAAGTGTTCATTAACAGATGCCAACTCTGGGAAATCAGTCAGAAGAAGAAGTGGAAGAAGGAAGTGAGCGTTTTCTATTTCTTGCATCATCTTCACTCTCAGATCTTCAGGCAGGATAGGCATCAGCAGGTGGAGTTGTTAAACATCAGCCAACAGAAAATCTACCAGTTATCAAAGTGCTGTTGTTGAAAACCAACAAGAACAGATTGTGCAGCGTGTGACGAATGTACATTTTTAGGCTGAAAATACTGCTGGTATCTGCAGTGCTCACTGTAAACTTGAGAACAAGGATTCAGGCTAATGCCAGAAGCCTCAAACTTCTGCATGGTCCACAGAAATCTCACATTTCCCAGTGCATAAACAACACTCTCAGCCCTTTCCATGGGTTTCTTTAACCCATGCTGATTATTTTGCAAGGCACTTAGTGGGAAAAGCCATCATAGAATAAGGTGGTCCCTAACAAGTGACTCTGGGGATTTGTGGCAGTGGAGTGTCACTGCAGAGTTCCAGGAGATGTGATGACTGATTTTCATTGTGAGCACAGTGTTTGTAACTCAAGGTGTTTTGATCCTTCCACAGCCTATCTAATCACTGATTTTAGCTCCCAGAAGCAGAAATAAGAGCTGAATCAAGGAGTTCCTCTCTGCCTATGCTGCCCCGGGGCAAACTTCTCACTGAGGCAACACACCTGGCCAGGAACAACCTGAGGTCTAGCCCCAGGCTCGGCACTGGTTTCTGGGTTGAAACCAATAGGTTCCCTGATTACCAAGCCTCTTCCCCCTCTAGCCAAGGTCTTCTCTTGGTCCTCTTTTTTTTTCAACAGTGGAATACTGGTGGTGTTGCTCTAAGTGGCATATTCAGGGCTCATGGCCCAAAAAAAGTCCAACTTGCCTAAATCCATGAGCTGCTAATTGAGCTTTCCACACAGTCCAGAGCTGCCATACAACTCACTCCCTCAGCTCATGGCTAGGAGACAAGTGTGTCCCAAGGGCTCTGTCACACCATCCTGTGAGCAGACGTCTTGCAGGACCATGGCATGAAGCTTTCATCCTCAGGTAGGGATCAGAACACCCCCACCTCACCAGCGAGGTGGGTGCGTGGGATGGTCCTAGTGCAGAACCACACCTGAACACAAGCTGTGTGTGGCATACAAGCCCACTTCTGCCTGAAAATTGAAATGTTGCTCAGTATATGGAGCAACCTACACACAGAGCAAAGTTGTCATCTCTGGCAACCAACAGGGCTATGGGTGAGGGTGCGCCATAGAGAGAGGGAGAAGGCAGGGAGTCAGAAAATTTTATTTCTTGATTTCTGCACTGCAATTAAGAAAAAGTTGTGTTTTTCATTTTCACGTGCCTCAACTCCCACCAGCTGCACGCTCCCACCCACAACATGTGTGCCGTGTTTTTGTTACGGCTGTAGCCTCAGGTAGCACGGAATTGGGGCCAAGCATACATTAGTAAAATTAGGAGAAATATCATCTGACGGGTTTGGACGGCGCTGTGGGCAGAGCATATTTGGCAAGACTCTGCTTCCTTCGCAATCCAGCCCCGAGACAGTCCCTGATCCTATCTGAACACGGACTGAACTTGCAAGACGAGTCCCAGCTTGCGAGCTGTGAGTCAGGGATGTCTTAAACACTGCCTCAGCATCCAACAGCAACAAGCTCTTTTTATCTTGTTCATCCTGCTTAAGTAAACGCAGCAAGCCCTCACGTTAATAGAGAAGCCTTGAGGGCTGCAAGGCATAAGTCTGTTTTTTCACACCCTCCAGCATTTGGCCTTTGTATTTGGCCATTTTTGACCCGCTCTTCTCCTACTCTCAGCTAACAGAACTGCTCACAGACATCAGTTTGAAACCTGCATCTACTCCATCTGGCCATGTTCATGTTCCTTGCTGGTGAGCAATGAGGATATACTCACATCAGTGGTTTTCTCTATGTAGCAGGCTTTGAAGGATGTGTGTCTGTGCTTAAAAGCAAATACACTTTCCAACCTCTTGTGAGTGCCATCCCATAATAGAAAGCCTCCTTTACAATTTGAGAGATTTCGTAAATTGCCTCTTATGATGGGTGGGAGTCTGGGGAATGCACTGCAGTACCCCTAGATGGTATTTGAGAAAAACTAATTGGAAAGTTTGCATTTGGGAGTGATTTGCTGAAAAACTTCAGATCATAGGAAAATAAGACACTGATCTCTTCCAAAAATCCCACCTGGCAATGCTATTGCAATAGCTTGAGCTGCCTCCATCCAGGTTTGTGGAGATCAATGAGGAACGGTAGATATAGATGTGCTAAGGAATAATGACTGCAAAACTGCATTTACCTCTTCACTAGAAGATGGGAAGAGAAATGTTATTTACCTGTGAAGCAAAGGAATTTAAGGCAGAGATTTGTAGTGACAGAAGTAGAAAGGATGGTATTTTGTTCAGGTACATTTTGAGCAATGTAGATACAAAAGCTTGATACAAACACACTAAAAGGGTTGTGACTGATGCTTTCATAGTCCTAGTTAATGTTACTTCAAAAATGAGAAAAGTCATGGAGCGTGAATGAGTTCTGAATGGTAAACAAATCGCAGCACTATACCAGGAGAGAGCCATGCTCCCATGTAGCACAGATGTACTGAGATGTATGACACACACAAGTATCAAGACACATTCAAATCTGAATTTCTAAGAAGGGAAGAGAAGAGAAAATACAGGCAGCCTGAAACAGGCTCTTATCATAAATATATTTTACTCCTCTTTCCCAACACAGTGCAATGCATTCTTCATGCCCCTTTTCTCACCTTCCCTTCGTTTTGCAGTATCGCTCGTTGCTCTTTACATGTCAATGCTGCCCACTATCAGCACAACGCACATTCCTTTAACAAACAACACCATTCCCCCTCTCATGGGCTTAGGATGAATTATTTCAGAGATATCATTCGAGGGCCATAAATGTATTGGCTTTAGAGCTATTTTTACTTGCAAGTGCAAGAGCCAGACCTTTGATGTTTCTTTCGGGTTCAGGGTAAAGTGGAGAACACATTAAAAAAAGCAAGAGGTAGTGGTTTTGTTCTAAGTGTTACCAGAAGCCAGGGTGCAACCCAGAAGAGGAAGGGAACAGGATTGCCAAAGATTTCCGCTGGATACTTATTCTCTCCAGAGTTTGTAAATCTGTCCTGTAACACTCTTAATCCCTCCTCCTGCAGAGGAATACAGTATCACTGAGATCTTCATTGTTCCCCTGCAAGCAGAGGTTTTAATACAGCCCTTTGTTAATTGTCTCTGAAATTCTTTGATTTTTCAGGAGAAAAAAGTGGTCAGTTCTTCTCTGGAGCGCAAAGGCTCGGGGAAGTAATCCAACATCCCTTCGTGCTCTCCTCTCATCCAGCATTTCAGCAGGCATGGACTAGTCTGTATCCAGACACCGCCTTTCAGAAGGTGCCAAGGGAGCTGGATGCTGGCGTCCACGGCACGACAATTTTCTGAGTCAGGGTGAACAGAAGGCAACTACTGGGCTTGAAGTCAATGCTTGTATGCTATGTATGCAGCCTCCCAAGAGGCCTGAAGTCCATTTGAGATGCCTGCTGCCCAAGGGTCCCCTTGAACATGTCATGCAAAGGGCTTGGGTTCACCCCTATATTTGCCACGATTGTACAGGGAACGACTCCCATCCAGCACAAACTGAAACCATTCTGGGAGCATGCCCAGTAGATGTGTTGCCCACTTTCTGTTTCAGCTAAGGAATTCTACTTACCTCTTGTAGCATCTTTCAGCATGTGGGGCAGTGCATCACTGCCTGCAGTTATTTTGAGGATTAGCTGTATCCCAGTATAAACCTATTATGTCTAACAAGTATATGTAGAAAGCAGAAGAAATGATGTGTTTTCTTAAGAAAAAAAAAGGAAAAGGAAATCCTTTAGATGTATTTTCAAAGGAAAAATATTCCAAGAAGAGCACAGAGGAAGAGGAAGAAAAGGTTGGAACAGAAGTGAAAGCAATTCATGAACAAGTAAGCAAGGAAAATACACAGTTAAGCAAGTTGGTGATGAAGCTAAGTTGGGAGGAGTTTTTAGTGTTATTGAACAGAGAAATTACCCTGTGGCGCCTACAGAGATTAGCAACGTGGCCAGGAAATAACATAATAAAACTGGAATAATATAGGCTACTGACATTTAGGAAAAAATAAGCCCAAAGGACACTCAG
The DNA here is from genome assembly GCA_013396635.1 of Penelope pileata. Taxonomy (NCBI): domain Eukaryota; kingdom Metazoa; phylum Chordata; class Aves; order Galliformes; family Cracidae; genus Penelope; species Penelope pileata. The sequence continues at coordinate 280,977 of WBMW01002308.1, forward strand.
AAGAAGCCAAATAAGGAAAGGTGAGAGGTGACATAGGGGGACAATTTACATGCAACTTCTGGCAGCCAACTTGTATTGCAAAAGGCCCGTGCCATTGTCAGTGGGCATCACACAAACCAACTTGGCTTAGATACAGTTGGAAGGTTGCTGATAATTTCTTGGCATCCCATTGCCAAACACTGTAAAATCAGAGACCTCAAAGAAGTGTAGCGACACGATCAGATCACTCGGTGTGGGTTTGATTTATGAAGATTAAGTTATGCTTAGATATAAGCTGGAGAGGAGATAAGAAAATAACAGACATGAGTCTACAAGTAGCTGAAAGATTTAGGCAAGGTGAGATAAATTCACTTAAAGAAAAAATAGGATGTGATAGAAAGAAGGAAAAATTCCCTACCTGTATTACGAGTAGACAGGACTTGCATGTAGGATCTTAGAGAAAATTGTCTTTCATGGGAACATCAGGAAGAAGAAGATGTTCTGCAGATACGTTCTCTCTTGAGTAGAGTGCAAAATAGTTGCAGCTCAGACTTCTGAGAGTCAGTGCTTCTTCATGAAATGTGAATTTTAGAAGTGATTTCATTTCTGCCATGGATACAGTGAGCAGTATTTGGCTGAAGAATTCATCACCTATTTCAGTTCTCTGGTTTTGCGTTGAAAGAGAGTGCGTGTAATGAACAATCAAGTGAAAGCCAAGTGGCTGAGATCTAAAAGTTACCAAAATCACTAAAGAAACAACAATAAATATTAAGAGACGAATGCATTCAAATCAGCACAGAGGGCCAGATGGTACATACCTGAGGGTATTATAGGAATTAGCTGAAAAACTCTTAGGCCCATTATCCATTATATTCAACTGCTCCTGAAGAACTGAGGAAGCCCCTGATGACTGGCAGAGGGAAAACATTGCACTTCTCTTCCTAAAAGGGAATTACAGATCAATTAACTTCGCATCATTTTCAGGTGAAACTCAGTCCCTAATAATCATAAATTATTAGTAGATGTTCTGCAGGAAAAACGAAACAGAAATGTACCACACACAAAGACAGATCACACTAAGAAAAGCAGTTGCATCCAAGTGATAGACTACAGCCAAATTATACCCACAGTGTGGATGGGAGGAGGAAAACCACAGGGCATGTGTGTTGGGTGAGGGGAGTGAAGAGTAAGAAGCTGCTTCTCTGTAATGTGGGCTGGAGTATACAGCATAGTGGGCCATGCTGGTGGGAGGAGAAGGGAGCTGCAGTCTCTTGAGTCACTCAGTAAAATTGTCCTTAAGTGTTTCACCTATTGACAAGAAAACTGCTTGTGCAGGGACCTCTTCTGCTGACAGCTTCTTTATTTCAAAAGGTTGTTTTATTTAGTTTCTTCAGACATACTATTTCTGTAGATCCTGATCCATCCCTAAAGGATCCCGTGCAGACACAGTTGACTTTAACAGCGGTTGGACTGGGCCCAAAGCAGAACAAGAATGGTGAAGGGTAGATACACAGAACAGTAATGAAAGAGATAAAAATCTGCCCTTCGATAGAAAGTTGAGTATGCTTGTAAATATTGCCACATTCAGTTGGGCTCCTTGGGGACTCCTGCTGGGTCGGATGTTATATTCATCTGCAGTAGCACTGAGGAAAGGGTAGGAAAATATGTCAATCAAATACAAGGATAACACCCAGCTGGAATGTGAATTGCAAATCATTTATTAGAAGCATCATCCTAAAGGGATTTCAATAAATGAAGAGAGGGACATAGTGGGAATAGCAAGAGATTGAACAAATCTGAGTGCAGAAACAACCACAGGATAACAACTCTCATTGAAGAGAGGTCAAAACAGTAAGTTAAAGGCAGTGGAGAGCAGTAATTCAGAAACGGCCTCTAGATGCAAATCTTCATGGCAAACTACAACTGGCAATTAATTAAAAAAAAAAAAAGACAAAACACATCCATCCACTTTTGAAGTGCTAATAGAATACCACTTGGGGCAGGGCCTATTAAAAATAGTACAGGCAAACAGGTGATGTTATAGATTAACCGGTATAGATGAGGGTGGAAGCGATGACCTATTTACTACAAAGATCAAAGGAAATAGACACATATATAGCCTGGAAAAAAAGGGAGGCAGCAAGGTATAGCCTGATATAGAGACAAATCTTCCCTTGAAAGAATGCTGCTGAGTGGGAGGGAGAACCAGGGCTCATCAGTTAGCAATGGTGAGGCTACACACACACAGAGCCACGCTGAAAGTAGGAAAGAGGGTGATGATCTGATGACAAGACATCTAGTAGAACTGGCTCGAAAGAGTCTCCACTGTCCAGAGAAATAGTCCCTAAAATCTCTGTATGAACAAACCACTTTGGTCTTGTGATTAATTCTCCACCCACATGAAGCAGTCAGTTGGCTGTCTCCAAGTTCAGAGCATATTTATGGACAAATTTTCAACAATGGTCCTTGGGACAGTTGAGATGAAAATGGAAACAAAATCAACATACTGGTAAAGAGTGTCACAGTGTGTGGAAGGAAAGGAGCTGCAGAAAGAGGTGGGAGATCCCAGTGGCATGGGGTTAAATTAGTCCAGGTCTGGGCAGCCAGAGACAGAGCAAGGCAAATGGTAGGCAAAGAAAAGGACATGAACTGTGGAGAAGTCATGTCCCCATCCCAAGGATTCTAAATGTCCTCTGCAGCAGTTTTACTTATTCCCCTTTCTTGGAGACTAATTAATGTGAGGCAAAGGACAAACAAATCTCATCTCCTTCTAGATATCCCTGTGGCAGTATCTTGGTTCTCCAGTGTGGGAACTGGACAAAAACCTACTCTCCGCTCCATACCTCACCTGTTTGGTCACAACATCAACCAGACTCTCACCACTGGCAGGAGATTAATCCTGGCTTTGTGGATCATCTCTGTGTATCTGCTTCCTCTGTGGACAGAACACCCTATCTGGGGAAAGATGAGACAACCTACTGGGAATATTATTGGTCAGCTTACAGAACAGATGGACCACACATTCCACCAGTGTCCCCATTTTTCTCTTGACTGCCTGCCAGCTCCTGGTTGGGATTCACAATGCACGTTTTGATCCAGAAACCCTGAAAAGTGCATGGCCCAGATATTCAACCTGCCACTTCACTTCAGCATGCACGATTTCTGAGTCTGTATCAATGTGGGGCTTTCAGATGCCTATGGCAGGACATGGCTGCAGCAGGCTCTCTGCTCTTGGGTTTTCACCCAGTAGAGTCACAACTTATTCTTATCTGATCTTGATCAGAAGTAGCAGCTCTTCACTGCTCTGCTCAGCCTGCACTGCTCACAGCAGGCTGAGGAATTCCTGGCACTTCTTCTCGGTGGAAAGGCTTTCACTACATGTAATCTAGGCGATATGAAATCCACCTACATGTTTGGGAGGGTGACAGCACATAATCATCATACAGAATCACTCGAGTGCCCATAACAGCAGCTGTAGCAACTCTAGCGGAAGTTCTGAAGGAAGGGAATGAGAAATGCACTCCCACCACTTGACTTGTGGGCTGCTGCTTAGATACAGGTTGAAGCAGACGCTGAAGTCATGGGTGTCTGCGGGCTGCCAAGTTCCTAACTTGATGTTTTATGGGGCTGCATCTATCAAAATATTTGGGATCTGCTCATCAGGTTACTGCACCAGTTTCAGAAGCGTATTTTGACTGCACAGAAGCCATAGAATGGCACCATCTTGCTCAAACACTGGCTGTGAGTTAGTTGCATTTTGAGCATGGTTAACAAGGAAAGGCTATGCGTGTACAGCAGCCGTCAGTTGTTGAAAATAGCTTTTAAGGGGCATCCCAAGGCTCCAGGATTGCTATTCTGACTGGACAATGTGGTCTTACATAAGCATTGTTTCAGAGAAACAATCGTGAAGGGCATAAACAGATATGTGAACAATTGTTGGATTTGGGACTAGTAATCAAGAACCAAAAATGAATATTATATTTTCAAAAGAAATGTTACGTTGTCTAATCTTCAAATCTCACTTCAGTTCAATTTTACTAAATGAGAGGAAGTGCAGGCTTGTGGCTGAGATGGCAAGACAAGTAATCTAAGGTCAGTTCCCATTTCTAGCCTTGAATTCATGAGCCCAAAATACTTAAACCTCCTACTCTTAAGTCCACAAGTTCCCTATCAGGAAATGAGTATAATATCACCCTCCTTCACTTAATTTTATTTACTAATAATTGGGAAGAACTGGAGAGAAGACAATATAAAGATGCATAGCCCCCAGCACAATGGGACACCTGATTTGATTGAGGAAATAGACGTTATTGTTATTCATATTAATTTCAACTTGACATCTGTCCTATTATATTCTCTTATACACAGCAAGATTACTACAGAGAACAAGTATTACATAGCATTGCTCTCTAGAAGTTCCTTGTCTTTCCTGAACTGGGGAGCCCAGAGTCAATGACAGACTATTTACAACTTCCTATTCAGGTGAGCAGTTATCCCCTTGTCATCTTTCAAATTTACAATCTTCCTTCCAGCCTGTAATTGCCATAGTTTTCCTGAGGAAATAAAAACATAATGGTATAAACCAGTCATTTTGTTGTACATAATGCATACAGCTTTGCCATTTAATGTTTTTTCCCATTGAAGGCTAAGAACATGATGTTCTTATGCCACGGGACTGAGTCTGATCTGTGATGGTGGTGAGCAGGCCCTGCTGCCTTGCTGGCTTTCTTTGGCTTGTGCTCCAAAGTATCTGAAGACACTTATGGCCACATCCAGGCTGGAAGTCACTTCATACAATCTCAGATGCCTGAAAGTCAGGAACTTAGTCTATATTCGGCACCACAGCCATTGGAGAGAACTCTGCAGAGCATTTCTGCTTGTGGCCCTGCCTTAGTCATTATAGGAGCATGGAGAATAGCCAGTGCTGCCAACCAGGCAGGAAAATAAACCCGTCTAGTTGAAGAGTTTTTCACAATGTGACAATCTGGTAAGGAAAAAAGCTCTGCCCGGGAGCAAAGGCGTTCACACACAACTGTTCCTGTACCCATCAGGTTCAGGGTATCTATCAGCTGTCCTGGTGTTTATACACTCACAAGGAAATGTCCTGATAGGGATGTAAGTCCTTCTACCCAGACCATCTCCATACCGTTATATGTAGCTTTCAAGTCCACACATAGAATCCTAAAGCACATCGTGTGCCCTCAAACTCAGCCTTCTGAAGGGACAAAGTTGTAGATATTTCTGAGATGAATTCTCCTCCATCTGCTCATGCAAGCTAACAGTGAAGGAAAGTTTAAAGCTTCACAATTTCAGTGTTTTGTTACCCATACCAGCATACATTTATTTTAACAAATGGGATGGAAAAGAAAGTTTCAGTGTCTGCAAACCAGGAGTTCTTGGCTTTCAATTTATATCTGATCCATGTTGCTTTCTGTTTCTGTTCTTAGCAGTCATAGGTGACCTGAGGTCCATGGGTTTTGGATCAGTTGTGTGATGAGTTCATTGTGTAGAAATGTTGGGTATATTGATAAAGTATGAGGTTTTCATTCTGGCTGGGATGCCATGCCAGATTTCGAACTTCTTCAACATTACTTCCAATGACAAAATACCTTTTAACATCATGCCCCATCTGAATTTTTCATTGAGACTGACCTATTTCTCTTTCATAGTCCCTGCAGCAACAACAAGCTTGTATTTTATAATAAAAATCACAATTTTACATTGCATTTGTAGATTACTCCAATCTTTACAGTAAGGCTTTCATCACTGCAGCTTCTTTAAAGAAATAAAAATACATAAGGAAAACAGAGCTGGAAATACTGATTTTTTTAAGTATTCAAATGCTGAATCACTACAAAACATGCACTGTGCTCTTAAACCTGCTGCCAAGGAGAGTAAGAAAGCAGACACTTTTTCCATGTTTGTCTGTGTCATCTTCTCGTAGTGTCTGTTCTACAAACAGCACAGGTTGTGTATTGGATCATTGACAAACTTGCAGATTGAACTCTTATACAAGCCAAGGGCAAGACAAACCTTGGCTGAGGAAAGTTCTCTGGGTTGTGCTCCAGTCCTGCTGAAGTTACCTTGCTGAGTGCAGGTGTGCTGAACACATTCAGTAGTTGACTCCCCCGGGCAGATGGGACAGTTCAGTCTGAACAGTCTATTTTCTAGAGATTCTTTGTGAGCAATCAGCACTTGAGTTGCTAAACTAAGTCCTGCCAGAGTGAGAATTTCTGTTGCCTCATATAACATTTATTTTCCCTAAGCATACATGTGGCAACGTACCATTCACTTTCCTCTCATGTGCCACAAAAACCATGACAGTAAATGTTAAGACATGAAGAGACATTAATTAATGAGATTTAGATTGCAATTACAGTCCACAGAATACAGATTCAAATTAATACACCTCTCTCCACATTATAGCAGAATATGTGTAGGTCACTCTGAAAGTAATGTCTCCTATTTATTTCTGTGGAAGCTACAATGGATACGAAGAGCACAATAACACTATTTGATAGAGCAGATTCTCAGCTACAAAACACTATTTTTCAAGGCAGTCACCACCGTTAACTATGTACTTTTTGCCAGCGATAAACAAGAGCCTGATGCCATGCTTGTAAAAATCTGCACCAGCAGAGGTGACCCATTGTTTCACAGTGTTTTACCACCCACTGCCTCACTGTGCTCACATCCACTGTTTGGTCTCCATAAATGTTCAGCAAGAGTCAATTAATGTCAGTGGGTGCACTTTTTTCCAAATGTCAGACACCATTGTGTCAGACTGTCCCTCTGCTGCCATCTCTCACATGGCAACAACATGGAATAGGATATTGGTGGGAAGGTTCAGCCTCTACTGCCACATCACCAACGTCTGCCTCTGATGTCATGGGCCAACATAATGAAACAGGAGGCATTACTTTCAGAGCAGCCCTCCTATTTTGTTTTCAGACTGTCTTAAATGGAGTGTCTTCCTGGAGTCTCTGCTGCTCCCGTCTGCAGCTTTTAAGTATCGGATGAGTTTTTCCAATTGGTTTCAACGTCTTATGCTATGGCCAGCTGATGCAAATTGGCAGTGGTCCATTACGACAGTGGAAATATGTCAGTCTATACCAGCTGAGATTACAGCACAGTTCTAATTTAACATATATTTCACATCTCTTTAATTCTTTCCTGAATAATGCTAGTAAAGTTGCCTGTTTTAACTCAGTTTCTGTCCTCTTTAAAGCATCTGGGTAAAAGTTAGCAACTTGAGGAAGATGAAAGAGAACAGGACCTGCCCCTGCTCAATCTTTAAGGCAAATATCTTTTGCAAAGTCACAGTGGGAGAGACTGATTTTCATTAAGACCAGTAGGGTAGAATAACATAATTTACCATTTTTAAGTGGTTCTGAAAACAGCTAAATTCAAAGCATCGAAACAAATCTTTCTGGCCTCAACAGTGCTGCTGTTTAATTTATTCACTGTAAACATATGAGTTGACTGATTTAATGCTTTTGCTGTTCTTTGTGCTTTTGTTGAATGAGATGTTCCTGATTTGCTGCGTGTTCAAAGAAGTTTTGTCTATTAAATGACTTCCAAATGTTCACCTTGGGCTGCATGAGGATATTACTGATAGGCTCACATAATTCCTCCCCTTGAAGCGCTAGTCTAACTATATCAAAAAGAATGCACACACTGTGTTCCCATGTCCCCATGTGAGTTACTGCATCAGCAGAGCTTTGTACTCACCTGGACTCACCAGCTGCTGGTGATCCTTGTGTGATCTCTTCTCCACACCCTGACGTTCCCTATAGGATGCTGTGGGGGGGTCTGTCAGGGACACGTAACATTTAGGATGAGACAGGTGCCAAACCCCAGTGTGTCTCCCACTCTGTGCTCATTTTTCCAATGTGTCCTTGGGACAGCTGCTGGGTGCCATGGGTGAAAGCCACGGCCATCTTGAGCAGGGTGGTGGGGACTGCAAGCTGCCCCAAGCAGAGGCAGAAGTTGAGCTCCCACATCCCAGCAGTGCGTACCAGCTGTGGATAAAGGGAGGTGGTGTTGAAAGGGGAAGGTGATGCACCCAACAACACGGACCTCCTCCAGGAAGTTCAGTCATTTGGGCTGGCTGCAGTGGATGTGCTGGGGTGGCAGGGTCCCGGTAGTGCAAGACTGAGGTGACTCAACTGTGCAACAGAAGGGGTTTGTCACAGCTGTTGTCCTCCCAGCCCGCTCCTTGTGCACCCAGGCATCACCCCAGCCTTCCTGGAGCATCTTCCCTCTTCCTTGTCCCATCTGGAAAAGTGTCTGCTGCTTTGGGGGGACACCTCCTTCCTTCAGAGCAAGGATACAGGCATGGGGGAGATGAAAGAAAGCATCAGTTCTTGCACTCCCTCCGGTAGCCATCTTCCTTCACCTCATCAAGTTAAGCATTTGAAGGAAACAGAGCAACTGATAAACATTTCTGTCTCAATCTTTATATACACTCAGCTTCTCTGCCAGCCACTTCGCTGCTTTTCAGATTCTCTGGAGATTTCTGACATCGGCTGAGGCATGAGTGGGGAAAATAAGAAGGAAGCCATTTGGAAGTGATGATCTCAACATGGGCACGTTACTCTGCTACTTTTAAGCAGCAAAAAAAAAAAAGCTTAAATGCCTGCTCTGTACATGCCATTTTGAGTATGTTGGAGAAAATATATTTTTATACACATATATAAAGCAAAGCAAGATCTGGGAGGCTGCCAGCTCCCTTCAGATAACAGAAAATTGATAGCACCTGAAAAGAATCAGTTAAAATCCCTGAGCTGTGTGAAATAGTAAAATTCAGGACACAAGCTTGAGCAGTTAAACTTTCCTCCAAAGCAGCTGGAGGATGCCAGCGTGCAAGGTCATGCTGCTGTTAGCCATCCCACAAATATTCCTCTGGCCAGAGCCTACTCCATGAAGAGCTTTGGGGATGAAAGTTGTGTTTTTTATGAGCATTTTACATACCCTTTTCACCAAGGAGAGCATTGCTGGCCAACTGAAGCTAAATGTCTCACAAGGGCTGACCTGAGCCAAAAACTGAACGTCAGCACTGGTTTCTGCAACACCCAGCAACGATGGACCTTCCAGCGCCTCCTCCATAACGTGCTCCTCCTCAAGGTCCAGGGTGAGTCCGTGAGATGTTTGAACTCAGTCCTTTCCCGGTGTAGGACGGTTTGGCTGTGTTGCAGCCCTTGGCAATTCTTCCTGTTGGTGCCAGCTGGGCACTTCTCCCCAGCCATTGGTCTTCACAGTGTGTTACGCACAGCAGCTGGCAAATTGTCAGTGGTTTTTCTGTTGCTTGTGTTTCTCCTAATGGAACTCCTAAGTAACCTAATTGGTAATTCACATTTTAATGAGCTCCCTATTATGGGGTTAATAACCTGCATTATTTTGTGTGGCTCCAGCCATTAGCAGCTTGATGTTAAATGGTTTAAATTTGTTTTGATGTGCATCTGTTGATTTAGCACCTCGAAAAGTAAATAGTTCAGTGCAGATTTGATCAAGAGCAAACTTGGAACATGCCCTTGAGGTCCAGCAGTCCTCCCACTATCTGCTCTTTCAATTCTCCTTATTAAGACTTGTCCTGGACCCAGCAGGGTGCTGGGTGCTCCAGTATGGTGCTCCACAATATGGTGCTGCCACCTGGTCATGGCTGGCACGCTGTTGTAACCTGACGGGCTGCTTTCAAAGCACCTCTCCAGGTGCTCAGCCCCAGGAATGGATTGGTGCTGGCAACTAT
>WBMW01002308.1:290722-357256 GCA_013396635.1 Penelope pileata
AAAAAAAAAAAGTCTGAAAAAGAACCTGAATGGATGGGGGAGGAGGAGGAAGAACAGCTCCCAGGGTTTTCACACATAACTTCTGTTGCTATGGCAATCACTGTCTGTCTGTACTTGTTCAGAGCAACAGCTTAATTTCAGGCAATTTCGATAGTTCTGCTTTGGGAGGGGGACATTTCCTCCCCAAAAATTGTGGGGGGGAGAGGGGCAGGTGGGGGTGGGCATGATAGGGCGATAAGAAGAGTTTGCAAATATGCATTAGCCTGGTTCCTGCTCTTGCAGGGGTGGGACCTGGGGCACACTTGTGTCTGCACCACCTAAGCTTCACTGGAGCATCTATGCAGAGCCATGGTACTCATAAGTAAAAAGGGTTGGGCCAGGGAAGTGAGAATTCAGCAGTTGCACCCTCCAGCATATGGAGGAACTGCGAAACGTGCCTCATATCCAAAGTCTTTTCCTCAGGCTCTCCAACTGCCAGGATGGGAGAAAGTGTTGAATCACAGATACTGTCCTTGGTAAAACACCATCTCACCCACAAATTGCTTATAACGCTAATAGAAACATGGCACAGACGAGAATCTGTGGGAAGAGTGAATCACTGGAAATGACATATTTATATAGCACCTCTCGGCATCGTGTTATGGCAGCTCTGCTTCCGCAGGATCTGACTCTTGAGGTCCTGCCGCTCTACAGTCCATGGGGATGTGCTCAGCCTTCAAGCTTTGCTGTATTGTGGCCTTTCCAAAGACAGGAGCTGGTCAGAGTGTCCTCCCAGCAGGGCACCAGATGGCTCACTTCCCTTGGCCTCAAGGCGCTCCAAATTTCAGTTCTGTGTCACGGTGTTGCATGCCCACAAGAACAAGAGGGATGCAACATAAGCTTAGCTTGTGAGCAAGTAGCCTGCATTCTGCAGGAGACATTTTCACCAGGGTACAATTGAAGAAAAGCTCTGTGCCTTCCTGCACCTTTTTCACTGTGTGTTTCAGGAAATTGCTCCCTCATGATGAAAAGTTCCTGCAATAATGCACCCCGAGGTGTTGGTTTTTAAGATTTTCCAGTGAACAAGACATGTCCTGCTTAGAGAAGTGTGCTTGCCAGTGAGCAGCTTGCCAAGCTCTAGGATTCAGGCTCGGGGAATTTATTTATTTATTTATTTTTGCTAAATTGAGCTGGATCAAATCTTCATAAGAAAAGAGTATCTTGGCACTGGACTGAAAACACAGATAATGCCAGTTGCATGTTAATGTTCCTTTTGGCATGTGTTTTGTTGTTTGGAGCTGGTATTAGTGGGATATGCTCTTCTGTCCGGTGCCAAAGAGGTTAATGTAAGTGTCCCTACAAGCATTTGAGTTAGGCAACACATATCTCAGTTTAAATCATGCTTCACATGTGGACTTAGCGTATTGAAAGCATTTAAGGTTTCAATCCACACTTCCTCTTTCAAGTCAAGGCTTCTTTCAGCTTCTCTGAATACCTTGTGATGACTTTTTAAGGAAACAGAACGAAGCAGATAGAGTGCTTGGTACAGTTTCCAGCACGCAGAGCAGCGTGAGCTCTGTGCTGTGAGCATCACGCCCAGGGAGCCTCCTCCAAGCATGCACTGCTGTGCAGTGCCTTGCACCCTCCCCTGGCCCCCATTGCCACCAGCAGTGGCCAGAGGAACCCATGCTCTGTTTCCATGCATCTCCCAGCAATGTTTCCTGACCTTGTGTGTGCTAGGGTCTAGTTTTATCCAGAAAAATGCAAGATGTCCTCTTGTGTCCTGGCTGTTAGAGTGCATTGCACAGTCAGGAAGGGAACATCAGATCAGCAAAAACCCCTATCAGAAAATCCTGCTCAGAATAAACACTGACCAACGCAGAGAATGGTCCATTTTGTCACTCATCTCCTCTCTGTGCTGGCTGGAATCATGCTAATCTCCCACACTTCCACCAGCAGCCTGCTTTTTCCCAGCTGTTTGAGTATTCCCCTCAACGGGATCCCAACATGCATGCCTCCCCACTGCAGGAGCGAGGAGTAGTAGGGCCTATCTGGAACAAACTGCCTGCAATCATGTTGCTCTTTGAGAAAAATCTCACTTTTTCCAGAGGGCTCCCCCAGCCTGGAAGCCTGGAGATAAGGAGGCGAAGATAAAGGCCGCACTGCGGGGCTGTTTGCATTGGAAGAGACAGTGAAGTTGATAGTAAATGCTGAGTGCATGAGACTGAATGGATGGATGGAAAATTACTGAGATATTATATGCTGCTTTATCTTGGGAACTCAGCGAGCAAATGTGATTTCTAGCCTGCCGCGATACGATACGAGCTGAGCTGCATCCTCAGATACAGGGAGCACGACCAGCCTGCGTGCCAGCCTGCTGCCCTGCCCGGCTCTGCACAGCAGCAGGGCCAGGATTCAGCGTCTGCCAGGGACACCGGGCTGCCCCACCTGTGCCACCCTTGGGAAAGTCCTTGTCTAAGTCCTGCTGGGGCACTGAGCCTGCGTGTTGCTCACTCTACACTAATTCATTTTTTTACGGACTAACAGCACCTCCCTTCCCACAAACATGCCGTATAGATAAACACGGGGTGCCCGGGGGTGTGCACTGGAAGTGCTTCTGGCAGCGTAAGCCTGAGGCTGGTGCAGGGAGTTTGCCGCTGGGCAGCAGAACCAGAGGCTGCACTTCTCTTAAAACAGCACCCGAACTAATGAACAAATATATGAAGCACTTCCCTGCCACCTGAAGCATTACCTGGTGCTCGCAGCTGCTGGGGAGGATTTCATAGGAGTGTTGGACTGATGAGGTAGGGGAATGAGGAGACTTTATTTCTGAGTTGTATCAGAAACCTCCGCTCCAGTGGAAGAAATTTTTATTTTCAAGATCTATAAAAATGAAAGGCTGATGACGCAGTTATGCTGGAATTAGGGTGGAGCCTTCATCATGCTTTCACATTTTTGCCTTCATCCTCCTCTTCCTCTGCTACCCCCATTCCAGCATGGATGAGCAGGGCTGGAGGATGGCTGTGAGACCAGAAGGGATGTGCTGGGACACAGGGAGCAGACCAAAGCCTGTGGCCATGCACACACAGTACTCAGCTCTGCTCCCCACCAGCCCAACCCATCCCCTTCTCCTGAATGTCCTGACGAAAGAGGCTGTGCATCCCAGCCAGTGCAGCCTTGTGTTGCTTTACAGACCGTGCTTCCAAAGGAGAGGTGTTAGCTCTTGAAGCATGGGGAGAAAGAGAAGAATGGAAATAAATGCATGGGTTGCACTTCTTTGATGTGGAGCAACTGGAACAACCAGGAATGAGCTTGTCCCATTGCATTCTAATTTGAGCCACCATCCTTTCTACATGGAAAGGCACACCCAGAGGCAGGCACAGATAACTCCAGATGTGAGCCAAAGAGCTTTGGGCAGGGGTTCCCAGCTTAGCCTCTGAGCTGTGAGAAAAGGGGCCTTGTCTCCAGGCTGAGATCCCCTCTCAAAAATGGAGATAATTTGGCATCTCCCAGCACGGCTGCCCCTCTCCCTGCTTTGGCCAATGGTTGCCAAAGTTTCCTGAGTTTCCTGTCTGAAATGCCATTTCTTCACATGCCTGGAATCTGACAGGGCTTAAAAAAAAAAAAANGAAATGGAAAAGGGTAAAAAAAAAAAAAAAAAAAAAAGGAAAGAAAGAAAGAAAGAAAGAAAAAGTGATACAGATGTGCATTCCAGGCATCATTCCCATACGAACTGCCCAAATTAGCCTGGATTTACACCAGTGCAGTCAGTCAGCCCAGACATGAGAACTGAGCTCAGCATACTCCCAGGAGCCCAGACTCACATCTCTGCACCTCTTGCATCAGCTCAATACCAAAGGGATGGAGAAGGGTCCTGGGCAGACCCCATCACCATACTCCTCTCTGCGGTGGCAGCCACTGCCTCAGTTTCCTCATTCCTAGATCAGGCTGGAAGGAGGTTTTGGCAGGGGCTGGTTGATCCCATGGTGTGTCCATGAGGAGGAGGTTACCCTCCACATCTCACCGATGCCTGGAAGGATAGGAGTCAACTCCATCATCTTAGCTGACCTATATCTAAAGGGCAGCACTTGTATTCAGTGCAGTGTGGAGCTCCTGTCTCTCCCCACACCACTACTGCATGGCCCATGGATGCCTCTCAGTATGGGCTGACCTGTCTATCAGCCCTTTGAACTGACAAGCTCTCTACCAGCTTTATGATCAATATTTATATACACAGCCTTCTGAGATTACTGGGCCTGGGCTTTAGATGCTTTAGAGAGGTGGTGGATGCTCCATCCCTGGAGCCACTCAAGATCAGGCTGGGGGGCTCTGAGCACCCTGATGGAGCTGTAGGTGTCTCTGTTCACTGCAGGGGAGTCGGACCAGATGGCCTTCAGAGGTCCCTTCCAACTCAAATGATTCTATGATTCTATGGTTCTATGATTAAATACATGCAGGTCTGATAGGTTCGCTGGTGTAGATCAGAAAACATAGCACTGTGTGACTGGGGCTGCAAATCTTACTGGAAGGGAATTGCTTGTGACATTTTGTAGCACATCTCATTGCAGAGCTGAGCAAATAAGGGGCACCAAAGAGTCCCCTGAATGAATGCAGCTACACTGCTGCTCACAGAGTCAGTGTGGGACGGAGGAGTGTGCTCCTCCTGAGCCCCAGGTCTGTGTGGGGACAAGGATTAGCCATGCACATGTCCCTGCTGCCCATGGGGAGAACCCCAGCTGCGAGGCCTGAGAGGAGGCTTGGTGCTTGCATTCCCCATAGCCGAGACATAGCCAAAGTATCCAGGAGCAATGTCCAGCATTCACAGATTGATGTCCCATGACTCACGATACAATAATTCCTGTCGTAATTCGTGGTATGACTCCTCGCGTTGTGCTTCTAGGATTCGCCATCTGAAATTTGAGGAGAACGGCGAGGCTTTGATTGGGTGTGTGGATTACAGGGTGTCTTCCAGGGATCTCACGGCCCAAGCGCAGAAAGCACCCAGTTTTCAGCTAGAATGTTTCCAGCCCAGAAGTGTGGTGGATTTCCTGTTTGCAGAGATCGCAGATGTTTGCTTTAGAATTCACTCCGACCCATATGTTCTTGCTGGAGAACTTGTTCGCTGGACTGCTTCCAGAAAACAAATGCAAAAATGGGGCTGGGTCACAGAGAGGGAGCGACAGGCGGTGTTATCACTTCACTTCAGATGAATCAAATGCACGCAGACACCGGCCGGGATTTGATCAGCGGTGACTGGAAAACTTGTAGGAGTCAAGTAATGGAGATGGTAAAGGAAACCCTATGGTTCATTGTTTTAGTTTTACTGATGTCACCTTTATGTCCCTTTTATCCTCGTCTCATCCAAGGCTTCCAGAGGGAGAGCTGTGACTGACAGCTTTGGTCAGACAAGCAGACATGACGTGCAAGAGGTCAATTCGTTCTCTGTTTGTCGGAGAGGAAGAGATTTATTTGCTGTAGGTACATCCGGCTTTGACTTCTTTGCAATGCTGTTTTGTTTATGCAAACCAGTCGGCTGGGGGCATGGAGGTCAGGATCTACATCCCAAGTAGGAAATCAGTGCTCAGAAATAGCAGCCCTGGGAGTTCAGGGGATGAAGGTCCCTCCAGGCTCCCTCTCCAAGGAAGGGAAAACAAAAGCCCTTCAGGAGGGCATACTTTGCTTTTAAATTGCAAAGCCAAGCTTTATCACAAGACAAACAAAAGATTTCAGGGTAGATACAAGGTGGAGGTGATGGGGACTATTAGCTACCCACATTTTTCAGATGGAAATTCCAAGTGCTTTAGAGCATGTTGTGTTTTGATAAATTTTGCCATACCAGCCTTTTTTTGCAGAAACATTTGGGGATTGAGACAAGTCTCTATTCGCTATTCAAACACAGCTTAAAGGTCAGGTTTGTGCCCAAAAGAAAGCAGACTCTTAACACATCCATTCGGGTGGCTTTTTTCTCCCGATCTGCAGTGATGTGGTAACTGACGGGGGTTTTTGTGAGCTGAAAGCTATCTCTGCATGACAAAGGACCTCTCTTGCTTTGCAAGTTAATTTTACTACTTGTTAGCAGCCGTGGCTTCTTTCTTGTTTTCCTAACCCGCTGCTGTTAAAAATTGAAAGTGGTTCAAGTCCCAGGTGAAGTAACTCCCTCCGCTGACCCTGTTAATGACAGACCTGTGCTCTGCCTTCCCGAAGCTGGTTGGCTTCCTCGTGCTGCCATCTACAGAGCAAGCAACAGGTAATGCCTGGGGATTATTAACAGACGGTTAAATCCAAATCCTCCTCTTTAAATCCTTACGATCAGTGCCTTCTCCAGCTCCGATAAGCGCTGCTGGCAGCTGGGCCTGCTGATTTTCTCTCCCAAGACTGTCCTCGAAGCCATCGTCGCAGTGTTGGCAACCTAGGTGGCTCTGTGCAGGCCTGTACCATGGGCAGCTGCAGTCCTGGGGAGCTGCCTTTCGCTTAGGTGGAGGGCTGTGAATAAAGCATCAGAACTCTGTTAATGACCTTTGCAGTTATTACTGTGCTACATGAGTGTCTGTCCTCTCCTCCACCTACTGAACTGATGAGAACTTCCTCTGCTATTACCAGTGACACAAAAGTCAGACATAGACCGCAGCCCTTTCAGCCTCTGGGCTGGGATACGGCCCTGCTCCTCTCAGTTTTCCCCATTAGGTTCTGAAATAACTCTTGGTGTCAGCAGTGACCTGTTCAGGGACATTTTTCTGCACGTCACCACTCCCAGTGTGGCAGATAGGAACTGGAGTCCCTGCCACTGAGTTGTTGTGTGCCCTCCATCATGTCACTTCACCCCAGTAGTCCTCTGAGACAGAGCAGAGAGGTGATGTTCTCCTGCAAAGGAGGAAAAGATTGCTTGGGATCACCCTAAAGCTTTCTGTTGATTTCATTAGGTTTAGGGTTCAAGAGTTATGCCTTGTCCATGCCAGTTTGAGTGGTCTCTGTACAGAAGGATGTACCCATCCCTGTTTGCGGACCAGGCAGTGGACGAGAACCCCCTTGAGACAAGCAAGCTGATGGGAACTTGTTTACTTCTTATGTTTTAACCATTGCAAAAACCACATTTTTACAAATCTTGATGGTATTTAAACTCTGTCTGGAACCTCATGGTGCAGGCTGGACCTTCTCTTTTAGCAGAGGTGAAGAAAGCAGACTGGGAATGTATTGATTTATAATGTGTTAACATCTTTAAAAATCTGATCCAGCCTGAATGCTCTGAGGTCTCTGTGTGAAATCCTATCCTGGGTGACTCCCTTTGGGTTAAAAATAAATGCTGCCTTTCTGTATGTGGTGCAAGTGGCCCAAGATGGAAAATCTGGATGAGAAGTGTCTGAACCACCCCACAGAGGGAATGGCAGCAGTGGCAAGGAAGCACTCCAGCATGGTGTCTGTCTCCTTCCTGTTAGGTTTGCTCCCTTGGATGGCAGAGGGCAGGGAGGACCACGGTGGATCTGCTCCTGGTAGGCAGTTGCAGGTTCAGCCTGCAGACTGGTAGCAAGGCACTGCAGTGAAGATGTTTGTAGGCATGGAAAAGCTGAATTCTTGGCAGGCTGCAGCAAGCCCAGCCCATGGCTTCTCCAGCCCCAGAAGAGAAATGGGGAGCTGCCAAGTGCCTGCTCTCCAAGAGATCTGCCTGGGTCTGGAGAACAACCAGTGCAAGGGGAGCATGCACTGAGAGGATCATAGAATCATAGAATGGTTGGGTTAGAAGGGACCTTAAAGCTCATCCAGCTCCAATCCCCTGCTGTGGGCTGGGTGCCCCCCACCAGCTCAGGCTGCCCAGGGCCCCACCCAGCCTGGCCTCAGGCACCTCCAGGACGGGGCATCCACAGCTTGTTTTGCTGCATGCTGCTGGCTCTCATAGCCCTCCCTGACACCCTCCTGCACAAAGCAGCATCCAGCAGCCATCACATCCCATGGCATCACAGGGACTGAGGAGGGCTGGGGTGAGCTTACAGGGCCACATTGGGAAACAAGTCCCTGTGCCAGCATGCACAAACCAGAGCCAGATGTAGCTCCTGGACCCACTGTGGGGCAGAGCTTTCACCCAGCACATGGCTGAGCAGCGCTTGCCAAAGCTGGTAAAGATATAACCCGCAGCTCCCTCAACATGTTCGTGCAGCTCCGCGAACGTCTCGAGGAGGAAGGAGGGCACTAGGCAATAACTCGCATACCTGCAGCAGATTGTGTAAAACGTGGCTGTGAGCGCCCGCCTGCCATGTTGCTGCATGTGCCTTGGCTCCATCACGCTCTGCCCCGACAGCGTGCGCCGGTATGTGCAGGGTGGGGTTCATCAGAGGCTGCCATGATTTATTTCCCTTCTCTTTGCTGGGATTTCTGAAGCCTCTGAAGAGGCTTTTGATACTGATAGAGGGAATCATATTTTTGTGCTCTGCGTGTTTTTCTAGGTGAGGCTGTGTCTTAAGTATCTTTGGCATTAGGGTCACTCTGTAGCATCCAAAAGAAAGAGGCTGGCAAATGTTTTTTTTTTTTTTTAATGCTGCTGAGGCGAGGTTTGGGTGCTTTGTACAAGATCAGAAAACACCCTTGAATAATGTAGGAATTGGTTTTGTTCCCAGGGTGCTCGCAGCACCCTACACATCCCACACAGTGCCCTGAGCCCCTGTGCCACCTCCCATGGAGGCACCGAGTCTCCCGCAGCAGTGTCACCTGCACGCACCCCACCTCCCTTAGGTGCCTCCCAGGAGGCAGGAGGCACACGCAAGCACTCCTCCTTTCCTGCAGAGGACATTTGGATTAATTTAAACTTGTGTGATTGACATTAATGGCACGCACAGCTACCTGGAGGCTGCAAAAACCCGTAGGAAAAGCTGATGTGAGATGAAAAGAAGTTGCCCGCGGTGGAGGAAGCATCACGTTGAGCTGCTGCCCTCTGCTGCTGCACAGCCCTGCTCCAGCAGGCAGTCAGGCTGTGCATCCATTTCCTGCAAAATTTTCACCGGGGGCTGCTGAGTGGAGCCGCCCCAGGACTGGGAAGCTGCGTCTCCAGAGCTTTGTTGGGGATCAAAGCAAATATATTTGCCTGGCTTTTCCTGAATGCTGGTTGTAGGTAGCCTGCAAGAAAGTAGCTCTTGTTTTCCAAGATAAAAGGTTGCAATTGAATCACTAATTATCCCTTATCGTATATTGCTGGCCTGACGCAAGCCAAAATGATGCAGTGCTGCTGATGGGCACTGCACTGGTGCTGGAGGGTGGGATCCTCTGTGCTCCTCTGCAGAGCACGAGCAGAGGGGACCTGGGGCTTTGGTGTTTCTGAGCTTTGTAGCATGCCTGACACCCCTGCTTGCTGCATGCTGTTGGGCATGCAGTAATGCACCGCTGCTTCTTGAACCAAGCAGGGCCACATCTTCAATCTCCTCTCCTGTACTTTTCTGTTGAAAGCTAGGTAAGCAAACATTTTTACTGAGTTATATATAAATTCTTAAATTTTGCCAAAATTTCATGAAATTGGGTGGTTTAATAACGCCGGGTGAAGCATCTGTCACTTCATCTTGAGGAATGTGTGCGATTACCATCAGCACCCAAAGCAAAGATCACACACTACGTCCCTGCTGCTGCCATTCTTTTCCCTCCAGAAACATTATGTCCTGGGTATACTATAACATTTTTTCAGCAAATTAGCAAAAAAAAAGTCTGTTTTAGTTAGCATACGAAATGCATTCTGTTCACTGCTACTGTCAAAATTGTAACTGACTGCATAATGAAATATAATTGGGGATGTAAAAATTGCATTTTAATATGCTGTACTCAGGGAGCAGGATTTGATATGTCATGCTGGCTTACTGGCAATGTACGTTTCCCATTGGGAAAACAAGGAGACAAAACTAGGTGCCAAGTCAAGAACATGTTTTTCTAGGCTGTGCAGAAAAATGTTAAATTTTGCAATACTTGGCTTAATTTGGAGAAGATAACGAGTATCATACACTTTAGACCAAAATTACAGCAGTCAGGTGATTGCTGGTGGAGGGAGCCGCAGCCACACCAAGCTGGAAACAAGCAGCAATGATCCAAAATGGCACACCCAAAATCTTTTCCACCTCCCCACTCAACTGTTTGGGATGCAGGGCTGGCGGTGCAGTCAGGTACCACAGACAGAATTGGCCAGGGCTTGAGGTGTTTGGAGCCCTGGGCATCCAAATCAGCCTGCCCTCATGATTAAAAGCTGGGGAAACAGTTTCTTGGATAAACGACCTAAAACTTTCATCCTTGGTCAGTGGGAGCCTCCAAAAAGAAGCACTTCTGCATCCAGAGGTGTCTGTTTGCCTCCTGCAGTTGCCCCAAGCCCCATGTTGTGCTTGTGCCTCCCCTTGGCCATGCAGCAGACACCTGGGCAGGTCCAGGTGCCCACCCCAACAGCAGCCAAACCCCACACATTGGGTAAGGGCAGACCAGCCCCACGGCCACAGCATTGGCTGCCACCCTGATGGCTCCTTGGCCCAACAGCCCTCTCGCAGCACTTCATCCCCACAGCTCTGTGACCTATTAGCGAGCTTCCTAACAGGATGCCGTGTCACACTATCTGTATTTGCACAGTGCTTCAGTGCCAGAGAGCTGGAAGGGAGTGGGACGTTGATTTAAAGGAGCATTGGACTGTCTATCATCTGCTCCCTGAATTTCTGATTGATTGCTTGCTCTGCCCCCGCTCCTTAGTCTCAGAACTTGGCCTTACAAGTAACCAATCCTCATCCCTTTTTTTTTCTGCTGTTCTGCATTTTTTTCTGTTTTATTTTGGGTCAGGGACAATAAAAGCCTGTTCTTCTGATGGCCCTTGCAGGTTTGTGCTGAAGGTGCAGTGGGAAGCAAAGCAGAGCCCACAATCCCGGAGCTCCATGATGGAGCTATTGCATCCCAGCAGAGTGCTTTGCCTGGGAAGAGGGGACCTCTGAGCCACCACATCCCCTGCTTCTCCTTCCCACAGCATCCTACCCAAAATGTTGGTCTCGCTGCTGACACTGGGCAGAGTCGGTGCTGGGGGTGACAAAGGCATAGGGCACTGAAGCACTGCAGGGACCGCTCCACCAGAACAGAGCTCGTAGCTCTGCATACATCCAGCAAGGACCAAGCAGGGCAGGATGCCCACCCCAGGGATCCCACCTCGCCTCCACCCCCCCCCCAGCCACAGGCTGGCCCTCTGAGCAACATACGAAATATTACACAACCCCTCTTCTGGAAACCTCATGCTAACGGCCGGCTGCTCATTATCCTGATGGGTTTAGCATTGCATTTTGGCTGATCTGCAAAAGCCTTACAATCGCACAAAGGACGCGGTGTCACATTCGCTGCAGCTGAGCAGTAACATTATATAAGGGTAAGGAAGGGAGGAGAGAGCACGGATCCCCATGGAGGCTGCGGCTGTCGTGCCAGGGGCTCTGCCAGTGCTGCAGCTCCACATCAGCATCCTGAAGGACTTAGGATCACTTTTTTGGCCCTGCTCTGCTGTAGGGTGTCCCACATTGCAGGCAGGGGGCAATGGCAGGCAAGCCTAGTGTGTAAGGAAATGTGTGTGTGTGTTCATGTGAGGAAGGGATCGAGCACTCAGAAGTGGAGGCTGGACTTGGAAGCTGGAGGACTTGGATTCAAAACTGGAGGAGACCCTTGGGCCTGGTGCCTCCTGGCCACTTTTCTGCTCTGCACTGGGTGCAGCCCCCATAGCTGCTCCATCAGCATCTGAGACACCTCGAGCTCTCCCATGTGACATCTGCACTGCAGCCTTCGTGGTCCCACAGACCTTTCTGTGTCCAACTTAATGGGCTCTTTGTTGACCTTCAGCTGCTTGGACTGAACTGGAACATTGTGCTCAGGTGCAGGGACCCAGCCTGGGGCTCCCCACAGCTTTTCTGGAGACCAGGCTGCAGTCAGGGCTTTGGAGCTCAGAGGAAGGAATTCTTCACCAGTGCGTCTTTGTCCACGTGGGGAATGATGAAACAACTGCATATAAAATCTCTGGGAAGAGGAGGAGAAATAATTTTTCTAAAAATCTGTAAGAAAAGGAAGTTGTTTCTCTTTAAAAATTGGATATTTTGTCCCTCTGCAAGCCAAAGCATGCCCTTTCCAGTTAAGGCACTTTAATAGCAATGGGGAATTGTCCAGTCCCATCCTCAGAGCAGCACCTTTGGACTTCTCCTTTGTTAATGGAGCTGAGATTTCCCCATCCCCCAGTGATGACTGGAGTTGGTGGCCCGAGGAAAAATTCTTTATTCATGTGAAGACAACCTATCAACTTCATTATACTGGAGATTACATAGGTTGATGACAGAAATAAATTAAATAAGGTTTTGTTTCAATACTTCCTTATTTTTAATTGAATAATAGACAATTAATTTGATTGAAGCTAGTCATGTTTCTTAGGATATCGTGCTGAGAACTGTCTCACACTGAAGGCTGCCCTGTGACTCGGTTATTTCCTTGGAGCCATTCTGAGGTGCCCACTGAGGTTGTACTCCTACATCACTAGGCCCTTTCTTTTTTTGGATGTTAGGCATGTGGTAGGGTTGTTATCATGATTCCATACTTAAACCAGAGCTTGGGCAGTGTGAAAGCAAGCTGATGTGACAGTGGGACAACTCCAGTGAGAGCCAGGAGGGCAGAGGGCACACGGCCCAGGCTGCTGAATGGAGACAGGTTGGCCTGAATGTAGGCTGGACAGAGGCCCTGCTCTTATTCCCCATGCTTGTGCCCATGCCAGCAACAGTGCATCCAGTGAGGAGTTTGCCTGGACACGTGAAGGAGTGCCTGAAGGAAAACAGGCTGAGTGCTTTCCAGCTCACATCCTGCAAAGCCCACAGCAGTGGGCAGACACTCGAGGAAAACTGCCCCATGAGCAATGGATGGGCAAGCCACCTCCTCACCTCGGCATCCCCACCAGCACCTGGAATAGTGCCCGTGTCAATCAGATCTCATGCGGAAAGAAAGCTCAAGCCCAGTGGAGAAGAAGCATGGCCAGGTAGCTGCCCCTCCAGCAGGCTGGCTCCCTCCCCGCTGCAGAATGTGGAATACTGTTTTGCTCCGAGCACGCATAGTTTGTGTGGGTGTAGATTTACATTTTGTTAAGGAAAATGAAATAAGGGGGCTGGTTTCAACTAGCCTGCAGTTTTATTATTTGCAAGAGCTCTCGCCTTCATGTGATGTTTTACGTAACGGCCTTACACATCTGCAAAGTATGTCAAGCATTTCCACTGTTGGGAAGAAGAAAAAATGAGAGGAGAGTCCTGAAAGGTATTGTATCTCCCTGGAGGATTTTACAAGGAATTCTTAGCTCCCACCAGGCAAGAAAACAGAAGTTGTTGTGGATCTATTCTCTAGAGACAGCTTTCCCTGGGCTTGTGGGAGAGCAGACCACATTCCCTGTGAGGACCATGAAGTATGCTTGAGAACATACCCGATAACGGCTTCAGCTCAGCAATAAAAATCTGAGCTGAGGCGGGCTGAGAGGGAACAAAAGCAGCAGGAAACTGGGACGTTTATCCTGATCTCAAGGAGAAACAATGGTATGAGGAAGAACATGAAATTAAGAAATGGACAGGGCTTGGGGAAGAGAAGAAATGTTGCCACGGGCAGTCTGAGCAGCTGCAGAGCTGGAGAGAGCTGAGCTGAGGGCTACAGTTCTGTCTTACATCACCTAAAGGACGTGAACGAGCACACTCCTTTAATGCTGGTTATTACCCTATCTGATAGCGGAAATCTGGTGCAATGTATATACACGTAAAGCTGTGAAAAAAAATAGCAAAAATGTTTAATGCGTCCAAGGAGGGTTGGAATGAATGAAAAATGTCTGAAGTTGTTCAAGTGCAAAGTCTAGTGAATCAGCCCATCCACTTTTCTTTGGCTTCTGAGTCTGGGTGGACCCAAACCACAAAGAAAAGAGGAAACAAAGGTGGAGCAGACATTGAGAAAGATCTTTCTGAAACTTGGCATTAAAATGTAGGAGCTCCCAATCACTGCTCAGCCCACGCAATGTGAAGCAATTGGAAAAGGATTGGAAAATCACTGCCCAGTGCACTGAGATGCAGGGGGCTTTTTGTTTGTTTCTTTTCCCCTGGAGCTGCTTTAGAGCTAAGTGACTTCCAAGGATTTGCCACCAAGCCCCCTTTTCACTGAGCTCTCTCCTAAAATGATCTGAAAAATGACATAGAATGTGAATGTTCAGTTTGAGTCAGTAGTTCTGCTTCTGCTTTGCACTGAGTTGTCTCCATTTGGAGATGCATCACAAATTCTAAGTCTTCCCATTTTATGGACAGGAACAAGTCCAAGATTGTGAGACTTCCTAAAAATTGAAAGTTGTGACCTTGGTATACAGAGCTTCTGAGAGCACACCATTTGGACACAGCCCCGCAGGTACTTCCAGTAGTGAGCACGGCTTACCCCAGGAACATTTCCCCTGTCCCAAACACCATGGTCAGCCGTGGTTCCTCGTGTCTCAGGGGCATAAGGCTGTCCAAATCATTTCTGTCGGTTCCCACTGGATACAGGAGACAGGGGACAGCTTCCAGCCTCTGAAATCCATGCTGGGGTGACTGTAAGCCTCCCAGGCACTGTGCAGAGAGAAGAGCTAATTCCCCTACTCCCTGCCAGGGTTGTAGCTTCCTCAGGACAGGCAATGGAAAGAGTGATATTTCCTCTCTGGGCTTCTTTAGGTCACTAATTCTGTCACATAAAAGCCACCTCAAAACACCTTGCAATGCCCCCTTCCCTTCTTTGCCCACACATTTGCTTGGCTGGGAGCCACTCACCAGGAGCCTTGCCTTCTCCCAGTCACATGCTTGATTCATTTTCTGTCTTATCTTCTCCTCCTTCTGTCTGAAGCACTTACCCCCCAGCAGAGATATTTGCATTACTAACCTATTTCAGGTCTTTTTTACTGCTGCCCATCTACACAGCACCTGATCTTCTTCCATATCACTTTTCTCTTTACTACTTACCCACAATTTATACTGTATAGGGCTCAGAAATCTCTACCAGAAGCATACTGCCGGGGTGAACAGCCCACCATCTGAGGACTCAATGACTGCAATGGCCAGGACAGATGGAGATGGCATGCAGAGGGACTGACACCATGCCTTCACCCCTCATCTGCACCACACCACTGTCATCCTTGTGGCTTCTCCTGGCTGCCACATCATGACAGAATGTGACATTGACAATATGTTACTTCTCAAACAAGCACCAAGAAGCAGGACGAGTCCTCTCCCTGCCAACCCACCCCACAGCACTGTCCTCCTGGCTTGGTGCAGGGTCAGCTCCTCTGTGGGAGCTGCATCCCAGCACGAGCACAGTGCAAATCATTCAGCTTTCAAAAATGATTTGCAGAGAACAGTTTTTACCATTTGACCCGTGGGTCACAGCCTTTCCCCATTGTGCATGCACACTATTCTTTCACAAAGCAAATGGCAATTTTTCTTCATTGAAGGGATAAAGGCAAAAATTTACTCCCAGAGAGAAAGGGAAACTTTTCCCATCCTCTTTACTGCCAGTTTTTGTGATATGCTGGCACCAAGCCAATGTGCTGTGTTTTACTTTCTTTCCTCCACAGTTTTGAATTTTATAGTGTTTTTTTGCACAGCTCCAGAGGAAAAGGATTGCTGTGTCTTAACATCCTCTTCTCTCCTGCATACTTCTGAATGCTCGTTATTAAAAGCTCTCTATTTATACACAGGAACAAAGCACAATTCCCTAACCCCTTGCAGCACAGCTCTGCATGCTAAGCCCTAGAAAGGTGAATCAAACACATGACAGAGAGCTTTTTATAGGGATCAGATACCCACTGCACATCAGCACTGTAATAGCCCACTAAAATTCTCTTTGCTATCGCGTCTTTGGAAATACGAAAGGAAAATCTTTCAACAGCCTCATTCCCTCTGGCTCTAATCTAGATCGTGTTGAGAGGGATAGGTGCCAGATAACTGTATTGGTGGAAATAAAGATAAGAAGGATGTGCATACCATAAACAGTTATCTTGCCTGAATTATGTTCTTGGACAGCTGCAGTGACAATAACAGGACAGTGTTAATAGGGTGAGTGGTTAATTCACCTGCCCGGTGTCTTTCAAAGAGATCAAGTTGCATTTCATCTCTGGAAAATTCCTAAGGACCTGAAATGAATCAAGAACAAGTGCATTATCTCAAAATCGCCTGCCTGACAATACAACACAGCGGGCATCTCACAAGCAGAGGTTAATTTAAGTAGTGCCTTTGTGCATCTCACAAAAGGGGCTGGGGTTGAAAACAGGACGTCAAAGCAGCCTCGCTTAGCTGAAGAATAGAAGGATCCTTCAGAGAAGTTCGAATGTTTGGGGTCTATCTGCTCTTGGAATACCTTTAAGACAAAAGATCGGTGCCTAAGGTGCAATTCAACATTTTTGCTTTGATTTCCATCTTTTTCATATTCCCATCAAAGATACCTGATGCCCTCTCCAATCCACAGCTGGCACACTGGTTTCAAAGCTCACAGAGTTACTTTTAGACGTGACAGAAGCTTCTTCCACCTGTCTGCCCCACGAGCTCTTTACTGTACGCACACCTGTGACTGCAGCTCCACCTGGCATTCACCCACCCACTGTCTGCTCTGAGTCTTCAGAAAAATAAAATCTACCCACCCCCGCCTTGGATGGCGACAGTGTCCCCACCTAGCACCATGCCCTCGAGAAGGGGATTCTTGTGAGACCACATCACAATTTTCAGTGGTGTACCGCAGTCAGTGGAGCAGGTACAGCACTTCTTGTGGAGTCCCGGCCAACCAGGAGGCTGTAGTGCCATCTCACCTCATGTTTAGGACCTCTCTGATCAGCGCATCACTGGTTTTTGTAGGTCCTTATTCTTATATATTGCTGGTATAAACTATTTCAGAGAGCCTTGGCTAGAGAGAGCAGGGAAAGTAGCCCTTCTTAACCCAGTTTGCTTGACAGTTTCCATAACAACTTGACACAGCTATTTATATAGCTGGGAATATCATTTGCGTTTCATCGTTTTTAGAACCTTTGTTGCCATATCAACCTAAGCTCCGTGTAGCAGAGCACAGCCCCATTCAATTCTCTCTTGTTTTCTCAGAAACTTCTCTCTCAATGAACTGAAAATCACTTGGGCTCAGAAGGGCCCTTGAGAGGCCTACATGTCACTTACTGTGTTGTTCAAGCCCTAATTTAATGGACTCGTGTCTATGTGACCTATCTGCACCACAGGGGTGGAACCACCTGCAATGGGAAGGCAAGGTGGGGGCAGAGCAGACAGTCAGACCAGCAATGGTAGCAGGTTGCCTACCTTTCTTAGCAAGAGAATAACCAGAGGGGTATGGCAGCTGCTGGCTTTCTCGGTGGTGGACGAGGAGGGAAAAACTAATTTTGAAATGTCAGTATCAAAGGTTTGATGTTAGCATTCCTGACTCTGCATTTTGGGGAGGGAAGCTGGGTGTTGAGTAGTTTCATCAAAAAGCAGGTGGGCAGAGAAGTGGCAGAAGACTGTTCCACTATTCCAAGTGGAAGATGCGAGAGAAGAGACTGGGTTTCCCCAAGGAGGAGTGCTCACTTTCAGTCACTTTCTACACTTTCTCTGGGGAAGTTCCGCCTTGCAGACAAAACCCATGGCACCAAACATCCCTACCAAGTTAGAATATCATTGATTTTGAAAGACTTATGCAACATGCCATCCAAAATACCTATAATCCACCCGACACCTTCAGCTGACTAAAAAAGCTCAAATAATCCATTCTCTGTGCTGCATTTTGTCACTCACACTTCCAGCTCCTGTCGGGAGCTGGCAGGTCTGATGTCCGTGCCCTGACACTGGCCCAACCTGCTGCGATTGCTGCTTTTGCAAGACACTCCTCTTCAAAACAGATGCCCCCCATCTCCCCTCCTCCTGAGGTTTGAAGAAGTTCCCCATGAATTCCCTGGAGCAAGCATCCACTTGGCAATGTTTAACACAAATAAATTGACTAGCTGAAATAGTGCCATCGAGTTAGACTGCTTTCCATCAGCAGAAATGCACAGGACAGCATTTGTAAGAAGTGGTGTCAATTCCTGGTTTGCATTAACCGTATTGCTCTGTCCTGTCTTATTTGTCTCAGTATTTCTACAGGGCCTCCCGTGAGCCTGAGCAGCATGTTAGCAAGCTGGGTTTAGCTGTTTGCTGAACATTGTATCAGCAGATGAGAACCTCTGCCTCACTGATGTGTTTTGTCATGTAGCAGTGCTAAATACAGACTCTGCTGGCTTTATTAATAGCAGCCCTATTATTTTAACACGATGTTCCACCAACTCCTTGGACTGGGGACAATAGGAAATGGCACCTACACGTTTAATTCTGTGGCACATTGTGAACTGTGTGAATCTGCATGATTCATTGTCAGACGGCACTATGTCAGGCACTGCAGGCAAAATAAAATAGACTGCATGGGCGTGATCTATATGCGTGCTACACGTAAGCCATATGAAATGCACCCTGCCCTCCTTTTGGTTGAAGAAGCCATAAATGAGTTCCTTCTCTCCTTTAGGACATTCTTGGTAGGATCTTGGGAAGTGCCAGCCTGGTGCTTTTAACCATGACCCCAGACAGCACTGGGAGCTCCCTCTTTGCTTGTCTGAAGGCTTGGAGGATGTCTGGCTGGCTGCTGGGAGGAAATAGCTTTGGGTATGTCCTGGAAGAGATCGGTTGATTCCTAAACCCAGCCCACACTTCACCAAAGACCAGACAGTTCTTTCTGGAGGCTTTTTTTTTTTTTTTCATATTGACAGCTAGTAGTTTAGCTTTGAGAAATCTCAAAGCACAGAGATTTTGAAACTTGCAGAGTAACAATTCCCAAAGCTGACATATCCAAAGTTGTGGCTCGCAATACAAATGGACAAATGTAAGAAATTTCTAGAATAATTTGTTTTATGCAGACCTCCAGTCTGTAACAGAAATAGTCCAAAGCGACATGTATGTGATCCGTCCTCCAGCATCCTTCCCCCAGTACAAAACCTCTTTCTTGAACAGTCCGTCCCAGGAGACTGAGGGAGAGAATGACTGCACTGCTGCTAACACCCCTTTGAAAGACTGAAATCCTCACAACCAAATTAGGTTTTCTTCAAAAGCTGAACAATGCTTGCAAACTAAACAAACCAGATCTGATAAAACTTTTCAATGTTCCCCAGTAATTCCCAGCCCAGCAACGTGCTCCATCTCCATTGCTATTAAAAGTGTCCCATTCTCTGCTAGCTGCTCTCAGTATGAAATTAGACCTTGCGCACAGTACCTCTTTTTGTACTTGTCTGCAGAAAATAATTCTCCATTTACATTCATATGACAGTTTCAGTCACTATTTTGAAGAGGAGCCCATTTGTCTGAAAGCTGTGATAAAATCACTGCCTTTCCCCCACCCCTCAAAGACAGATAAATTCCTGCTCTGAGCATCTTGCATTGTCACCATTTAATATGGCTTTTCCCTTCTCCCAGCCCTGCTCCTGAAATCGTGTCCAGCCTGGACCTGCAGGCACCATCTCCCAGGGAGACCTGCCCAGCTTCCTGCTGCCAAAAGCATGACCTCTCCTTTGCCCTCCGTGCACCGGGTGGACTCTGTATCTTTGGTTTTTCTCTACCTTAAACAAAGAAAGAAAAAAAATTCACACTCCACATGCCAAGGCAGGGGCTGGTTCACTCTAACGTGATCCATCCCATTTATTTTATAGCACTTTAATGCTTCTCTCAGTTGTCTCACTGCACAGACTTCAGGCAGAGCGGAGCCATGTTACTTAGCAACTCGCAGTACACATGACAAAATTAACCCAAACACTTTTGTTTATTAACTCTTAATAAGGAGCAAACAAAACAGCAACCAGAGGGTTTCACAACAAGAATGCTTTCCATTCTGGGCGCATTACTAATATTGTGGATGACAATGTTATCTTGGCTGTTCTGTGGGATTTTTTTTTAGCCCTTTTGTGAAGCCCTGTTTGAAGCACAAAGTCTCTCCCACCCTACACTCCCAGCGCCTGATGTTTGGAAAATATATATATACAATAATAGAAAATTAAAAGATGGCAGGAACTAACGAGCTGTAGCTGGTGCCTGCTTTGCCCTGCGAAGCCCAGGTCTGGAGGCTGGAGATGTGAGTGTTGGCCATCAGCCCCCTCCAGGAGCCTGGGCAAATTACAAGGGTGAGGTCTGCAAACTGCTGTGATTTACTCCACGCTCTTCAGAACATCTGACCACCGGGTACACTGTCCCTGTTCCCCAGCCCTTGAAATAGAGATTTGGTGAGGATGAATGTATTAATGCAAGAAAGGCAGCACAGTCTTGATTCGAAAAAGTGTTTAAGTGGCTAAATAACTCACAATGTCTTCAGCAGCTACTGAGCATCTGAAGATCTGATCTCCAAGTTCTCTGGAGGTGTGAGCAAGACCTGTCCAAAACATCACTTGTGGGATATGTTGTTTTATGTTCATCATAAAAAAGGGATAGAGTTTTGCATCGTTTTGTATTTATACAGTACCTGGCATTTGGATTTCTTTAAAAAAAAAAGATCTGAAATTGCTTTTCAAAAATATATAAAAGCTGCCAAGTTTTACCAAAGGACAAGAGCCCATTGCCTTGCTGAACCCCAGGGGATTCAGATGAAAGGCTCCTGCCAAGAATTTCAGCCTTAGGAGAGACTTCTGCAAGATTATTTTCAGATATGAAACCCTTTTCCTGCTGTGCCGCTGAGCCCTCCCTGTCCAGCGTTTCATGGTGAGTGCTGATAATGAGAGCGCAAAGGCCTCCCTCCCAAACACTGACTACATCAGCTGATCCAGGCAGTGCTTTCCGGCTTTTATGGAGAAGAATGAGTGACTTGTGCGTTCTTGTGAGAAACTATTTAGGCACCAGATACAGCACCTATAGGTTTTTATGGAAAGAGTGCAGATTCTTATCAGCCTCCATTTATTTTGTAAGTAATGACAAATGAATTCCTTGGAAACTCACTCCTGGCAGTCTTGGAGCACAGAAGTGCTTGGCTTTGAATGGGCTTTGAGGCACGGTGGCCAGAGGCACGTACTCCAAGGGCCACGCTCTGCCTGATGCCAGCTGCAGAAAGGTGTTGTCATGATGCCAGAGGAGGGAAGGGGAGCATGAGGGATGGGGAAGAACTATCACACTGCTGGCCTTGGGCTCATTGATAGTTTCTGTGCAGATATAAGTGAATAGATACAGGCTGGATGGATGCTCAATGAAGGGCAGTGTAAGTGAGTAGTTAGAGCCTGATGAGATCTCTTATCTTACCCAAGCCATCTTCTGTCCAACACAGGATTTTTTCTTTTTTGTACATTTTCCAGTATGTTAAAGCTCACTGTTTGTAAACGTTTCCCTTAGGAAGTCTTTCACAAATGACTTGCTTTCCCTGCCAGGAGGTCTCTCACAGTCTGCAGCTAGAGCCCTGCAGCCAGATGTTCTCAACAGGAAAAGAAAAAGGGGCAAGTTCAAATGTATAGGGAATTCCTGATAAAATTAGCCTGCAGTCTTGCCCTCCTTGCACCCAACATTCTGGCAAATACCTTCCAAGGCTCCCAGAGCAGATATTTCCCCTTTCATGAGCACTGAGTGCAGAGGGGAAGTAGTCGGTCTGGGAGGCACAAAGCAGTAAGTCAGCCTATTTAAGCATAACAAGGGTAAGGCAGATTCCCCTTCTACAGTGCCTGCTGACATTCATTTGCTGTACAACCCATGGGCTCTCCACGCTCTGCCGCAGCCTTTTCTGTGCACTCCCTTATAGCCCTGCTACCAGCAGCTGTGAGATTCCAGGGCGTACCAGGAAAAACGTCCCCATCCTGCCTCATTCACTAGGAAAACGCCTCCCTGCTTTCACCCCAAAGTGCCGTCTCTGTACCACTATAGCCTCGGCACAGTCTTGTGCTGTGGTTTTTCCTCCATGGAAAGTTAAACCAGCTTTGCTCCTACATCTCACTTAGGAACCCAACCCTCCTTCCCCATTGTCTTTTCCCACCCAGGCTCCACAGCCCTTGTGGTGCCCGTGACATTCAAAAGGACATATCTCTGAGAGGCATGAGGGTCAGGTCCAATGATACTCAGTAACAAAAAGTTGGCGAAATAGGATGAACCTCAAAACCAAAAACTGAAGATTCCTTCAACTTCCCTGTAGGACTAGTATGACGTTACACAACATATCACTGGCCATAATGGAGGGGTGCAAACTGCCTTTGCATGTCCTCATTGACAGCAGCAGTAAGGTTTATGTTTTGACTGAGGCCAGCAAGAACAGCATTCTGTCCCTGACCTGGGCAGCTCACTTGGCTCCAGTGGATGCTTATCTCAGCTGGTAGGTGTTGATGCTGTATGATGATCAATAAGCATCAAGTTCCAGAGCACAAGGACCAAAGCTGGAGTTGATTTTCAGCATCTCCAAGCCTCTGCAGCATGTGAGACCAACTGAGCCTCAGGGAGATATCCATCTGTCACTGCAGCTCAGTGCTAAGCGTGGCTCTGGGAACAAAGAAGGGCACATGGCTCAGGAGTTCAGCCCTGACATCTGCTTCTGCTGGCTCCAGTGCAGACCAGCTCTGAGAAGACAACAGAGTGGATAATTCTTACCTGGTCTCCCTTAGATGGCCATTCTGTTTTCTTGCTCATCACCACCCCCAGCAGAGAAGAGAGGTAAAATATGCAGCCACTGCTCTGCCCCTAAATCAGGAAAGCCAAGTTTTATTTGAAGTGGTGCTGAAGAACAGAACAGGATACCCTAAGGAAAGAAGGGGAGATCACAGAGTAGCGGGACATACCCTCATTGCCCTGAGTCCAAAATGCTTTGCTCCTATCCACTTACCTAGATTTCTTTTCCTTCTATTTTTATTTTTTTTTCCTTTCCTCTGTGCACTTTCTCCAAAAGGAAATCAGAAAGCTGACACCGCCTCAAAACCTCACTTTAACCCTTCCACATTCCCCATTTCTACTTTTTTCTTTCATGGCTCCCTCAGTCACACCCATATAACCCTGTGCCTTGCAGCAAGAAGACTTGGATACACATGAAGGCAGATTAGAACTATTGTCTTTGGTACTCACACGGTCTGCTTCTACATACCAGGCTTAATAAAACAGCTTCTAATGAAAGTTTATACTATTCAAGCCTCTCCTGGCTTGGAGAGATAGAGATGTAGCCTCAGACCAGCTCAGAAGGACGTTTCAAGTTCATGCTCTCTCATCAAACCCATCTAGTGGAGTCTGCAGATGTTCATGCCACTCTGAGCCCCTTAATGCTCTGCTCATCTCAGAAATTACTCAGGTGAAAAGCCCTCCTAGATGAGTGAGCAATGTTCCCTGGGGGCTGGGTAGATTATTCTCCTCCACCCTTTTCCCTTCTTTTCCTCTCTTTGTTCCAGGGCACTGGTCAGCCCCCAGCTCACCACCCTCACACACGCGCACGCACAACCAGGCCAAGAGAGGAAATGAATCATTTGCAATGGGAGATCACGACTGCAGGATTCTTATCTTGAACACAAACGTGCACATCTTCAGGAGCTACAGAGTCTGGCAGGGTGAAAGAATTCTTGGCCAGCTCAGGGATTTGAAAACAAGATTTCCTGGGGGTCAGGAACAAGTCTGGTTTCTTATTCATCAAGGTCTTCTTCACCAACAAAAATAGAAGCCAAACAACCTATATACCAACCTTTTCAACTGCAAAATATGCACACTGGGAATAGGGAGGTGGGAAAATCCCTACCAGATCAGGAGCTCCAGGCAGGATATCCTCTGTGCTGCGAGCTTCAGGGGCCTGTCAGCTTCCCAAAGGCTGCGGCCATTGTATCAAATTGGATTACACAGGGAAGAATTCCTAATCTCAATGTCATTTGGCTGCGGCTGCTGCATACAAGCTGATGCTATGTAGACAACGCTCTGAAAATCCTACAGGTCCTCTGAGAACTTAGAGCTTCTCAAGGCAAAATTAATTAAGAAGTAATGAACTGAGCTTTTGATACCACAGTGGAAGTGTTGCTGCAGGCGCAAACACTGAAAGAAGGGTTTGACTGATTTTTAATTAGAATTTAATAGTGCCCTGAAGTTACATCTCTCATTATAAAAAAAAAAAAAAGCTTACCTAGTTCTATGAGATGAACAACCCAAATTAGATTTTAACATATGCAAATAACTGGTCTGAGAGATCTGCGTGGGAGTAATAGAGATAGGACAGGTTAAATCCTTGACCCCTTACAGTTGATTTTTCTTTAACTGATCCATCAGTGGGTTTGTTTGCAATTAAGCGTTAGGATTAATGGAGTTTAAAGGAAGCACTGAAAAAGC
Organism: Penelope pileata; assembly: GCA_013396635.1. NCBI lineage: Eukaryota > Metazoa > Chordata > Aves > Galliformes > Cracidae > Penelope > Penelope pileata. The sequence goes on from WBMW01002308.1 coordinate 315,007, forward strand.
CATGTGAAATGCAGGCACTGAGGGCTTCGGCTGAGGTAAATTAGCACAGCCCATTGATCTTAACTGCATTAACTACATCACTGGAGTGTGCAGAGCTTAACTGGATGCAATGTTCCCAAGTCACGGGCAGTCCTGAGCCCCCCTTGCACAGAATAGCCTCTCACTCTCTGAGATGTCCCATTAGGTAATCGCAGCTTAGCATGTACAAGCCTGAGGAAATCTGCCCATAAAGTCATCCAGATTGCTCAAAATAGTGTGTGTCAGGGTAACTCCAAGGGCTCACGGGGTGGCTTAGCCAAGGAAATTTGTACCTCCGGGGCGTTTGCAGGTATGTTGCCACTGATAGCATCAAGAAACCCTGCTGAGCAACAGCCCCCAGGGCCTGGCCAGGGAGGAGCTGCCTGGACAGGAGGCCAACAAAGTGCTGCAGCTCATCCTGAGCAACAGCTCCTTCCTCTGCACTGCAAGGAATAGGATATTTATTTACCCCATGGAGATGGAAGTGACCCTTTCTGTCCAGAGTGCTGTACTTTTTTTACTGCGCTTCTCTCAACAATCCTCTGCCTCAAGATGAACCACGTTATGCAATGTTAAATGATGAACTTAAATAGAAGTGAGATTCCCCTCCAAGGATCCTGCCTAGCAGAGATCATCATTTTGCTGCTTTGTAAGTGTGCCTCATTCAGAGGCACAATGTAGCTGCTGAGCTATTTTACAATGAAGACAAAATTCCGTCCTCCTCTTACAATGTCTGGTGGTGATGGAGCTCTTCACACAGCTAAGCAGGGGGGAGAAGAGCTGACAAAACCCACAAAATCACACCCCCTGCTTGAAAAACAAGGGCACTTGGGTGCCTAATGTAATTGCCACAGTTGTTTTTTCCACTGACTGCACGGAAGCCTTGTAGACGTGAAGAAGTGGTGACCTGAATTGCTCACAGACCTCTTGCAGCCGTATGCTACAGTTGTCTACGTGCAGTGCCAGCAGTGGGCTGGATACAGCCCGTGAGCTCTGATGTGCCGTGCTCAGCAGTCTTGTCTCTACAGTTCTCTAGTCCTTAGGACTTCATTAAACATGAGGGGAGCAATAAAAAGTGGTGCTTGTTGTGGTTTGGGGTTTTTTTCCTCGCTTCTTTTTAATTAAACAAGAATTTAAAGGTAGTGCAGAAAGGCCATGCCAAGAAACTCTATCCTTCTTTGCCAGTTCCAGGTTAGTTAAGCACTGATTCTGCAACTACTCAGAAGCAAGTCTGCATTTTCTCTTCAGAGAGGCCATGATCTTTTGGGAAGGTTTCTCTTTACATGCAGAAGGAAACCCTATTTCCACCCTAACCTGTCCATGGGACACAGTGTGGGGACAGTTGTTTATACAGCTTACAACATATAGGCCATAGCAAGGCTTCCATCTGATCCATGGCAGGTTGCCTTCCCAAAGAGAGGCTACAGAGGGGTGAGGGAATGGGCGGGGTGAGGGAATGGGCAGGGTGAGGGTTTCAGACCTATGCAGGACTGGGAAGCAGGCAGTGTGTTTGCTAGGTTTGGCTGGATCCTGTGCATTTGATCTGCTTCTGAAGCGGTGTGGTGGTAGGGATCCATGCTTCCTCTGGCCATGTGGTGGGTGGAGCCTTTCCCTGCTTTGAACCCTGTTACACTGGTATAAATGACCATCTGTTATCTTCTGTAAAATGATGTCAATGTCAGGCAGGTCTCTTATGTGACGTCCTGTGGAACTGAGTAGGGACCAAATAACCAAGTCGGTGTAGCAAATCTTCTGCAAAGACCTCAGGTGAAATCTTGGCTTTGTGGGAGTCCAGGGAAAGGCCTTCCCGTTTTTCTCAAGAGACAGGATGTTACTCATAGGTACTAGAGATACTTTTAGCTTTCCCTGGACTCCCCTACAAATACCTTTCCAGAAGTACATTTTCTTGGGACTTTTCCACTCCATGTTCAGACTTGGTGCAGGAAGCGAGGCACTGGCTTGCTCTCGCAGTCTTTTTATCATCTCTGCCTCTAAATCAACACCAGAATTGCTTGCTTGGCTGCTTGTTTCAGTCTCCAAGGTCCCAGATCAGCCATCTGACACTTCACCCAGCAGCCTCTGTCTGTTTTGTACCTTACTTTTGCAAGGCCCCACAAGAAAAACAGCAGTGACAGGAGCATCAGAATGGTCAGGATGAGCCCCTGGGTTTGGAGGAGACAGGAATAAATTTGGGTTTGGGCCACTCTTGTGTGGTAAGTCCAGCTGGGAAAGCTCACGGGTAAATCTTTCTCTTTGGGTGTTTATCAGGACCTCTCGTCCCTGGTTTGTGCTTTCTCCTTAGCTCAGACACAAGCCTGGGGAGAATGTACGGGTGCTTGACAGGTAGATAATGGTAACAGCTCCTTTGCGATTACTCTGTGTCACCCCCAGCACGATGTGTTTAGAGAGTGTCTCAAGTGGGTGTTGTTGCAGATGAACAAAGCAGCTCCTCAAGCAGTTTTACGGCTTTGTAATTTATTTACCAAGGCAAGCTCAGGTCAGTCACACTATCTATTTCTTTTTTAATGAGGCACTGTTTATTTTTCACTCTCATTTTCTGGATGGATTGAGACACAAGGAGGTCAAACAACTTCTCCCTGAAGTCTGTAGGGCTTCCAAAGCTCAGTCATTCTGCCTTTTAATGTGTTAAGCACAGAGCTTGACTTTAAGTCAAACTGCATACATGTTTAAAGGGCCTTAAAAAATCTTCCTAAAACGAGGGGCTTCCATCAAAACTTTGTTATTCTCTCTGTTACTAAGTTTTACCATCTATGCAGCTCCATCCATTTCGTTTGGGTCTCACTTCCAGCTGAGGTGACCTGAGGAAACCTTCTGGGAAAGGTCTGCAGAGGAATATGTTTCATTAGCTCAACTACTGACCTGGACAAGTTCAGAGACTCTTACTATTTTTCAGGTCTGAAATAAAAGCTCCTTAACTTAGCCTGGAGTTTTCTGTTCCAGACCAGTCAAGGCCTGGATGCTTTTCTTTCTGTCCAAATATACCACAGGCACTAATAAGAGACACTGACTCTTTCTACACCTTGTCTCCACTTTAAAATTGGTGCAACCAAGTGGGAAATTGAGATCCTTTGGCAATGCATGGAGGTTAACTGTTTAGAGTTTTCCCCTTTCCTTTTGCAAAATAGGTCAAACCCAATCTAAGACTGCAAAAAGTCATCCCAGAGGCTCCAGCACAACAGTGGAAAGCAAGAAAAGCACCGAGTGAAAAGCAGCAGAGGCACTTACATGGGTGCAGCCAAAACCAGCACTCATGCAGTGTTACAGCAGTGCTGTGGGTTTCAGACACGCGTGGTGCTTGGCACTGCACAGTGCAGGATTGCTGCTGTGCCCACCTCCGAGGAACACAGCCTCAGTGGGTAAGGCCCTGTCACGCTCCATGGGGAACACAGGAGCGGTGATCTGGAGTTTACATCCACTTGGGAAAGCCATCGCTTCCAGTGTGTCCTGAGGAGATCTCATTAGGGATTTACAGTGCACTTTTGCCCTTCCTCCAGCCTCCACCTTCAGCCAAGGCTGGAGACAGACACAGGGATGGATGGACCCTTCTGACCCAGTTTATGTTTCAGGCTTATTGATGTAACTCCATTTCTTCCCCCACAGACTTCTCAGCTCTTGTATCAGTAGTTAAGACGCTGGCAGACTTTGCAGGTGGCTCTTGCTGACCTTTCTCCCCTGTTCCAGGGACATGCCTAAACAAGCAGGCTCCGCACGGTGCTGAAGAGGGGGCTCTCAGCCTCTCCCGTTGGAGCAGCTCCAGTTTGTGCTGCTAGTTAGCTGTTCACTGGAGCAGGAGCCTATAACCTGACTTTCCCACATCGCACAAGTCAGTGTCCTGACTGCAGGGCTGGAGAGTCCATCTTCCACTTTTCCTCTCTGGTCCAGTGAATGTTTAACTGTTTATACAACATGGCACAGCTTCTGTTGGAGACTTTGAGACCAAACTCCAGATGATCTGTCGGTTGGATGCTCGCTTGTTTTTCCAGGACATGGGAACCATAGGAAATGGAGGTTCAGTCTGGATTTCCAAGCTGGGAAAGGGCTGAAACCAGCAGCATCTGTGTTTGCTGAAGATTACTGATGTGCTTCAAAATGCTTTTGGGATACAGCCATTTACAGGGCTTCATGGGACCTATGCATTTAGATGATGAAATCTTAGGCAAGCCAGGAGACAGAACAGACTTCCCATTTGTTTACATGGGCCAGGAAGTCATCAGGCAGATTTAGGCAAGATCAACCCAGCCAGGCCAAGATTTAGGCTGCTTTGGCTATGGGAGCATGTCAGAAATATAAACACTTCAGCTAGCTGGGGCAGGTGCCCCTGTGCAGAGTTAGGCTCAAAGTAGCAATTAGATACCTGCCTGCCTTTATGGAGTTATTCTGCAGTAAGAGCACAACAGTGAGCTGCAGAAATGGTGTTTAAGAGATTGGGAATACATAGTTAATGCAAAGAGAAAGTAAATGCATGCACATGCCACCAAGAGTACGACTTTCCTGCAGTGTAGCCTTTGCTTAGGTTGCATATTGCAGGGAGAGTTTTTATTAGAGCTCGTTAAACTTTAAAGCCTTAATGGTACCATCTCTACAACCTGATTGGTATGAAGAGGAGAGCCTGACAAACCTGGTGTGCAGCTGGGTGAAAAGCATCCTGCACTGCAATGCTCATGGCTCAGGCTGCGGGGCATCCATGGGCTTAGCGTGACATCGTCTGGCGAGAGGCGGAACGGGACCTCCAGCACAAGGCTGCGGCATCCCCAGGCTGGCAGCCGCTGAGCAGAGAAGCAGAAATGGTCTGCAAGGTGAGTGGGCTGGTCCTGATGCTTTTTAAAAAAGCGTGGGAGTGTGAAAATCAGGAGCTCAGGCAGAGACTGTGGTAAGTAAGGCAGGCAAGCACAGCAAACCTGGTGTAACAAAACTGTAAGCAATCCAAAAGTCCAGATTCTCACTTTGTGTGAGTTGATTGTACTGTGTCCTGTGTCTAGAACTGTCCATTGGGTCTGCAAGCTTTTCACTTCTATATTTTTCCTCACTTTCCCCACTCTTGGATTTTTTGTACATTAAAACTTCAGCAAGGGGTTGACATTTTTTTTCCCCTTTTCCACTCATATGTCACCCCAGCCATACTTTGCAGACCAAATGAAACACACAGCTGTGGGACAGGGCTGCTGCTGGGAAATGGCCAGGACGAGCAATTCTCTGCCAGAGAAAAAGAGCGACTCTTGGGTGGACGCTCTGTGCTTGACTCCAACCTTTGCATTTGGAAACCAAGAGTGCAGCTGTAAGACCAGTATATTTTAGGGGCACCAGGGATGTAATTTGCAGAAGTCTTTAAGGGTGCAGTTTCACATCTCAAACTCAGTTTCTTCAGATGCTGAACGTCTAAGAGCACTTGGGTCTCTCTCTGAGCTGAACACCCACAACAGTAAACTGAAACCACATGTTGGTATCCAGGTCAGAGAGACAGCACAAGAGCTCATTTGCCTGACTCACCAGCTTCCTTGCCAAGTGAGCATGAAATTTTCATGACACTGCAAAGTAGCTGATCCATGGTCCCTTAAATGTCACTGCTCCAGAGATTTTATACACAGGAAGCACCCTGAAAAGCTGGTTTGCTTTTGGGATGCAGGATTATTTATTTGGTGTTGGTAGTGCTGCTTGTTTTAGAGAAAATATGTCAGTTGAGTAGGAGAAAACAAAGTCTCCATAAAATCTTAAGTGGAATGAAAACACCTACCAGCTCTGTATTGAAATTTCTAGGACAAATCATAGGAAAAATTGTTATAGGAAGATAGGAAGATGCATGGTTGTGATTTTAAGATCGTCCCTGGGTCAGGGAGCAGTTTCCAGTCTTTCAGATGGAGTCCTTCCCAGCCCACACTTTTAATACGACCAGTGTCAATTGCTCAGATGGAGCCACTGCTCTCCAGGGAGCACTGAACATCTGTCCAAAAGCCTTTTAATGGCAGCTTAAAGTGCCCTCCTGCAATCATTCACAGCTTAGCTATGTTTTTTTTTTTTCCCATTGGGTTTGTGTCTATTACGTTTCAATACTCCCCAAAATGCTAATGAAAAGAATGAATGGTCCAAGCAGCGAGTGTTAGCCATCATTTCCAAAGCACCAGTGGAGAACAACAAATGGCCTCAAAGTCTAAATGCTGGAAGTGCTTGTCCCAACTTATTCTTCTCATTGGCTCAGATGACAACCACAGGAGTGTGTGAAACCTTTCTCTGTATCATACTTTTCATGGTCTAATGCTCACAAGTGCTTCCCTGTTCAGACATTTTCCCCGCCAGAACTGAGCAGTTTTGAAGACGGGGTACATCCAAGGGGAGTTATAACTCTGGAGAGCGGAGCAGAGGGAAAGATTGAAGCCTCCTGTCCATGTCACTTCAATTGGCAGGAGAGGCTAGACACTAAAAAACGAATGGTTCTATGCCTTTCATAGCCCATTTCATAGAGGAGTTCCTTGTTATTCCTGTTACAGCAATAGCACTCAGACTGTGCTATGAAGTGTCCACAGTGGCCAGCAGGGACCATGTGCTCTGCAGATCCTGAAGATCCTGTGAGGACTCACTTCACTGCTCCTTTGGCCAACGGTGGATGGAACAGAGTTTTCCTCCTATCCTACAGAGCTGGCTTCTTCTGGACATGGCATCACAGGTGGTTTGTCCAGTGTCCACGTCAAGGCACATGTCCTGAGGATGACATCTGTTCTGCAGGACCATTATGTACAGTCAGCCTGGGACATTCATAAATTCCTCTGGTTTGAGAGATTCACACCAAAAATCATTTAACAGCTAGATGATAAACCATCTAACTGATCTTCAAAGTACAAGATACTTCGAAGCCACAAGTTGCAAGCTGAGTCTTGCTTTTAACACTCAGTGGGGCCCAAACTGGGTCTCTTTATTATTCAAATGCACTACATCTTAGTCACGTTGTTTTTTTCAATGTGGAAACAGCTAAATTCCTTCTACCAGAACAGAGGTTGGATGTGCAGCCTGCACAGCAGAGGCATGTCTGAATTTGCCTCTTTCAAACTCTTTGATAATTTTCTCTACCCTTGAGTAACTCAAATAGTTTTACAAAGAGTGACCCGAAAAAAAAATAAAAAGAAAAGAAAAGAAGCAGCAGCAGCTCTCCCTGAGTGCGTGTGCTTTGAAAGGTTCCCTTCAGATCAGTAGGTTGTGACGGCCTTTCTGTGCCACCTCTGCGTTCTGAGCGTGAAAAGGCTCGAGCTCCCTTCAACAAGAAGAGCTCTGCATGAGTAACAAGCATTTGGAGATATTTATTGAGGCAGCCAGCCTAGCAGAACGCAGGCGAAATGTAAATGAGCACCGCCTCGGTGCTCACACACACAGCATGCACGGGCTCCTCACCACTGCTCCAGGGTCTCCTTATTAAATAGCCAAGCAGAAAATTAAACGCAGCCTGGTACCAGCAGCAGGGAGCTCTGTTGAGCTGCTCCTGGCCTCCTTCCCTGAGGCTTCCTGGGCTAGGCCGTGCTCCTCAGGCATGGAAAACAGGGGAACACAGGTGCCTACACTTGAGAGGGGCTGTGGTGGCTATCCACCAGCCGCAGGCTAAGAAAGAAAAATTGTCTTTCCTGTCAAAATCAGGGCTGTGTAGCCTTTTTGGAGACAGTGGCCTGGTGACCCTGGCTAAGCAGCCAGGTGGTGGCAGGCCTAATTGGAGCAGACATGATTCCTTACTTCTAGCAGGCTCTCCAAGCAGCCAGGGGGGCTGCCTGGGGACTTTGGGGCAGGGAGACAGACAGGCAGCAGGTTCCCCTCTGATGTGTGCTTTCCCGGTGACTTACTCTTTTCCCAGTCAGACAGAGAGAAGTAAGAAAGCTTCATTTTCATTTTGAAACCTCCCCTATGTGTTTCAAGTTTTAAAAAGTGATTCTGAGGTCTGCGAAGATAGGACTTTCAGCACAGGAAATTTTCTGAGTCACTGGGAAGGCCACGTGGTGTCACCAAGCTGAGTGGCGGAGGAAAAGCCCCGCAGCACTCCCAGCCATCGCTAGTGCTCTCCTCACTCACTGCAGGCTGTGGAGACAGGCATGATGCTCCTCGCTGTTGAGAAAAGTGGGTAGACATGTTGTCTTTAAAAGGTCAGGTTTAGTTCTAAATCCAAGTCTCTGCTCAGCCCCAAAGCGTGGGATCCCTGGGTTGAAGAGTGCTTCCTCAGCCCTTTTCACTGAGTGAGCTGGCACACATGGGCAGCAGAGTCTGTGTGAAGGATTTTGTCTGGGGACTCGCACCTCTGTGTTGCTGAACTCCTTGGATTGTGGAGGTTTCATAACCATAAACCTTTTCTCCAGGTGCTTTCCAGACTGTGGGACTCTTGTCCTTATTTTCACAGTAAAATCTACTTATACCTTCTTCATCTCCACCAACTTTCAGTGACACGTATTCCTCTCCCCTGACTTCCTGTCCAAAATGCCACCACTAAAGAAGCCCCGCAGCAGCCCGCTCTTCCTGCCTTGTCTTTTTGCACCTTCTATGACTGTAACACCTTCAAGTCTTGTCCTGACTTCCTACACCAGATGCAGCAATGACTTCCCTGTCCTTACCTTCCTACAGCTCCCAGTTGGCTCCGCCCAACTCTTGTCAAACTGTTCAATGCAGTGTCTGTGCTGTGGGTCACGGGATTGCAGCAGCCGCTTGCCTGGGGAGCCCTTTGCCCTTATGCAGAAGATGCCTGCAATTGGCTCAAGATTTTTATGTTCCTCCAACCCACAGTATCCTCTTCAACCAGCAGAAAGGCCAGTCTCTCAATCTGGGCAAGTCCTGAGTGCTCTTGAGCATCTTGTTATGGGATGGGAGCCAGGGGTTGGCAGCCAGGACCCTGCTGGCAGCCACCACAGCTCCCAGAGCAGGAGGCTGACTGGCTTACAGTATTTCGGTCTTTCTCAAATCTGTTTAATCACTGTTACTGTCTTGCCCTCTCTTCCCTCCCCCCTTCTTGAAAGACACCACAGCTTGTCTCACAAGCACCTTCTCTTGACCCAGATATTACAGCTGACATTTGATTTTTTATTACTGTAACAGTGATGTGACTTATGAGCAGTTTAGTGTCAGTCTCACTTGTAGATATTCATGTGAATGCCTACAGATTAGCAAAACTGATCCTGAAAATTCCTAAAACTAGCTATTTTCTCATGAGCATTCGGGTCTTTCTTGTTTTCACCCAACTGGAACTGACAGGAAATGGTAGCCTGAACACAAAAAGAAGATGTAATTTTGAGTGCTACTTTGATATATGAAGGCAAAGCAGAACAACTTGGGAATAAGTTGTGGGTAGCCAGCACAACAGGTATAAGGCAACCTGGTTTTGTTTTACCTGTCTTTTGTTCTTTAAGAGGAAGGGTTACACCGGAACAGAAAAACAAATGATTGTCACGTACGTACCACCTGCTCTCAGCTGAGGCAAAACAGAGCTGCACTGCAGACAGTTTCTGAGAAAGTGACTGTCACGAAACTCTGCATGCAGACAGCAACTCAGCACGACTGGGTGAGAAAAAAAAATGAGAACTTTTAGTCATTGATATCCATGCTAGAAAGCTCAGTCACAAATGAGACAAACAGGAAGCTCTATTACTCGTGAAGGTATTTGATGCAATTGATGCCCCTGAGGGCTGGTGAGATGACTTTCCTGATTACAGTAATAAAATTGCTGATAAGAAGAGCACAGACTGGGTGGTTTCCTACATCATCACTATCAACTTGTGAGTTGCTGCTGTCAGATTTATAAGATGGTGTGCAGAAGAAGAAGAATATCTGGAGAACAAACTGCTACAGATGTCAGGCAGAGGGAGGAAGTCACAAAGAGTTATTCCTTAAACCCATTATTCAGTAAATCCTTGTCCAATTTGTAGAAACGAAAGATCTCTATGCATGGAGGGCGAAGAGAATGAATTGTGCAGAGACAGGCAAATAGAAGTGGCAGATGCACATAGCTGTGAGCTAAGGATGGGAGTGCAGCAAATGCTCATAAGCATCTTTTGAAGAACCAAAAGATATATTTGCCAAACTGATTCCAGCCTGATTCTGGTCGAGATGTAGTTTTCAAAGGCACTGGATGTTGTTTCATGAAAGAAATGAGCAACCTGTAGAACACTAAAGGTTGTCCCATAACCATTGTGAAAGCTGAAGAAGTGAGAAATTTCAAATAGAACAGGAAGACCACAGCTTGAGATGCCAGAGCAGCTCTGTAGCATAAGGAACTGCACCTGTGAGCGTGCATGCAGTGTCACACGTAGGCAGAGGTGTGGGGAAAAAATTTCATCTTTGCGCATTTATGCACAGCATTATGAAAATAAGTGCTGCCATAGACCCTGGCCTACAGACTCTTGGGGTCAAGCAGAGGCTGTGGGGAGAGGATGCTGCCTCCATGATACTGCTTTTCCCCTAGGGGTGTTTTTAGCTGCTGCTGGAGACTGGATCTTGAGCCAGACAGACCATTGGTCTCCCCAGTAAAGCCATTCTTATTTTCTTATGTTCCCTGCCCACTTCCCATGAGTGCATCCTTCAGAGCAATCTGAAAAAGGGAAAGCATGAACTACTGCAGCTCAGAGGTCGGGGCAAACACCCTCCTGTATGAAGCTCAGGGCTCGCTTTGCTCCTCAGCCTTTTATTTGCTTTAGTCCTTATTCATCACTGCTAAATCACCTCACAGTCTTCAGTGACCGTGTGCAGGCTAATTGCACAGATATTTGCACAAAGAAAGATGCGTTTCTTGAATCTCTGGCTATCGACCCAGCCTGGCCTTTAGTGTGACCTTCGGCAGGGTGCACAGGCAGCAGTTGTGCTTCGGGCCCCGCTGTCAGGACTGTTCCTCCATCAGATCTGACACAGCTGTCTGCTGCGGGACAAAAGTAGCCCCAGCAGCAGGGATGGGAACTTCCTGCTGGGCTCTGAGTTCCCCGCTCGCCAGGTCAGTTCCCCAACCACTTTCCTTCTGAAACATAAACACATTTTCCATATACTTGGCCCATTTCTGATGGGACAGGCACAGACCTGCACCCAGTACCTCCTCACCACACTTTTTCCAGAACAGCCTCATAAGAATCAACAGGCACAGACGCGTACTCCCTACCGGGTGGGAGGGACAGGAACTACAGTGGTGGGATAGCCACATACTAAAGAAAAAGATGACAGTATGATTTTAAAAGCAAACCCCAGCTGCTGCAGCATTTTGTGGATGGCCCCAGCACAGGTCTGCTCTGCTGATGCTCTTGGGGAAAGAGGCTGTGTTTTCACTTCGTGTGTGAGTCCACACAGGACTGGGTGCTTCACTGCTCAGCACTGGGCACATGGGAAGATGCAGCTGAAGATTTCTCACTTCCTGAATCTCAGATGCTGAAAACCATGATTTCTAAGGAAATTGTGTGGTTTAAACGAAGGCTAAACCCTGGTGGGCCCGTGTTAGGTGTCTGTGTTTCTACTAAGAATGTGTTCCAGGAGGTTTGCCTTTGTTGTACATTGAATTCACTTGGAAGAAAATATCAGGAAATAAAAGACTGCTTTACTTTAGATGAGAAGGCTGAAATAAGTGTGTTCTTTTTCCATGAAACAGGTGCACTCCTTACATACAAAGGATGCGCTGGCTTCTGCTGCGTCCAAACACACTGACACTGGAATAAAGGAGGCACTTCTCAGGGATGCTCTTTGATGGCTGGGACAAAGCACCACAGGAAGTGGCCAAGCACACCAGTGGACTGGTGCTCTCCTTTCTTTGCATCTCCAGAGCGAGGCCATACATCGCTCTGCAAGGGTTGCTTCAGCCCAGCATGATGTCTTTGAACTCACCACAGAGCAATGGGGCGAAGCAAACCACTTGTGAGGCACAGAGACCACACTGCAAAGCCAGCATGAACCTCCCCAGCTGAGGACCTGCCCCATTTCTATGCCTGCTCAGGTTCTAGGGAAGATCTGGGGAGAAGGAGATTATTTGGGCTGGTTTTTCTTTTGAACCCTGCAATGACACTACTCACGTCTAGTTGTACACGCTCCTTAAAGAGCTGGGATTCCCCCTGCTGATAAGAAATACATAGAACTCTCACTTCCTTTAATCTCCATCAAACTATTATTTCAACACACCACCTACACAGCCAGATGAAAAAGCACCAGCAGAAGGGAACTGTTGTTTTGATTTTTTTTCTTAGAAAAAAAATAAGGCTGAGCAGAAGAGCTCGGAGTCCAGCTCTGTAAGTACTGACTGCTCCTTTCCACCTGGAAATTCCCTGTAGTTTTATAATAAACTCCCCACAAATAAGCTAAAATAAAGTGAACTGAAATTCAGTACCAGATACGGAACAGTCTCTTAGAACCAGGGACTACTTGTAATCTGGTGGTTACCAAAAAAAGACCACTGGCAGGTAGAATCTGATTTTTCATTTTAGACTATTTTAAGTTGCTTATTGGATTAAGTAATAGTTATATAACATATGTTGCCTTTCATGCGATGAAGTTCTTAGCTATGATAGGTTGCTTCTCTTCACTCTCAACTAATGGATTGGACTTTGAAGAATAAATACCATCACGCTGCTAGCATTTTTCAGAAGGATTTTGGCATCATCGGATGATTAGTTATTGTTTCGTTGTCTACTGATGCTTCCATTAAGGCCCCCTCTCTAACAGGGACATAAAAGACAATATTCTAAGAGAAAGCATTTTTGCTAGGAATAGGTGCAAACATTTTGGATCACTGTGACACACTCATACTTCATTACAATACACTGGCATAAAAGAACCACAGAACAATCGCATGGAACACCAGAACATGTCCTTAATAATAAATATCATGCAAGCTTTTATCATTTCCTCCTGTTTTTATGCCTTTGGATTGCTAAGAAGAATTCTAGGTTGAATATCCACTATGCATTAAAATTTCAAAGTAACAAAATCAGCAGAAACATCCCAGGCTGCCATTCCATCAAGCAGCAGATTGAGAAAGCAGATTTTCCTAATTGTGCTGCCATGTGTTAATAGGGGCAGCCACCAGGGATCTCAACTTTGTTCTAACAGAGGTCTGCTTGCTAAAGTGGCTCAGATGTAACTGCACGCAGGTCTAGAAATAAGAGCTCAAGTCACAAAGCAATTTAAGCACATGCTTCAGCCTGACATAAGCTGTAAGCAGCTGAGCCAGCAGAGCAAATCGCTGCCAACAACCTTTGTGCCATCTCTGGCATTTGTCAGACCCTCGCTTGGGCCAATTCTTCTCACTAAAATGGCAGAAAACTATCCTACTGTTTATTTTTCAAAGAGAGCTAGACCTTCTCCTTCAGACAGAGGCAGACTGATGTCAGCGTAGCCTTCCTCCAGGAGCTGTGCCCACAAGCAATTATTCAGGTGCTACATTAAACTGAAGTTTGCAGCATCCTTGTCTCCCTTTATGCAGGTTTTGCACAGCGTGCATAGCAAAGGTCATCTGATCCATACAGCAGGGCATGAACTACAACACTATGAACAAAAAAGCATTGCAAACCACAGGGCTAAGTGCCTGTTTCAGGAGGTCTGCTGGGGAGCAGGCTGAGACTGCAAGTGTCATTTTTCACACAAAGTGAAATGTAGATAACAGGAATCACCTGAGGTGGGTAACAGGTGGCTGATGGCTAAGGCTTCTGCTGTGTCAGCTGTTTTTCTGGTCTTTAAAGAGGTCTTGAGAAAAGGCACTGCCTGGTTGTAGTAATGCAAACTCAGATTTCTTCAGTGCACTTGGAAACTTCCCTAGAATATTGGATATCAGTAGCTGCCCCTACACCTACCTGCAGATACTCCCAATTGTCTGCACACAGAAGGAGTTGACAAATGCATCGCTGCCCGGAGCCCTCACAGACACCAAGGCATTGCAAGCATCTGGAAAACAAGCAGAGCAAAGCAGNCCTACCTGCAGATACTCCCATTTGCCTGCACGCAGAAGGAGTTGACAAATGGATCGCTGCCCGGAGCCCTCACAGACACCAAGGCATTGCAAGCATCTGGAAAACAAGCAGAGCAAAGCAGCTGCATCCGTTCTGGACCATCTTCTTTTGTCCTCGCAGCATATTCCCGCTGGTCCCAAAAGCACTGGGATGTCAGATGTTCAGCCTGGAGAACCAAAGGCTGAGAGGGAATCTTACAGATGCTTATAAATATCTAGAGGGTGAGAGTCAAGTGGATGGGACCAGGCTCTTTTCATGGTGCCCAGCGACAGGACATGGAGCAACAGCCACAGACTGAGACACAGAAGTTTCACATGAACTTGAGGAAGGTCTTTACTTTGAGGGTGACAGAGCACTGGAACAGCTGCCCAGAGAGGTGCTGGAGTCTCTTTCTCTGGAGATATTCAACACCCATCTGGATGCTTTCCTGCGTAACCTGCTGTAGGGAACTGAGTTAGCAGGGGTTGCACTGGGGGATCTCCAGAGATCCCTTCCAGCCACTACAACTCTGTGATCTGAGGTGATGGGATATGAAGAGTCCTTTGTAGCAAAAGGGAAGCCAGACATTGAGGGTATGCTTGTGTTCATGCTTTCTTGGGTATCTGGCACTTGGGAGCCTAATACAAGTTATTTTGATCCATCCCTGCAGCTGGAACACAACCTGCCTTTCTCCTGCGAGAGGTTCTGTTCCCTGGGGTCTGAGCAACACTGGCAGCGCACTGTGACTCCTTCCCCCAGTTCAGTCAGCTGGAGCCCTGGTATTCCTTCCTGCACTATTCTGTGAATTCTTTGCGTGTTCTTTAAACGTAGGTATCTCTATGTTTTGTTACTTTATAATAATATCTGGTTCTCATACAATGGGTTTTTGCCACTTCATCTCAAAAGCTCTTTGAAGGAAGTAGTCATCACATCTGCCTCTTTAAGTAGAGAAAAAAAAAGATGCAAAGATGAGATTAATAAAAAGAGCCCGCAAGATCAGTCCTGCGCTGAGTTGCATCTGTTTCCTTCCCACTTTCTGGCCACATACTCTACCAAAGCAGGTGGAAAATTAGCAGATATTTGCATTTCTCAACATGTCGAGGCTTGCAAGTTTGCCTTCACAAATGTTAAATGCATGGAGCTTTGCCTCCACTTAGCAAGCTCACTCTAAGAAAGCCAACTGAGGTGTCATTCCCATGCATTGCAGACTGTAGGGCAGGCAGACTTTCCATGTCCAGCACCATGTGTTAAAATACATCTGTAGCACACCAGTTGCCCCGTGAAGTTATGCTATGTATCTTTCCATGAGTTGCTCTATTCGCAAAGTGACTGAAGCTGCAAGAATCTTAGGAGAAACGGTGATGGAAGGGATGACTTGCAATGTCAAATAATCTTTCCATGTAACGTGATTGCTTGACAAATACACCTCCAAGAAATAAGATCCCAGTACCAAGTAGGGCATGGAAATCACGTTAGGAAGATAAGGCTGTAAATTCATTGTTTAAGTGAATGGAAACTGCTGAACATAAGCCAAAATCTTAAGTGTCTTCAGGAAGACAAATTTGTAGGAAGAGCTAGTTATACTGAAAAAAATTGTGCAAGAGCCCAAAAGTCAGCACTTTCAAGGGTGATTTCCAGTGATTTTTTTTCTGTTGACTGTTCTATCTTTATGATGGAGTAAAAGGAACTGAAAAACTCATGGGAAAGGAAGGGGAAAAGTTTGGACTTCTTCCCTCAGTGTGCATGCATACCTAGAAATCTCAAGGCAGTCTATACTTGTTTTTTCTGACAACATCAGGGAATTTCCTTGAAAGAAAACTGAAGAAAATACCTCAAGAGGTGCATCGCACTAAATCCCTCCATTGAACTGCATGTCAGATCTTAATCAGGCACTTTTCTTTCTTCAAACCTGTGAGTTGCACGTGACAATGCAGCAGCAGCAGCTGGAAGGAGCCTCTCACACCTACCAGCATCCCTCAAGGCTGAGAGAGGCCTCAGGAGAGGCAGCACAGGCAGCTGTCAGCGCAGGAGGTCGTGTCATGGCCTGGCCACAGCAGTGTGTCAGAACCTCCACGTGGTCACCATCATGGATGAGGCTCAGTTTCCCCAGTGGAAGCCAGTGGCGTGAAGAATGTGGAGAAAAATGGAGAAGAAAGTAAACAAGAGCCTGTGCAAACACTGTGAGCACCCCACTTGAGGTGCAGTCAGGCTCACAAAGTGCCTGGCAAAGTCTCAAAAATCAGTGATGCAGAGAGGAGAAGTGCCGTGACGCTTTCTTCTTGTATGCACCATGTTTCTGGGACGGC
The DNA here is from genome assembly GCA_013396635.1 of Penelope pileata. Lineage (NCBI taxonomy): Eukaryota > Metazoa > Chordata > Aves > Galliformes > Cracidae > Penelope > Penelope pileata. The sequence continues at coordinate 331,259 of WBMW01002308.1, forward strand.
TGAGCCCTCTTCAACCACATCCATGTTTTCTATGTATGTTTATTGCTGTCAGCTGTATGGGCTCAGCACATGCAAGGGTTTCTCCCACGGCAAGTTCCCCCAGGGCTGTTACGGAGCTACGTGCTACTGGCAGGGATGTGTCTCCCATTGCTTGCTAAGGCTCACGTTGTTGGAGTGATTGCCTAGCAAGAAAGTCACAGAGATATCTGAAGTCTTCTTGAAAAAGGAGCTGCTGAGAAAGTCTGGGAAATGGAACATGGGGGAAACAACTCTTGCCTTCAACAACAACAGCTTACCTTTGTGAGCCTGCTCCGCAACCACTTCTTCATTGCATGGAGGCTCAGATCAGTGGCTCAGGGAATGGTTTGCTCCAGGTAAGGGCTGCCATGGCCAGGGTGTTTCCAGACATATATGTGAGGGAGTTCCTGGTGCAGTGGAACCCCGAGATGACGCAAATTGCCCAACATGGTAAATAAATAAAGACGTTTCCTTTTAAACAAGGGACTTGCATCCTCAGCACTCATGTGTGATCAGAGAGGTCCACAATGCATCGTGCTCAGAAGAAAACCCAGGACATAAAGCCCTGTGCCCAATGAAATCTACCAATCTGTTTTTTTGTCCCCATGCCCTTTTCCTCCCACTCCTTCTCCATCCCATTTCCTTTTCCTGTGATGCTTACATGGCAGCTCCTGCACATGCAAATCAGTAAATGAAACTATTTGCAGACTATTATTTTCAGCATTATCTCTGCCCTGCAAAACATTTCCTGCTTTCCTGCCTGCAGCCTTTCTCCAAGGTGTCCCTCGGCAGTGAAGTCCCAGCACAGATGTGCTGGGGGAGCCCGCGAGTGGCAATTTCCCCTGGCAGGGCACAAGCTTCCTAAAGCCACTCACCCTCATAGTGCTTAGAGCAGCTTTCTGAGGAGGTCTGATGGGGTGTTTTCCACAGGCAGCCAGCAATGAGGCTCTCTGACCACACAAGGAAGAGCTGATGCAGCATCTACACTTAGCCAAGCCTTGCTGCAGACCAACAACAGGAGGAAAAACCTTTGGGATACACAGCTGAGGTCTTTGAGTGGGGTTTGGCTGATCTCAGATCCCTTCTGCATGTGTGCCCATTCCCTGCCGTGAGCTGTTCACCTCACTGGCGTTTTCAAACAGGAGGACAAATTTGATGATACTGTTCTATGATTCTATGATTCCCACGGTTGACAGTTTTTCTATTAATCTCAGATACGGTAACCAAATACAAAAGGACCAGGGAGCAGAGGGCAGCTTTGGGTAACCACATGAAAAAGCCCAACCTCCTCATGAATCATCCGCTCGATGTGTACTGAAACACTGCAAGTTCCCCAGCTTTTGGCTCCTTCATGGAAGTCTTCCAAAGAAAAATAAAATAAACACACAGACACACACAAAAGAGGTTTGAAATTACAACATGGTGTACAGAATGTGCAAAACCAGCTTGAATTTCTCTGCATTTACACCACAGGATAGGTGTGGTTGCTCTGAAGTTCAGAATGTGCCACAGATGCGCAGTTGGCTCTTCCGTCAGCGTCTGCTAGTGTTGAAGAGACTTCAGGTGCTGCTGCTTTGCCTTTGTAAAAGAAATCAGAAATGCATATTCTTTGAGCCACACCCTTTTCCTGCACAAGACACTGACAACTAGAACCTTCTACACCCTGCGGGTGTTACAGTTTCCCAGCATGAGGCAGTGTTTTCTCTAACAACAACAATAAAAAAAGCCAGACATGTCAAAAGGCTACGACCCAGCAGCAGCACCAAGCCTGTGCTGCAGCTCAGCAGTTCAGGCTGCAATCCCTGCCTGCTATCCACATCTATTTATAGTTTTCAGCTGCCTTTTTTTTTTTTTTTTTTTTTTTTTAAATGGCAATTCAAGCCATAGTAAATAATTACATGGATGGGCTCTAATGGACATGGAGCCAAATCCATTCTTGCTGCAGCACACTCACTAATTTCAGCGTAGGCTGCAGTGAGTCAGGGGCAGTACTGCCTCTTGGTCAGGCTGCTGTATCTAAGGTAGCAATGCACCCCACCTCTTCCTGGGGACCTCTACAGATACACTGACACCTCTTTACTCTTACCATACAGAAGAGAAATCTCTCATTGCCCCGGAGAAGTAAGGTTAAAGGTCTCTAAAATGCACTGTGTGACAATCAGTTGCACAGTGCCAGGGAGCTCTTGCCAGGGCACTTATTAATCTCAGTGCCTGAAGGCACAGGACTGTCAAATAGAACAGAGCTTTGCTCTTCAAGGTGAGAGACTTTTGCCTGTCAAGGGCATGATCTGTCACATATTTGACTCACAGATTTCCACCCCCTAGGCACACAGTACATCACCGCATCAGTGAAGACCTAGGAAGGGCAAATTTCCACATGTCATTCACATAAGCCCGTGAATCAAAATCAGAAGAGCTTCAAAGCACAGGGGTGGGATACAGGCATTTATGCAGCTTGACAAAACAGAAGCAATCTGACTCTGTCATCCTGTCCTACGACAGCAGAGCACAGATCAGGCTTAGAAAAGGCAGTGCCTTGGAAATCTCAGCAGCTGACACTTCTGTGCTTCATTTCCAGCAGCACTACAGGAAGGTTTCTGTGTTCCCTGCAGGGCATGTGCTTGGAAAGCCATAAAGCCACTTTAGCTCTTTTGCCACTTCTCTGGCCTGATTACCCAGGTGGAGCAGAGCTGCCCTGCACACGGAAGGGTAAGGCTGCATGTAGACAGCTGCTGGGAGGAAACCGAGCTGCGGTTTCATCACACTGCTCATCCCACAGTATCTCGCTTGATGGATCCAACCTGCAATTGACCTTGATATCAGCTGTAAAAAAACCACTACTGCTGGTTTTTGTCCCTGTCCCATATTGAAGGCATCACAGCCACCGTCACAGCTAAACTGAGTTTGGGTCACGAGTTACTGAGGCTCTTCATTAGGCACAGTTGTGTGCCATGCCTGTACAGGAGGACTTGTTCACAGGGAGATTTCCACCCTGTGCTTGGTCAGAGCAGCACAGAGCTCAGCAGTCCTCAGTGTTTCTTAGCCCCACTCTGGCGGTCGCTATCCTGGAGAGGTTCATGGGCAGGTAGGACAGACAGGGAACCTGAGGTCTCCTCTACTCACAGGTTCTTGTTATTTTTTATTTTGGTCATGACCAGGGGAAGGTAACACTAGCACTGTGCATTTTCATCTGCAGTGGAACAGAGAAATGTCAAACATTCCACCAGAAACTACTCAGTAGTTTCTGAATGAAAAAGGGAGTGAATAACTCAGCCTGAAAGGCCTTCAAAGACTTTGGACCCCACCAGACTTACACACCTATTTTCTGTTTTCCGGTCAATGCTGCTATTTCTGTTTTCTGGTTGATGTCATTTTCTCTAATATAATGCTGCAAAATTCTCAAGAAAGTTCTGTGTTACACGGCCTGAGCTAACACAAAGCTGGACTCTTTTCTCCCTAACTCCTTGGATAGCCTGGTACACCAGTAGGAAGATGATGATGAATGAAGATACCTTATATGCAGTTCAACTTGCTTAAACGTGGTATCTGTCTTAGCAGCATACAGCAATTAAAACATAGAAAGAAATAAGCTCAAAATGACCTATCAAAACTCACTGAGGCACAAAGAAATGTTTCCATTTACTTCAGTTGAATTCAGACAGCAGCCAAAGCGTTTCTGCCCTCTGTTATAAATGGTCCTTTATCTGATCTTCTTTTGGCCTGGATATGACACCAGTACAATACGTCTCAGGCCAAAATTTATATTGCTGTACTGCTTGTGTTATCTCTACTGAATACAGACTAAACTTACTTGAAATGTTTGGTTTGTTTTTTTGCCACCCACGGAAGTGCTAGCTCTGTTTACGTCTGCAGTCACTGAAGATCTTGTCAAAAGCTTTTCAAAGCATCTTTCAAAGTGAAATCTTGACATCTGACCTTAACTTGCTAGGGCAATAATTGTGGGTGATGTTGATTTGGGCCATACACTGATAGAAATACTCTAAAATACACTGATGGAAATACTCATTACTCTAAATAGTAATGTTTTTCAGGCCCACATGCAAGATTCAAGTGTACAGAGAGGTGTTGTCTTCCATTTCTCCGTGGAGGACCACACAAATTTCAATGTGTCACCATAACATCTAGTTGGCAAATGCATATGTGCCTTTATTTGTGTATTCTCACCTCTGTGTCAGTGTGAGCCAGTAAGCATCACAGGTAGCATAATCTGTTCTAGCATCAAGGGAAACTGAACGGCTTTTCCCCCATATCACCATCCCCTTCTGCTGGGCTGTCATACTGCTTCTCATCCAACTAAATACCAGACTGAATATATGTGTGACACACGGGGTGGATGTTATCTCCGCTACACAAATAAGAAATATGAGTCTACTGCAGGTATTATGTTCCTCTGCCAGAGCCTGGGAGCCCAACCCAGTAGTGTTTGGAGCAGTTCACTGATCTCCTGCCCCTCCACGGCATGTTAGGCGTGCACCGAGGACAGTAGTTCAAGAGATGACTCTCCTGGTCACTGATGAAGCCTAGCAGTTACAAATGACTGAATCTGAAAGCAATTACTTCCCTTGTTAAGGCTTTCTTTTCTCCTAGCTGCTCTCCTGACTGCATGTCTCTGCTTCCCTCATCAGCCAGCAGCTCACCGTGCCGTGGCCACACATTCCCAGCAGAGCCCAAGCTTACCTACTGCATCTCACAGCCTCACTGGCACAGCAAGGATGGATTAAATGGAGGCTGAAGACAAAGAGCAACAGCCCAAACACCCCCAAAGCAGGAGGTGCTGCCTCGTTTGTCACAGGGGGACAGGAAGCAGGGTCCTTCTCACAGGCTCCCTCCTAAAACACAGCTGTGGTCGCTGAGCTGCTAACTTGTAAAAGGCAGCAGCCATGCAAAGCTGATCTCATGCAAGCGCCCACAGTGGAAGGGCAGCGCTGTGCGTGGGCACTGCTTAGTGTCTGAAGGCAACACAGGGGACATCCATGAGAACGGACTGCTCAGATGACTTTTTGAAACTTTTGGATTTGCAGCAATGTTGCAGGTTCTGATCATCTATGCGCTCTGATTGGTAGAAATGTCACAGCCCTCAGTCCCGGGGCTGTGTGACACACAGACCCACACACATAGTGCTATTTATTCCCCTAACTTCCCACTAATGACACATTTTTCATTTGTATTTTCCTCTTTCTGAATCTCCTCTGCTTACAGTAAGTAGTAAATAGTTTCTTCTACCTCTTTTCTCTTTCAGGACATTTTCAGGAGTGGATCTTCCCAGTGTGGTCAATATAGATGTCTCTTTACAATGACCTTCTCGAGTAATGACAGGACTAAGACTTTAAAGGCTGGGGGATTCCAATCACCCTCCTAGCTATAACTGTGTGCCTAACTACAAGTGACATGTACCCTGATGAAGTCATCAGCAATCTACTTTCTCTCAGCTCATGACACTTACGACTACGTGGTATCGCAGGCAACTTCCTGAAGTGCCTCCAGAGCAGCCTGTGAGCACGACACGAGTCGGAGCACCTCACCATCTCCTGTGTGAAAGCCTGGGAAAAAAAGAAGTAAGTGATTTCTGAAACAAGGCTTCTGCTTAGCAGCATTTGGCTTTGTTATGCTTTAGTTGCTGCTTTTCCATGCTGCGCATTTGTGCTTCAGAAATGTAGGCTCTGATGATGTTTCCCAGCCTAAAACTCCTTGTGATCGATGTAATAGACACAAAGTGCTGTTGGGTCTGTATTAATTAGAGTTCACTGAAGTTGATGGAGTCTTTGCTACCTGTTTTCCTTACAAATTTCCTTTCCTATACAAAACATATTCCTTTCAGTAAAAAAATTTAGTTCCAATTAGACATAAGTGATAACAAAGACTGAAATATATTGGCAGGATCCAGGCTGCTTCAAGGCTAGATTTGATGGTTGTTGCAGAGCATGAGGCATAAATTCTGAATTACCTTAGACATGCCAATGCCGATGCCACCATTGGCATTGCTGGACTTCTTTTGGTAGAGTATAAGGAGAATTCACACCCAGCATTTGCTCTCATCCTTCCTTGCTGGAAAAGCAAGACAGGCATTTTATCATGATGTTTACCTGCTGATCTATGGGGACTGCTTGGAAATACAAACTTTCTGTTTTCTCCATCTCCTGTTCACACAGTACTGTTGATCACAGGCACACAGAAATATCAAGACTAAGCTGAGATAAATTTTTTTCCATCAAACATTTTGGGAGTTGCCTTGTTTTTCTGAGGAATCAAAAATGCTGAGACTATGTTTAGCATTGCTCTCTGCAAACATGAGATCTTGCTTTTAAATGACAGCTGATCTGCCTTTGCATTTAGTGTAGCTGTTGCTCAGAGTAGTAGCTGCAGCATTAAGGGGACCACAGACCTTGTGAGGAAGTCACAGGTTCATAACAGGAGTCGCACCACACTGGCAGTTGGGCAGAACGAATCAGTTTGGGCTCCTACCTCTGAGACTTTAAAAGAACCTAGTTTTGCTTTGAGAGATTCTAAAGTCAGAGTGGATCTTTCTTATGCCAAATAACATTTAGCAAAGGGTAAACATCCTACCAGAGCCAGGCTGTCCTATTGACTAGATCAAACTGAATCCCGTTTCCCAGATTTAGCTTCTCAAGGGGTCTTCTTGGTTGCTTTTCATCTCCCTGAATTTTTTAGTATTTACATTGCAACAGAAAACACTGCAGATTATGGATACTGGCTCCCATGGAAACTTTAAAACAAAGTTTGCTACTGTGCCAATGGCCAATGTGCATGAGGATTTAGTTTTAACCTGCTTTTCCTGTGATCATTCACAGCCAATGGGCAAGGCTTATTTTCTTCTGAGGACTTGTCCATAGGTCTATACACAGGACTGTATGTACTGAGCACCACTTCTGTAAAAGTTTCTGCCTGAAATTGCAGACAACTCTTTCAGGTTCAGCATTTCCCATGCCTCTTGGAGGCTGTATTTATAGCCTCATCATGATCCTACAGATAGCATTGCTGCCAAGGGCAGTGTTACAACTATCTCTGGCTGCCCTGACAAAACTCAGCCCCTTTTCTGAGCAGAAATGGAAGTTTCACCGCTCTATTCAGAATAACTTTGCCTTTATAGTTGGGTTCCTTTATTTTCATGTACAAAAGGCTATGAAAGTGCATGTAGGTCAATGGTTCCCAAAGCAGCTGGGAGAAGGGAAACAGACAGCAGCATTGCTGCAGTGACAAAGGGGTCATGACACCACTCACGATAGTAGTTGTGGTCCCAACGCATCAACAACGTGGCTGGAGTGACGGCTGCAGCAACATGAGGGCATTTCTGTGGCTGCAGTCCATGACTCTGGCCTGAGCTCAGCACAAGCTCAAGTTTTGTTTGCCTTCTCTTGATACTAATTGTGTTTTCAATGTGTTATGGGGGTGGTTAGCTAAAGCAATGAGCAGTTCAGTGCTGAAACTAATACGTGTTGTTCCATTTCCACCTGAGGTTGGAAATCGCCTTTTATCACCTTTTAGCCTTTTTCCATTTCTGCACAGACTTGGTGACCTGTCCAAAAGCCTCTGGATATCTCCACATTGCTCCTGGCTCTGAGATTCATACAATTGGGTTTAACAGATGGGACACCTCCTCATGTCCCTTTGCCACGCACTTCTGCCTCCCCTGTGGGTGTGCCTCACTATGTGAAAATCACTGCTTTAAATCAACCCTTTGGGACCTGTGCCTATGAGGGACACTATTTTCTCAAGCAGTGTCTCCTGTGCTGGGAATATATCAAAGCATTGGAGGAGGTAGTCAATGATCCCATTATACTGACAGAAATCCCATCATCTTTGCAAATGCTTTCGGTAAGGCATGCCAGGTTTGACAGAACCCAGCTCTTAGTCTGTCTTTACTTTGATCTTATCCACCTTCATGAACCAAGGCTTTTAGCAGGGTATTTAGTGCAGATACATGCTATCAGACACATCTAAAGTTCAGACCTTGTTGATGCTGTTAGTGGAGCAGAGCATGTGATAAAAATATTCTCCAAGAATCAAGTATCACACTGTGGACCTGAAGTCCATAAACATAGAGGGTTCAGTATTGAGCCTCGTATCTGGAAAGTGAAGTGGGTTATATCATTGCACAGGCAAGCAGAGTCTTACTGGAGTGGAAAGGGTGGAAACAAGCAGGAAATTCAGAACAGGGTCCTTAAATCCACTCTAAGGCAATAAGCTCTCAGCCAATCGGCTCACAAAAGATCATATGCTCTTTAGGTTATAGCAGTTACATTTTCAGGGTAAAAAACAAAAAGGAAAACAAAACAAAAACCCATCAGAGTGATGTGGTCAGAGTGGCTGTCCACCTGCCACATGCCTCAAATGGACAGAAGCAGTGCTTACCTGTTGTGCTTTACTTAGGACTTACAGCATCCACAAAGGTGCCTATTTGGGTGACTTTGGTGCAAAGGTCCCTAAATCAGGGTCAGCAGAAACTGGGAGCACCTCTGGAGGTTGGTGGAGGGTGCAGCTCACATTCAGGCTAAGCTGCTCTCTGTGCAGCCCCTCTCTCCTCTGGCTCTGGCTGCTCTGCCCCTGGCCACACACTGCTGTTCATCCCCTCACGCCAGCCCTGCTGCTGCTGTGACCCTGGTCAGCCTGTTCAGAAAGGTAAACTAATGGGCAACTGACCCAGATAGGAAAGAGGACACGTTTTCTGCTAGCTTACCACTTTGCATGTGTTCACTGCAGGGTCAGGTGGGACACTGGGCAGGCACAAGGCAGAGAAAAAAAAAGGGTGACAGCCAGGGTGTTACTCTAGTGTGGCTGTGATGTGGAACCACAACCTCACAACATCCCACGTTCATGGTCTCACCTCCCACAAGCCGTGTTGGGCACCTCTGTAGCTCAGAGCTCCTTCATGCTGGGCAGGTGAGAGGACAGATCACCACCACACAGGTGTGCATCCCCTGCACAACCGCACAGTGCTTTGTCACCTGCCTACAAGATAAGAGATCTGAATTCCATCAGTCTGGTGTTTGAACTCATATCTGCCTCTGCCTAGGAAAGCCTGAGAACTCTTCTTTCCATTCCTCCTGGTAAAGCTGGGCCACCAGCTGGGAGGGATGCAAGATGCAGTGGATCAAAGACAGAATGAGGAAAGGGCCCGCAATGTCGAGTAAGGTTTCATTGTCCCATTTGGTGGGCCTGCAGCAAGACACTTCTGCTGCTTTCTCACCACACCTCAAGAAAGTGGCATTTCATATCCAAATTTGCTTCTTCCATCTACATCCCTTTTTACACGACCATCTTCATATGCCCTGCCTTCTTTTAGGATTTTCTCTGTATAAGGTCTCAATACATTAGAGCAGGTAGGCACTACATTTTAGGAGTGTGTACATAACACAGAAAAATTAGAAACCCTACCAGAGATCTACCTACCCTGATATTTTGGGTATAACCTAGACCAAGAGCAGATGTCCAAGGAAGAGGGCAAACACAGGACAGGCACATAGCAAATCTTCTGTAGTGCACTATCCCATCTTCCTGTGATTTGTGCTCAGGCGTTTCACAGGTCAGAGGCGTTACCTCTGCTCTGTCAACAAATCAGGAAGATGAGAGGTTCTACAGATCTTAAAGGAAGGTGAGAAGCATGCATGTGCCGACTGCGGTTTGAGTCTTGCTCAGTGAGTCTCAGAGAACAAGAAGACCCAGTGTGCGGCTAAATATATGTCGAGGTGTTGAAGCAAAACACAACTGTGATCTAATGTAACACATCGCAGTGGTTGGTGAGCCCTAGCAGAACCATAGCTGTCACAGAAACGTGACAACAGCTACTTTGGACAGGCTTGGCTCAGCTGAAAGCTACAGGGCAGATAAAAAGCAGGTTATCTTTCACAAAAGCATTCCTGAGTATCACTTGTCTTTGACATCAGAGATACATTTGACTCTTTATAAGTGCTTTTAAATGCTGACTTTGATAAATCTCTTATGTTCTGTTGTTTCAACCAATGCTTCTATCACTACACTTGCTCATCATATTAGTAGAAAGGGAATGCAGAAGTATATGTTTATTTCAGTTGTGTAATTGTTATTTTTCATTTGCTTTTTCTCCATAAGCATAGATTTATTCTCTTTGCCACTGAAGACGTGGTGGCTGGCAGCTGGCTGTCAAGAGTGCATGTCTTCTCAGCCCAGGAGACATATGCCAACAACCAAGTGAAAAAAACCATACCTGGTGCAGGCAGCTTAAAAAAGTCACACAAACCTCCTTCCTGAGGCTCACTCACAGGTGCCAGACACAGGAGGGAGATGTGGTCTGGAGGCAGGGCCTTGTCTCTCCTTTGGCTGATGCAAATAGGAGCTGTTGGGAGCAGGCTCCGTGCCTCTTCCTGCCCCCAGCATACCCACAAGCCTTCTGGAGGAAGAGTGCAGTGCAGAGAGGAAGCAGCAGTGTTGTGGTTTAACCCAGCATGCAGCTACACACAACCAAGCCTTTTGCTCACTCCCCCACCTCCCAGTGGGATGGGGGACAGAATCAGACACTATGAAGAAAATCACCTTCGCCCTAGCTGAAACCGGGACAAGCAGCCAGGTGTGGTGGCTGCAAATGGAGGAGGAGGCAGAGGAGCAGGAGATCTGTGCTGCCAGGCCCACACTGCTCCATCCTCTCCTTTCCTGCCCTTCATGAATGCACAAACCTTGTCATGGGGGATGCACGAGGAGGCTAGAGACCCAAGAACTCTGAAGAGTTGGGCCTGGAGAAAGGGAGGAGCAGAGCAGGAAGAGAGGAGGAAAAGGAAGGAGGCAAGAGAAAGAAACAATGGGAACCATGTGTCTACAGAATAATTCTTCTTTGGGAACCATCTGTCTACAGAGTAACTCTTCTACCACTTCCTTCCTGCTCTGCACCATCACTGCTGCTCGCTGGTGAGGCGGGTATCTCTGGGGGAACAGCAGGCCTTCACACGGGTGGCAAACAGACGTAGGCAGTGTGAAAAGGAGAGTGCTCAAACCCAAACAGAGGGCCAAGAAACACATGTGAAGCCCGGGGGAGGGGAGGAGAGCACACCTTCAACCACTCTGAAAGGTTTCGTGTGGTACGTGCTTAGGGTAAATCGTCAGCTGAGGCAGCGTGCAACAACGCCGCATCCCCATCTTGACTGTCGCTATCTTCATCACGTATCAGTTCCGTTCACTGCCGTGCTTCACCCTGGAAGGGGAGGTCTCCAGGGCACCTCTGTGTTATGTGTGTTCCCGGTGGTCTCATGTTGGTCAGACACAAGCAGAGGACAAGCTTTCCTATGCCATGTCCAGGTGGGGTCTGGCACAGAACCTCTGCTGACCCAAAAGTCTGACACCATTTTTATCCCTCTACACAACTGTTTGGTTGGTGACCTGGAGAAGATCTCACCTCATTGAGCAAGGGTGGCAGATGCACAGAGGCAGCAAAAATCTGATGTTACTACCATCCCTTACCACAGCCAGCACTTTTCTAAGCTGATACTAGCTATGAGTACACTTTCACTGCTAGTAAAAGAAAGGAAAGTAAACTCAAAATCTTTGAAATGGCCCTGCTGAGTACTGTGCCATCTTCCCCACACACAGCAGTGAGAATCTTCTTCAGTCATCCTTAACTAGGACATTTGAAACTAAAGGAAACTTCAGATCCTCCTTGAGAGGATCTGAGCATATCCATCAGACACCAGATGATGCAGTTCTCAGACAAGGACAGACATGGCCCTCTGGCACTTGGCAGGAACAGGATACTTTGGCCCAAACAGTGAGGCAACCACTGCCTGCTAACTTTGTCAAAATGTCAGCTTGGGAGCAGAGCAAGGATTGCCGTAGGAGGAAGTGGAAGGTAGTCACAGAGCACAGTTGCACCCTTCAGTGTACTTTTCCATACCAGCAGCACTTTCTCGGTTCCTCTGTATACAGAGTCCCTATTCCAATTCTCACCCTGACAAACAGCTTTTTCTGCCACCAGTGCTGGGAATGGCAGGTACTGCAGGGAATGGCTGCCTCTGCCCCATCTGCTTACATGCCAGGATTGGGAATGAGTCTTCCATCAGAAGCTGCTGTCATTGAATGGGCTCTGCCTGTGTTTGGGTGGACACATGCAAATGGGCACTTCTTGGCATGGGCCAGGAGAACCTCTCTTGATGCTTATGGCTGTGGCCAGCACTTCACTGCTGTGAGGATCTCACAGCCTAGTGCAGCCTGTTTCCATTTTCTCACACCATTCTCATCCTACAGTAACTAAACTAAGTCAGGGAACTTGAATGCCCTTCAGACTATCTTGAATGGTAGGCACTCTGTTAGGCTTTCAGAGTGGAGCTTCTTACGGAGGGGAAGGAATGGCCCCACCAGCTTGTCCACCCTGACAGAGATTCAGGAGACGATCTAGGTCCTCACTGCCCTTTGAGCAGACTGCTTCCCCTAGGTCTGCTTGAGATCGGCCCGAACAAGCAACAAATAAATGTTCATAGGCTGACAAAAGCTACCTTCTCCCCTGTATTAACATAGAGTTAAAGAAATTGCTCATGCAGAGTGGATCAAGAAGGCCCATGCCCCTCCTCAGTGTGAAGGGAGTCAACTTCTATGAATACATCTCTTGGCAAAGTTAGCTGAATGTTCTCTGGAGTAGGTGTCCACCTCATAAGTGAATGTCCAAAAGATTAGCCCAGACAAAGTCCTTTTTATTAAGTATACTATATCACAGAAAATTTCAACTCATAAATACAACAAAGACAACTCAAGACCGTTTAAGACAACTCAATGCCATTATGGCACACTCACCTCCATGTTCCTCTCTTCAATTGGTAGGACATTTCTGTGTGGGAATCACGTTGTGACTTTGTAAGAAATGCTCTCCTAGCACTATGTAACACTAACCAAATGCCAGGTCTGCCCTTGCGCATGGCTGCCTTGGAAAGGTGTTTTTTTGTAGCCCTTTCTGTTCAAGGAGCATTACTTTTCTTCACCTCCATTTCTTAAAAGTGCACATATTCTTTTCTTCAGGCTTGTTTACTTCCTTTAACCACCTTTATTTCCTATTTTTTTTTCCAGAGGTATCAAATAGATGAGGTAGGCAGTTTTGCTGACTTACAATGGTGAATGTTATACAGCCCTACAAGTTTATGTTCTTCACCTGTAATTATTCATTAAGAGGAGAGAGGTATGAATTATCTAGATGTGCAACACTGCATAGTATTACGTGTGGAAGTACACACCAGTGGCCAGATTCTGGTTCCTGTACACTGGGTAGTCTCTGACACAAAAACTGCCTCCATCCACTTCAGACGTTCCCCCATCTGATCAGAAATTGTGTGCTCTTCTACAACCCCATCTCCGAAATCTCTATGGTTTGCATTTTTTGTTATTGAGTTTGAAAAAATAAATTGATGATTAATGTGCTTTATTTTCTCTGCAAAGTGACTTTGGTAATTGATCAGCAGCTCTGTTTTTTTCACTAGGCAGCCTGGTTTAGGGTCAGTCCCCACTACTCTATTTTAGTGAATAGGCATGCTATAGTCTAGAAATTCCTTGTGAAGAAAGGCATTTTTTCCTGGAACTAAATCAAATCTGGCTCTCCAGGGATACTACAGGAGACCAGCAGGTCTTGGAAAACTCACCTGTCTTAGTGGTTTAAGACAAGCGTCCCACTTGTACCCCTGCCATGTCCTTGCACCTGTGGGACTACAACCTTTACTGACACATTTTGAATTGACGAAAATGCTAACTTCCCATCTTGTCTTCTGATTCTCAGGAAACATCAGCTGGAAAAAAAAAATAAAACCATGGGAGATCTTGCAGCCTGTTCTGCAGTTGGAGAGGATAACTCCACTACTTGCACAGACATCCCCTACAAAGACAGCAAGACGCTTCTGGTTGTTGTTTACAGCATTGTTTTTACCATTGGTGTTCCAGCAAATTGTTTAACTTCCCTGCTTACACTTGCACAAATCCGAAGGAACAAAGCAATTGCCATCTACATTTTCAGTTTATCATTGTGTGAACTGATGTATTTAAGTACCTTGCCTCTCTGGATTATCTATGTACAACAGGAGCACCAATGGAGTATGGGTGAAGAGGTTTGCAAATTAACAGGATTCATATTTTTCTGCAACATATACATCAGCATTCTGCTTTTATGCTGCATTTCTCTGGATCGTTATGTGGCGTTGGTGTATGCTCTCGAAGCAAGAGGGAGACGAGGACGGAAAATGGCAATCATAATTGTATGTCTTCTTGTTACTGTGGTTGCAATAATCCACTCTCCGATATTTAACATGAATAGTATACATAACAAGAACTGCTTTGAGACTTTACCCCTTGACATAACACTGGCTTCGTTCAGCTTTGCCAGATTCCTATTTGGATTCGCCATACCTTTCTCTATCCTCATCTTCACAAACTACAAAATCTTCCAAAGTACAAAAACAAGTGACAGCTTAACTTCTTACCAAAAAGCCAAAGTGAAGTATCTGGCAATTGCCATTATTGTCATTTTCTTGATATGCTTTTCTCCCTACCACGTGGTACTCTTAATAAGATCTATATACTTTTTACTTCATCAAAATTGCCCGTGTCCATTTGAAAAAGATATATATTCAGTTTTCACAGTGTTTCTGTGTTTATCAACTGCAAATAGCATTGCTGATCCAATCATCTACGTGCTGACAAGTGAAAATGTCAGGAAAGATTTTTATAGAAGTCTCAGAAGATTGAGATCAAACTCATCCAGGCTCAACTCATCTATTAATCATAAGACTGACAGCAACAAACTGAAAATGCCAAAAGAATCACAGGAAGGAGTATTAGGAAAAGAAAACCAAGAGAAACCAAGTTCGTCCCATGTTCAGGAGACCTGTCTTAGTAGCAAAGACCCAGAAAGTGGTAGCTAGCAGTTTGCGGCTGCAGCTGTCTGCTGACAGCAAGTAAGAAGTTCCCAACATGAGCTGCACACTGCACACTGCAGCACACGAGTATTTACATGACAACATCTGAAGGGAGATTTTTTTTTGCAGTACATAGGCCAGCAACTCCTTGAGGACTATATGGGAATGATACTTCTTATTTCTGTTTCTCTCCTTGGATAAAGTTTGACCATCAGTATCGTCAGTGAAAACACTTTGCTTTGTGAATGACATGTGGAATAAACTAAGAAATTGACCCAAATTGAAGCCTTGAAAGCTTCTTTTTTGGAGCAGCTCTTCTCCTCTTACAAACAGAGAATGAGTTTTTTCTTCTGAGCTGAACAAAAAGAAATGCCCTACCTAGGAGAACAATGTAAGGTGAAATAATGAGATCTTGAGGATGTACATGTTCAGATTCTCATGCATGTACCCTGTTGTTAAAGTTTGTGGTTAACCAGTGGAAAATATTAAAAATGAGGAAGTATTTCATGAGCCTTGAAAATGTTCCTAATGCTTCAGTATACAGTTTGATCTACCTTGAACATTCGGAGTAGAATAAAGGGCAAAATAGTGTCCTGATAACATGTATGAACAGCAGTTCTACAGTATTAGTCAAGAAACCGCACTGTCCCAAAATTTTTAAAAATGTACCCTAGTACTGCTTGATATTTTACAGTTAGTAGACTTTAGTTATTTTGCTGTTAGATCTGGAATGCACTGAAGTATTCAGACAATGTATAAATTTCCAAGGGGAATCAGGGACTGTTTTTAAGCCATCTCCAAATATTTGCTGAATTTGTGTTTCATTTCTGACACTGATAACACTTCCCTCAGTATCGATCCGGTTTTTAGTGTGTAGGAGTCTATACAAGAGTTAAGGAGCCTCGCTGACAAGAAAAGATGGCAGCATGGAGAACACACTCCCTTCTCCTCATAGATGGGATCTCCCTTGGGCAAGCTGGTGGTGAAAATGAGACTATGCTGGGCAGAGTTCATAGTCACTGCCTCTGCTTTTGTTGTGAATAAATTACTGATGGCAGTATCCTGTGCCTTCCAACTAGAAATTGCAAAACAAGAATCATATAAATCTACCACCTGACAAGATTTATCTGAACACCTTCTTCATATTTTTATGCAATCCAAATAAAATAGACAAAGATTGTGAACCAATCGTTTGTTCATTTGAGGACAAGTTTCTAAAGTGTTCCACAGTGTCATTCTGCTTTATCTGTAATGTTGTATTTCAGTAATATTCTTAAATTGGCATTAATGTCCACATTTCCGTATTAGCCAAGGTTAATGCAAAAATTTGTTAATATTTTAAAATTGTAACAGATATTTCTGTATATTATACTTGATTCTTAAACACTTTTGGAAAGCAGTATTGTGCCCAAATGGCATTTCTTCAAGCTGTTGTATTTATGACATATTTAATTTTTGTATTATTTAATGAGTCCTCTGGCATCTTCCTATGAAATGTTTGTATCCTCAAAAGTAGTTCACACAGTACTGAACAGAATAGAATATTGTTTCTTGGAAAAATGTGAAATTGTGTTGTGATGTTAATTAACAAATTGTAGTTCTCTATTTTTGTATGCATCTCAAACTCTCTAAGGCATGGGTGTCCAAACTTTTGGCTTGCCTGCGCCACACTGAGTGAAGAGGAATGGTTTGGGGCCGAATATAAAATATACAAAATAGTTAATGTATATAACTAAGAAAACTTTTTTTCTATATTTTTATTAAAACACTATAAAAAAAGAGCAATGAAAACATAAAATGAGTGGGATATTTGACCCTGTTTTTGTGAAACTAATGCATCAATGTTTGGTTCGATGGAAGTGGTTGCAATTCTTAATGAGTTCTCAAGGTATTCATCAGAGACTCTTGGGGAAATATGACTCTTCCTGTGCTTCATCCTTGAAAATAGTTGTTCACAAATGTATGTACTGCCAAAAGGCAATGATATGAATAAGGCATGATTGTGAAGCAAGGGATATTTTTCTCTGATAAGATAGGTCTTACAGAAGTCTAGCAAAGAGACATGATCAAATTTTTCTTTTAGTTGAATATCTGATTGCAACTCTATACATCCCATTTGAAAATGTGCAGGTAACGTATTTATGTTGCAAATATACCAAAAAATTGATGACTTTTCTGGAAATCTTGAAAGCTATTCTCAAATTTCTTTATCAAAACAGAAAGTAAGGTTGCATATTTTTCATTGTTCACAGGACTGTGTTTAGCCAAAGTATCAAAATGCATGAAATTATTTGCCATGACTTGAGCTTGCTTTAAGTTTCATTTCAAATGCTGTTATGGTTTGAAACAACACAGATAAGTTGATTTTCACCTTGAAGACACATGCTTAATTCATTTAAATGAGCAGTCAAATCCACCAAAAACACTAAATCTGTGAGCTATTTTTCATCTTCAAGTTCTGGCACAAATTTTCCTTCTGATTCCACAAATGACTTGATTTAATTTCACAAATTATAAAATCATTTAGCATTTTACCTTGACTTAACCACCTTGCTTCAGAAAAGTAAATGATGTCCCCACAATCAGCATTCATACTTTTAAGGAACTCCTGGAACTGGTGATGGACTTTATGACATTCACAGCTTTTATGACAATTTGCATGACATTATCCATTTTCACATAAATTTTCTTGATGCACAATGCAGTTATATTTCATCAAATAAGAGTTGCTGGTGGCAGTTGCATTGTCTTCGATTAATTTTATAAGTCCCTCTTTTTTACTCATTGCTGCTTGGGTGCCATCAGTAGCTACACCAGATATGTTGACAAAAGTTAAGGAAAACCACTTTAATGTAATTTTTACTGCGTCATACAAATCAAGAGATTTAGTTATCTTTCAATGGCACCAAAGAAGCCATTTCTTCCATAACATTATATTTGTTATCAACACCTCTAACATGGAGGTTGAGCTGTGTCTGTAGCATCAGCACTTTTATCTATTGCCAAAGCAGCTTTACTCTCCAAATTTCTTTCAATTCATTTTCCTATTTCTTCAATTTGCCTGGCTATAGTCTTGTGAGAAAAACTGATTTTGGAAAAATCCATTTTTTTATCAGGACAAATGACATTTACCATGCTTTCCAAACATGCCTCGATTTCTTTTTTGCAATCAGATTTGCTACCATGACTAGCTTTTACAACAGAATCCATTTAACTTTTTTAAAAATTTTGTTGAGATGACAACTTGTTTTCAGTTCTGCTATTTTGTCTTTACGAAGCATTCCTTGATATGCATCAAATGTGGCAGGGTGTTTTTGCATATAATGTCTTTTCACATTACAATCTTTGAAAACTGACAGGGTTTCCTTACAAATTAAGCCTAGTGCCACATTATTTGCCTTGATAAAAAGTACTCTGTCCATTTTTCACTGAACACTCTTGCTTCATCCATGATTTTCCTTTTCTGGGGTTCTGTTTTCTTTAGAGATGCCATTAGGTAGGTTGAAATATTACTATCAGCAATCACTGCATTTTACTCAAGAAGTGGCACAACCACATGCCATGTGTAGTGCACACAGGCTTTGGTGTGACTGAGTGCATGTAGAGGCACGGCAGGCAGAGTCAGCACTGCCCTGTGCACCCCATCTCCTGGCTGCAGCTCACACTGTGCCAACTGCACACCAATGTTTGGTTGTTGCTGAGCAATGGGTGCATGCCTGAGGCCTGACTTCTCAGTCTGGACAGAGCCATTGCCATGGCAACGCAGCAGCCAGATACAGGCCGCATGGTGAGCTCTGCCAGGCCGCATGTGGCCCATGGGCCATGGGTTGGACATGTCTGTGTTAGGGTGTCACAAAGACAGATGTGGTATGATTTGATACAAGCTGGTGTACAGACAGAAAAGATAGACCATCAGCCGAATCATGTACTTAATTTATGGAAGAAATTGACTACTGATAAGTATTTTCAGCCTATTCTGGCAACAAGGATGGGATACAAAAAGATATGTAGCTCGGAGCGGGCCTCCTCATGACGAATGAAGCTGCATGAATTGTTGAAGCCTGCAATGCAGGGAAAGCCCCACCGACGGCACAACTCGTGGTACCTGGTGCCCCCCGGGGCACAAGATGGGCTGGGATGACTGGATGGTGTGAGATGGAAACCAAGGTCCACTCAGGGTAAGGGTGGCCCTGGGAGGTTGGAGGCCTTATATTGAATTAACCATTTATTGGCCTCAACAAAATATGCAGCGAGTTATGGCTTTTGTTGACATTGGTGCAGAAACAATTATTTATGATAATCCTTTGAAATTCTCAGGCTCACCTACTGTTATAGATCAGGACCTGGCTAAGTTGGACAAACCACCTGATATGAAGTTATATCATTATACTGATGATCTAATGCTAACTTCTGCATCTCTACCTGCAATAGAGAATGTGGTAGGCTCTCTGTCTTCTTATTTACAGGAGAAAGGATGGGCCATCAATCCTCAGAAGGTACAAGGACTTGGATTATCTGTCAAATTTTTGTGTATTATCTGGTTGGGTAAAACAGAAGTTCTATGTCATGCAGTTAAAACAGCTAAAAGAATTGTTAGGTATATTGGGATACTGGCAGTTGTTTACTGGCAGATCACAGTCTGAACAGGAAACTAGCCTGTGAGAAAGGGCTTACATTAGCTTTAACACAGTACACTGCCTCAGCCTGAGCTTCTGCACAAATCTAGATGAAAACTCGCCTGTGAGAAACTGCTCTGTAACTAGTACAGAGTACCACATAAAAAGCAAGTACCCTTGCTTTCTATGAACGACCTCACTTACCCTGATAAGTGACGCTGTATTTTCCCCCACTGCACTAAGCCACGGTACTAAGGGAAGGGAGCGAAATTCTTGCTGGCCTGCCACTGCCGGCATTTGTATCGGCAAACCCCTTGCTGGCATGTTGCCCTGGCACTTGGTGAATCCTCTGCCAGCCCACTGCCACTGGAACACGTACTGGCAACCCCTTTGCCGTCCCACTGGCCACCCATATTGGCATAGACTATGAGACGGCCACTGCAGTATTGTGAGTATCCCTCTATTAAACTGATGAATCTGAGCTTGCCTCCGAGCGCCTTCTTTGGAATCAGTAAACCTTACGCAGAAGCACTATCACTTTTGCACGACACTCAGTCACGCACCTGCCCCTGCCACTGACACAGCTTCAGGGTGCCTCTTGCTCACAGCTGCTGCCCATGAGCATGAGCGGGCACAGTTCATGAAGGGAGGTGGCAATCCTATCTGGTCCCTCAGGGCTCTCACTTGGCACAACCTTCAGATCTGGCCATACTTTCAGTACCCGACAAGGGTGAAGGCGCTGAACTAGCACTGATGACACTTACGTGTCCAATTATTTCTTGGTGTATAAGTCAAACAATAGCACACTAAGACAGTGTCAGGAGCCAGGGAGTTTGGCTTTCTCAAGGGTTTTAGTGCCTACCCTGTATGGCTGTGGCAGATCTGTGATCAGCCAGTGGGGATTTCATTCCTAGCTGTACCACATACACATCAGTGAAATGGAGATAAAGGGTCTTTCACCTCTTTCTGTTGTCTTGGTTGTAAGTTTTTCTGGGCACAGGCTATCTTTACTTGATGGTATCCTGTTCTTGACTGCAGTTCCTAGACATTACATTACAAATAGGCATACCACTGTAATTCAGCAGAAAGAGATTTAAACCTATGTTATTACTAAAGCCAAACAGAAAGTAGTTTTGCTGTCACCCAGAGAAGAGACCATATACGATACATGAAGTGTGGTATGGCAGCTTACTTATCAAAATAGCTCTCAAAATGCTTAATTTACCCTAACTGTGGGCTGGTGTAGTAGTTACTTAATGTACTGCAATCAAGTCAATGTAAAGAGAGGCAGTGCTGTAATGGTGCTTTGTCTTGCTGATGATAGCAATTGATAGCTCCTGCTGCTGGATGAATTAATGGCTAGATTCTTGGGCAACACACATTTTTTATGAGGTACACATATATGATGCAAACTCCACTCTGATGTTATGATGAATGTTTGATGATAATGTTAAATTGCCACTAGACAGGCTACATGTAGTGCCAAAGTCAGCCTTGTGAGGGGATTGTCCTGGAGAAACACTTGTCTGCAATAAGCTTTTCCTTCCTAATTAGAAACAGTGAGGGCCAGCATCAGGTGTGGAGGAGTTGGTAGGTCTGATTATACAGAAGAAAGTCACTGGTCAGGCACTGATTTGCAAGGAGCAGTGATCAGTAAAGGACACAGCAAAGAACCAAACAAATCTGTTTGTAAATATATATATATATAAGGCATTTTTGCCTAAGCAGCTGAGACCTTTTTGTCCATGCAGTATGGAGCTAAGCAAGCATCTTTACCATGCATGCAGCAGGAAAGTAGCTAAACAGCTGTTTAAACACAGGCCAAACTTGTGTTCAGACCTGTGCACAAAAAGAACTATAGCTTTATCCTGGAGTGCTGATGCTTCATGTATCCCTCAATGATGTCACTGTTGCTTTAATTAAAGTGTTGTTGGAGTTGGCTGGTAACATGTACAGGGAAATCTGAGCAGTGCTGTTTAGGGCTCTGGGTTCAAATTCTTCATTGTACCATGCAGTAGAAAAGAACAGAATGAAGGAGAAAAGCTGGGCCCATCTTGGTGCTGCACACATCACCTGATGCATAAAAGAAGTGAAACACATGAGGCTGCAGTTCAGGAAATACACAGCTGAGAAGGCTGAGAAGCCTAAGAAAGACATTTTTATAGTAAAGCAGAAAAGCTGCAGCTGTCCAATATTAGCAAAAACACTAGGGATGGAGATACTCACAAGAGGCCACAGTCTGTTCCTAACAGTATCAGAGACAAAGCCCATCAAAATTTTGAATATATCAAGGTTTTCAGGCTTCACCGCAGATTCAGCTGACCATACTGGAAGTTTCCTGTTGCATATGGTGAATATCAGCTGCAAAGTGTACTTTTGGGCTTCCCTGCATATTGCTGCTAGATGAAACATAAATAATACACCTCCTTATCCTAGCTAACTTCTAATTGCTGTAGCTTATTTCTCCAAAACGACTCTTTAGTAATTTCCCCTCAGACACGATAAGGGTGAAGTTTGTATTAATCATGAGGATTAACATTCATTGGTGCAGGAACACACTGTAAAATGAAACAAGTTTTGCCTTGATGTTTGGGAACTAATGGTCAATCTGTTTAATTGACAGATGGGCTTACCAGAAATCGATTCCCTTCCTGTCTATTTTGTACCAAAATGTATTCCACTAACTAACCAAGCTTACCCTTTTCTGGGTTACAAAGACCTTTCTAAATCTTTAACTCCACTCTCCTATATCTTACACAGAAGGCACTCTACTAGCTCTTTTTTTGGAGATTACATTCACAATTTACCTGGATCCTCTTTGCAATTAGGGAAATAATTACTTTACGGAATATAATTTGCTTAAAAACATGACAGTTTTAACTATAGTTTAAGGCTAAATGACTGCTCAGCTGGTAAAATTCACTCTGTAATAAGACTGAAGCAATGTGAACAAGCCCAGCCCATTTGGAGCTTTGAATTAGTATAGATATCAAATACTTCTTTCAATATCTTTAAATTTCCTAAGCTATCAGATATTTTCCTCCATTATAAATGTATTTATGATAGATCTCATTCTTGGTCACACAAATTCACAACATAGATCTGGCCCAAATCCCTCTAATACTGTTTGAATATAAATTAACCTCCAGTGAAACATCACCTAATTTGTTGAAACATTGTAGGCACCTGTGACACAACACAATGAAGAACTCCTCTTGCAGCATAGTTTTAAGGGCTCCAGGTGCAGCTCTCTGGTTGCTTGGAAAATGGCTGTTCTAAAGAAAAAGTAGTTAGAAACAGCTCCAAATGACTATGCTCCACTGATGTATTAGAAGTGATCTAGTTTGCCTTCTGTTATGCTCTTGGTTGTGACAAGGAACTCCTTTTAGAAGTTTCCTGAAGGAAAACAGTATTTCCTGGGTGTTTGCACTGCAGCATGATCCACGGAAAGCTGAGGTGATGTGTAAGTAAGAGCTGAGTGTGTGTTTACATGTTCTACTGAACCATGCTCAGGATCCTACATGATTAGAGACAATTCTAAGGGTGAAAAATCAGTTTAGGCAGGAGAGATTGAAAGAGTTTTTCAGCTGTGATCATGGTAATTTTAACAAATGGGGGGCCTAGGACTTGATCTTGTGTTTAGTGACAGCAGCAGAAGCTGCTCCAATATGTTTTGGGTCAGGCCTTCAAGGCCTCTGAATCAGGTAGAGACCAGAGTGCCAGGCAAGTGGAAATTGTTGTAAAGATGATGAGTCTGATTTTTGAAAACAAAAGCCATTTCTTTACAGCCTCACCACAGGCTGAGTAATGTCAACCAATTTAAATCACGACCAGCAGGAAGTGATCCCTGGAGCTTGATGTCCTCCATCCTGCTCGCACAGTAACAGTGATAAAATTGCTATTATGGCAATAAGGCTTAAAATTGATTTGCATTTGCTTGAGCTGTGATGTATCGTTTGGTGATTATCTTGCTGGAGGCCTGAGGATGGAATAATCTCCCCTGGCATCAAAATCTTTAGAGCAGGGCTTGCTCTCAGCAGCTGGCTGTACCATCTGCAGTAGGATCCCTTAGTTTTACAGCTTGTGTTGCATTCATTCTTGGTATCTATTAGCCTATAGTGAAAAATTACTGTCTTCTACTAATTAAATTTAACTTTCATCAATATATGGGGTTGTTCTTGCGTTATGCCAGCTGCTAAAGCCCCTTCAGAGGCAGTTCTGTGCCTCCTCCTGGCTGGATGGGCACTGCTGGAGGCAGGACTGCTCCCTCTGAGCACTGCAGACTCTTCATAGCACACAAGGTACAGCTGAGAAGGACAACTGGAACAATATGTATGTCAAAAACTGGTAAAAAAAATGCACAAAGAATTAAATGCACAGGCAGAACAGGTATGTGGATATTTTTTTCATGACAGGTGCGCTTGTGCACCTTGCAGCAGCCTCAGAAACCATGGGGTAGGTGTAGACTTCACCTGGAGGATATGCTCCAAACCTCACAAGCTACAAAACCTTTGTGTTACAGCTTTTCACTCCACAAGTCTTATAGAACTTTCTAAGTTGCTTGTATTTCCCACGACAGAGTTTAAAAATACTAATTTTCATAACATCTTTTTTGTAAAATGAAGCGCATCTTCATTTCTTTCATGCTAAAAAAAAAAAGGTAACGAGGTGCAGCTGCCCACCCTCAGCTGTATGTCCTTACCCTGATGGAGCAGGGAAAGCTGGGTCAGGGCCCTGACCAGGGTTCAGGAAAAGGCCAGAAATAGCAAGCTAAACTTGGGAATAAAGTGCTGTGATGGGATACAAGCTATCTATGAGTTCTGAAGCCAGGTTAGGTGAGTCTGCAGGAATGTTTGAGGGGCGGCTTCAGACATCATCCTTTTGGCCCCTTTCTCTGTAATAATGTTTCTGAGTTGAGAAAGCATTTCCCTGCAGAGGTGCAGGCAGAGGAGTCACTGTGGCGAATTCATTCACTAAAAATATATTTTTAATGATGTTTGTGGACACATACTGCCCTGGAAGGAACACCTGATGTTCAGCGAAGGCCTCAGGGCTGGAGGCCTCCAGGTACTGCTTCATGAGGTGCCTGCTGGGATCACAAAACATCCACATAAAAACAGACCAAAACCCCCTGGTGTGTACCCATGCGCTCTAGGGGACGGTGCTGAAGGACAGATAAACCCTTCAAGGGTGACCCAAAAGGTGCTGTTGGGTACAGTATCTGGTAAAACAGACAACAAAAACCAGAACAGAAGAAAGGAGCTCCCAAGCCCGGCGCCACGAAAGCGCCCGTTACGGTGCAGCGGGAACACCTGAGGGGCCGCCCCACCCGCCCGCAGGGGCCGCGTGACCACTCGGCCCGGGCTGTTGCTGGGGCTCCTCAGCCTGCCCGCGCTCTGATTGGCTGGGGCCGGCAGCGCGGGCTCGGCAGCTATATAAGGGGCGCGGCGAGAGGCGGCAACAGGTGTTCTCCTCAGGCTGTGAGAGGAGCGGGAGCGCGCTGCGGGGCAGCGCCGAACGGCCTGCCCGGGGCAGCACTGAACAGCTCCGCTGTGCTGGGCTGAAGAGATGGGGTGGGACGGGACGGGACGGGACGAAACGGCGGCGGTGCTCCCGCGCTGAGGTGAGGGCTGTCCCGGGACAACACTGAACAGCCTCGCGGGACAGGGCTGGAGGAGCGGGGCGGTGATAAGCAGCCTGTCCAGCCTGAGGGGAATCACAGAATCACGTAATTGTAGGGTTGGAAGGGACCTCTAGAGATCATTGAGTCCAACCCCAACCTGGGGCTGGTGAGTACTGGGAATAGAGCAAAAATCTCTCCCTCTTGGAGGTGTGCATAATAGGGATTTAATTGTTATCTCTCACAGAGAGTGGTGGGAATGGGGGAGAAAACCCCTCCCCAAGAAAGGAACTGACCCTGGAAGGGGGGAAGCACTAGAGAAGGACTGTACTGATGAAGGACGTATGGGAGGAGGAGAAACTCTGTAAAAAGGAAGAAAAGGGAGACATCAAGAGAAAAATGGACGCTATGCTTACAATTCTGGTTACCAAATAAAGTCTGTCAATGACAGAGGATTCTGGGAGATGGCAAGCTCAGCTCTAACCTATTATTCATTCTTTCCCAGTGGAAGATAGTGGAAGAAAAAAAATTAAATTGCTGGAAGCATGAATGACAAATACACTAGAAAAGGAGAGGAGGACGGAGAAGAGGCAAAGAGACGCTTAATCTGCTGCTTTGCGTGCCCAGCTCTGTTGGCCTGGGCTGCCCACTCCTGCACCCTGCTGCAGCACCGGCTGGAACACGGCAGCGCATCAGCGTGGTGAGAAAAGATGCTCCAAGTTGTACTTGCTGCGATGGAGTGGGGAGAAAAAGATGCTGGGTGGTGGTGTGGGAAGCTCCCTTGGGATGTTGGATAGAAGTCTGGCCTGTAGAGACCCAAAAACATTCCGAGGAGGACCAGCAGGTGTACCAC
>WBMW01002309.1:5391-27256 GCA_013396635.1 Penelope pileata
AAAAAATGGAAAAAAGGAAAAAATAAGAATAAAAAAGAAGCCAGCTCGGCGTGCCCCTTGGGAAGGGCGAGACTGGAGGCCAGCGAGGTCGGGAGCGGCTGCGTTACAGAAGGGAGAGCTGCGCAAAGCAAGGCCGGGCCGGGCAGGCGGGAGCCCAACCGCGGGCAGCGGCGCTCGGATTCGGGCAGCAGCCACGCTGCAGGACGGACGGACGGAGCCCGCAGCCTCCCCGCTCCCTCCAGGCCTCCCCTTTCCGAATGTCCGCGGGATGGATCCTTCGGATGGAAGAGCTGAGCCTAGGAAAGAATTCCTCCCGCTGCTGTCACCCTGGGGCTGCTCTCGGAGGCGGATGGGGCCGAGCACCCCCTGCACCCAGTGCTCCCTGCTGAGTTTCTGCTCCGGGAGCGGATCCCCGAGCACCAGGAGGGTCCCTGCGAGCCAGACCCGGTGCAAACCGCACCCGGCACCGAGCGTGCGACACGCGGCGGCCGGGAGCCTTCGGGTTTTTGGGAGCACAGCCAGCTCCTCCCTCTGTACCTGAGATGTGCTTAGCACTTGCTTACTGACCTGCGCCCCGTCTGCTTCTGTTTTCAAAAGGTCAGTGGAGGAAAGCTGGTTGCAGTAAAGGCCCGCGGGTCTCAGCGCTGGCTCGTTTACCTGTCAAAAGCGAGAGCAAGGCTCAGCGAGGGCTCTGCTCGTCCCCAGCGCACTCGTCCCCACCCTCGAGCTGAGCGTGGGCGGGTTTGGGGAGGGGGAGCCCATGGGGTGTCCTCCCTCCAGGCTGGGACGTGTTTCCTTTCCCATTTCGCCTTCCTCCCGATCTCTTGCACCTTTGCTGCCACTCGGGGACATCTGGTCCCCAGGGGGCACGGCGTGTGTCACCAAAGGCATTGACCAGAAGGGGAAAAGCCACCGGTTCAACCCTGGGGAGGCTGCAAGCCCCGGCCCACGGTGCTCCAGTGCAAACCCCATTGGCCAAGAGCAGCTCCAGGGAGCTCAGTGGCACGGGGACAAAGCCAGCAGCTGAACTTCTGGGTTGGCCAAAGGACAGAGCCTCGATCGGCCGCGGTGCTTGGCCAGGGCTGGTGGCAGCACCCCGCGCTCTGAGCCAAGAGCAGCGCTTTGCTGTGGGTACAGACACCGGGAGGTGCTCTGAGCCACCCCAAACACTGCACCAAAGTGGCTCTGGAGGGGCTGGCGAGGCTCTGCCCTCCCCTAAGGACACCTTCCCCGGGTCTGGCACTGTCAGGGCACAACGGTGCAATGTCAGCGGAGGAAGGGACGTTCCTGCTTCCCCCTTTGCCCCTTTGGGATGGGGAATGCTGGAATGCGTTGCAAACCCCAGCACTAAACCCACGGGAGGGGGAAGCAGCACAAAGCTGGGATGCGCGTTGCTTGTGAACAGAGAAATTACAGAAAAAAAATGAACCTAACGAGGCTGGGGAGACATCCTGGCAAAGAAACCCCCCCAGGGGAGGGCTGGGAGCAGCGGCGAGGCGGCACTGACCTGCTCCGAGCACATGGAGTTCATCCCAGGCATCTGCAGCGAGTTCATCTGCATCTGTCCCGCCATGGGATTCATGTTCTGGACGTTGGTGTTTCCTCCCGCCATGGAGACGGTGATGCTCATGTTGTTGTACATTCCCTGCTGGGCCGGTGCTGGCTGGGTCTGCCCCGTTTGGCTGAAGACACTGATGGAGAGGGGGAAAAAAAAAGGGTTAGCCAGGTGCTGGGGGATGCTCCCTGCCCGCCTGTTCTGGATGGGATTAAGCCCACGGAGCGTGGGGTACATCAGAGGGGCTGCAGCAGCCCGAGGAAGCCCTGTAGGGCCGGTGAGTGCTGTAGGGATATCTGCTCTCTGCTCCTCAGCGTGACATGGAGGGACACCAGGGACAAGAGGGGATCGTTGGGGTCAGCCTGGGAGCGACACAAAGCCCTGGGCGGGGTGACACCCAGCTCTCAGCGCTGCCTGGCAGCTGAGCTATCGACAGGCACAAAGCAACGTGGCCCCAGGTGAGCTTTTTGATTTTTTTTTTCTGATTTTTCAGCATTTCTGGAGATCTGAAGCTGGTTTTTGGGTGATGCTGCATGGAGCCAGGAGTTGGGACTCAGTGATCCCTATGGATCCCTTCCAACCCAGGACATTCTGTGATTCTATGAACCCAACTCGTGCAAAAATGGGCAGCAAGTCTGGTGGCTCTTCCCATTCGCTTCCAGAGTTGGACGCAGCTTTAAGAGGCACCAACGTGGGCCATGCTGGGACCGCCAGACGTGGCCCCATTCCTTGTCCCGCTCCCCACGTCCACCAGCTTTCCCAAGACGAAGTGAAGCCACCCCGCTCCAAGTTCTGCTCCACGTCCTGTTCCGCACGTCCTCCCTGATTTAAAGCGGTGTGCTGAGGGCTTCTGGCCACCCCGAGCCGAGGTGAGCATGACTCGGGGGGGACACAAAACCTGGGCTCAGCCAGGCTGGGGACCGTCCCCTTGGTGTCACCGGGTCTTCTCCTGTCTGCGCTTCCCACGTCCCACCTCCCCACCCAGGCTGCCCCAGCCCAGGTCACTGGGGAAAGGAGCTCGATGACCTTTGAGGTCCCTTCCAACCCACCCACCCCATGGTTCCGTGAGGCTCTTACTTGCTGTTCCCCATGGCTCCCTGCTGCCAGGTCTTCATGTCGGGCGACTGGTAGCCCGGTGTCGGCGGCGCCGGCTGCAGCATGGGGCTCTGTGACGGGGGGAGCTGCGGTGACATCAGGGGGCTGCTGGGGCTGAGCGAGGGGGCGAAGGCGGGCTCGCTTTGCTGACCCATGCCTGGGGGAGGAAGGACAGACAGCATCAGCTGTAGGACTCCATCAGCAGCCTCCCCTCCTCCTCCTCCTCGCCCTACAACCGCTGGCATCGAACTCTCAGCATCAGCTGTGACTTCTGATCTGGTTTGCAGCCAGGTCGTTCTCCCCACTCGTCAGTGACGTGTGCCACGCTGAGACCCCGCTCCGGTGCTGAAGGGGAAGACCCTCAAGCAGCTGAGCCCTTCTGCGCAGCCCCACCGATGGATTAGGAGCTGTGTGCCCAGACAAGAAGTGCAAGCTGCCTGCAGAGATCTCAGCAAGGATTTGGACTTCTCCAGACCGTACTCATTTAAGGAACTGCTTGGTAATTTGCTTTTTGTAGAAAGAAAGGAGTTATTTGCCCTTTTCTTTTTTTTAGGGGATTTAACCAGAAAAGGTTCACTTGGGATGCAGAGAGCAGCCAACACCAACAGCGTTACCATAACCCATGGCACAACCACGTCTGCCATTTGCTAAATTTGTGCTATTTGCTAAATCTGGGTTTTCTAGGAACATTTTTGCACTTCTCCCGCCCCTGCACACCTCCACCTTACCTACGCCCGTGCCAACCGCCCCCCACCCAACGATGCTGGTGCCGAGCTCCATCCCCACCTACCTGATCCCGAATACTGGAAGATGTTCTGCTGCATCTGCGGCGTCATCCCGGCGCCAAACTGCCCCCCGACGCCGCCCATCATCCCCCGCGTCACCATGCCACGTTGGTTGGCCAACGCGGCCTCGGGGCTGGACGCCAGCTGCGAGAAGGGGCTGGTGGAGGTGGGAGGATTCCCGGGGCTCGTACCGTAGTTGGGGGGATATGGGAATTGCTGCGGGGGTGCCTGGGGGAGGCGGGCGGCCCCCATCTGCACCGGGAGCCCGGCCGAGGGCGGGAGGTTGTTGCCGAAGCTCTGCTGGCGCATGAGGATGGCTCGCTGCTGCATGAGCTGCCGCTGCCGGTGCTGCTGGCTGTAGAGCTCACGTTGCCGTTGGGCCAGCATCTGGGCGTTGAGGGGAGGCTGTGGGGAAGGAAAATGTGAAAATTATCAGAATTATCCCCTCCTTGCTCAGAGCCCCGGGAACAACAAGCCCTGCCCCGGTTTGGGGCGGCCGGCGTTGATTGGCGAAGGAAAGCTGGGGAGGAAAAAAAGGGAAAACGACCCCAAGGAGCGGTTGGGGAAGGGCTGTAAATCCGATGGTTTGTACAGATCAAAGGCAGAGCACGTTGGGGATGTTAAAGGATGGGCCTCCATCCAGGCCGCATCCCCCAGCCAAGTGGGGGAGTCCACACGATGGCCCCGTTATCAGACTGTCCCTTTTGTCGCACGCGGCAAAAGCCACTCCCCGTCCCTTCGGCGAAGGCTCCCAGCGAGGAGTGCCCAAGCCCGTGCTCTCCAACCTCAGGAATCACCCCATGGGAGTTCCCCTGGCGCCAGGCTCCTTCCCCAGCTGCCGGCCCAGATGTGCTCCCATTCATCACCTCGGGAAGCCGCGGCACGGCGGGAGCCTGACAGAGCCATCGGAACTGCCAGCAGAGCTCTGGTGGAAAGAGCTGGCTCCCCGTCTGCAGCCGATATTCCACCCAGAGACGTCGCGATGCTTAACGAAACTCAAAGGCTTCTCGGAGAAGTGGAATAAAGTTACCAAGAACTCAGCTACGCTTTCCAACTCCTCCTCGCAGCGAGCAGATGTTTTCTCCGCTTTATTAGAAGTGAAACAAGAACTTGAGGGCCTGGGGATTTGCAGGATCGTTAAGAAGATTCAGTGGAGATTTTGGTCTTTAAAGGACGGCGTCTATTTCCCAAAGATCCTTCTCGATGAAAGACGTTGGCACGTTTGTCTCTAAGCCACAATGAGGGATTTGTGCCTTATCCAGGTGGAGGGGACGGAGTAAAGGGGGAGGAAAAAATCACAGCGGCTCATCCAGAGCCACCCCTCTGCATGGTGGGCGATGTTCCTGTCCCTAGGAGCGAGCAGAGGGGACCGGGCCACCCCGTGCTAACGGTGACCGTGCCACCGCGTCCCCCTTACCTGGGGCGTCATCTGCTGCTGCATGCCCGCCCTCATGTTGATGCCCACTGGGGAGCTGGCTGCAAACTGGTTGAGGATCGCCTGCCGGTTCTGATGGATCAGCTGCAGGGGAGGGAGAAGAGTCAGGAAGGTCTGCCAGCCACGCAGATGCCCCAGCAATATTTTCCCTTGGTGCCCACGAGAGCTGCCCACCCTCCGGCCACCCAAAGCCCTTCTGATCCCACCCAACTGCAGAATCGGCGCCGCAGGGAGGACGCTGCGTCCCTCCCACATCCCAAGGAAGGGCTTTGGGGTTCTTTACCTGCTGCTGTCCCTGCAGCCGCTGCTGCAGCTGAAGTCGCAGCTGGTTGGGGGCCGTGGGGGGCCGGCTGAGCGCCTGCCGGGGCTGCATGGCCATGGTGGTGGGGAAGGCACCACGCGGCGGCGGGACCTGCACCGGCATGGGCCCGAAGGACGGCTTCTGCCGGACCATGCCGGGGAAGGCGGCGGGGAGGTTGGTGGTGGGAGAAGCGGAGGAGTAAGGCTGGGGGTACATGCCGGGCTTCTGCTCCATCATCAGCGGAGGGGTGGCTTGCTGGGGCTGGAACCGCTCCGTCAGGGCCTCCAGCCCGCCGCCCTGGGGAGGGAAGAGAGGGAGGAGATCCTTACGGCCGTGCCCCACTGCAGCCAGCCCCGTCCAGCAGAGCTCAAGCTCAGCGCTACCCTGAGTGGGGTTGAGCACCGCTCCTCAAAGCTTTGGTAACCTCGGAGGGATGGGAGCGATTTCTGTTGGCTCGCCTGGGAGCAAGGACCCCGGAAAAATTCTTTTGGGAAAGGTTTGGGGCTCATCTCCCCACGGCAATAGCAGTGAGGGATCGCGGTGTGCTCGCTGCTCGTAGAGTCGTGGAATCGTAGAACCACGGAATATGGAATCACAGAAACATGGAATCGTGGAACCACAGAATCATGGAGTCACAGCACCACTGAATCATGGCAACATGGAATCACAGAACCACGGGATCAAGGAATTAGAACCATAGAACCATGGAATCATGGAACCATAGAACCATGGAAATATGGAATCATGGAATGACAGAACCACGGAATCATGGAATCGCAGAACCATAGAACCATGGAATCATGGAACCACAGAACCATGGAATCATGGAACCACAGAACCATGGAATCACAGAACCACGGGATCAAGGAATTAGAACCATAGAACCATGGAATCATGGAACCATAGAACCATGGAATCATGGAACCACAGAACCATGGAATCATGGAACCATAGAATCATGGAATCATGGAACCAAAGAACCATGGAATCATGGAACCATAGAGTCATGGAATCGTGGAACCATAGAACCATGGAAATATGGAATCATGGAATCACAGAACCATGGAATCATGGAATTATAGAATCATGGAATTGCAGAACCATAGAATCATGGATTCATAGAACCATAGAATATGGAATCACAAAATCATGGAATCATAGAACTATAGAATCACGCAAACGTGGAATCATGGAATCATAGAACCACAGTATCACAGAATCATGGAATCACAGAACCAAAGCATCATGGAATCAGAGAATACTAGACTGGTTTGAGGTGGAAAGGAACTTAAATCCCATCCAGTCCCAACCATGGCAGGAACCATGGCAGGGCCATCCCTCACAAGACCAGGTTGCCCCAAACCATCCCATTTGTTCTTGAGCACCTCCAGGGATGGGGCAGCCACAGCTTCTCTGGGCAACCAGGGCCTCCCCACCCACATCTGGGCTCCAAACAGCATCCCCTCCTTGGGCAGAGCATCCCACTTTCTGCCGATGCCTGAACACGGGACACAGCGTGGTCCTCTTCCCCTTCCATGAATTAAGATGGAACACATACGGCTCAAGGACTGGGTTCCAGGTCATAACACAGCAGCCCCAAACCAGGCTTGCTGAAATGAGCTTTTTCCCTCTTTTCTCCCACTTTCCATCCACCTCCTGATTAAGCTGGGTGCAGATACCTGCAGCATTTCCTCTCCTCACATCCCAGGGAGCACGGAGAGAAGGGTGGGACTGGGCACAGCCCGATCCCAGCGGGTGGAGGAGGCTCAGGGAAAGGTGAGCAAACCCACCCACGTCCTGAGAAATACCAGAGCATCCCCAGGGCCACCACGTGCCTGCCCTCAGAGCCAGCACTGCCTGGGGACTGAAACATCAGAGCCTGAAGTGCAGCAATCTGAGTCAGAATCAATCCCTGAGTTCTCCCCGAGGAGATGTGAGCTCCTACCTGCCAAGAACACGTCCTGCAGGGAAACTACGAGTGCTCTTTCCTCCCAAAGTTGCCTGAATGCTGACGTGCTGCTGCTCTAAAGATGCATTTCAAGCAAAGGTTTCATGGAACTACTCTAAAGCATTTCTGAGGCTCATCCGAAGCCATGGAAAAAGCCCAAGATTCGCATTAACAAAATGATCCCTGGGTGGGAGCAGGGCTGGGGCTGGTTCCAGCCATGAGCCAATGCTCCCAGCCAGGTGCTCCTCGGGCAGGGGCAGCCAGGAGGCGTTGGAGGGCATCGCAGGGCAGTGCTGCTGGAAGGGCTGGGGGCCACACAATGTCTCGGGGAAACCACCGAGGTGCATCCTTGGCAAGAGCATCTCTGCTGGGAGGGAGCGGAGAGGCTGAAGTCCCTACCCCTAAGTGCACTTTGTGGGAAAAAAAATAGAAAATAAAATAAAGGGCAGTTGTTGATTTTGGATGCGCAGTGTGAGAAAAGGGATCTGGTTTCGGAAGGGAAATGCTTGACTTGGGGGACGTTGGCAGGTCCCCAGATGGCTCGTGGAAAGGAATCGCAGCGCAAGGGACGGCGGTGGGGGCACAGAGGGGGATGTTCAGCCCCCTGAGACCCCAAATCTGGGCTGCAACGGGAGGGCTCTGCTCCTGGAGGCTGTGTTTTTAGGGTGCTGCGGTGATTCGTTGCCTCTGGTTCTGTTGTTTTGGAAAAAGTGCGTGAGTGCCGTAGGGCACGGAAAGAGAAACCACTCAAAAAACCAAAAAAATCCCGAGCAACCCTTCTCGTCATCTTCCCCATCCCTTGCTCTCCTGCCTGCATCCTTCAGGCTTCCCCCCCGGCCGTGCCCCATTGCTCAGGACACCCCAGATCCTCCAGATGCCTCTGCATGGATTCCTGTGAGCCGGAGCCATGAAGCAAAACTGTCTTTTTTTTTTTTTTTCTGCCGATAAATGAGAGCAGAGGGGGCAGCTGCACTGTAAGCCAATCTCGCCAGCGAGGGCTGCGGGCTCTCACACCAGCCAGGCCATTAGCTAGATTATTAGGCAGCACAATTAAGGCTCAGGAATCCTCTGCCCCTGGGTCTCCGGCTGGAAGGCTCCTCCGTGCCCCAACCCCGAGCGCGGCGGGGAAGCGAGCCCGGCTGCCAGCCCTCCCCACAGCCCCCCCACGAGCTGCCCCTTTGGAGGGCTGACGTTTCTCAGGGGGGATGGAGTTTTTTTAAAAGCTGAGAGCGAGCTATTAGATTTCACGGGGGGATGCTTTCCAATTTTTTTTTTGGTGGAATGGCAGAGGATTAAGTATCCTCTCTGAATCTGACGCGCTTGTGTGTTCCCACTCACATCTGGCCTCCCATGACCAGATGTTGGAAACCCTCCTTCGCGCTCATGTCAGACCTCAGCATCTGTTGGAACTGGCTGATCTTAAAGGTCCCTTCCAACCCAAACCACTCCGTGACTCCACGAGCTGGCCCCATGCCCGGCCCCGCTGGGACGTCCTCCCTCTACCTGCACCAGCTTGTCGATGCCGAGCGCTCGGTCCAGCTCGGCCAGCTCCGTCTCGTCCTTGCCGCTCAGGAAGGACACGAGCTGCTCCAGGAGAGCTTTCTCATCGTTGCGGCCCTCCGGGGTGGTGGGAGGACACAGGAGCTCGTCCAGCTGCGAGGTGATGCAGGGGCTGCGGAGACAGAAGCCCGGGGGGAAGCGTGAAGGTTTCCTGAGCAATGGGGCTGAGCCATGCAAAATCCGCGCGCCGTTGGCTTCCCCCCCAAGACCCCTTTGCCAGGATGCAATCCCGCAGGGCACAGAGCCAGCACGGGGTTTCGGTGGGGTTCTGGAGGGCGACTTTGTGCTTTTTGCTATGGGGGGGCAGCGGGAGGCAGAGCAGAACTTGTGCAGGGAGCAACGCGGGGAGGTGGGGAGGGCAATGGGACAGCTGGAAGCGAAGCAGCTGAAGGCCAAGGGAACCTTTTTGCTGAAAAANCAGATTTCTGACGAGCTCGCTCAATATTCTTTGGGAATAAGATTAATATGTAATGAGAGACATTCCAATGACGTGACTAATTGGAGTCAATCGGATTTGCCGGCCCCGACACAATGAAGGGAGCCATGGCACATCACGCTCGCAGAGAGACACAAAGGAGAGAAGCGGAGCGTGCCAGCAGTTCCCAAGCAGCAGACATGTTTATCCTTTTAGCTCCAGATGAGGACCAGATGTACAGTAAGGAACTGAAGCCAACGCGACCGAGAGCACCGCAGCCAACACATGCAGCTTAATCCAGGGAAAGGAATACTCGGCGCTGGGATTTCTTGAATGACAGAGCAGGGACAGAGGGGGAAGCAGGGGGACGGAGGTGAAAAGCAGGGCTGGTTTCCTGCAGCCCAGGTCCTTGCTACTGGCTGCTTCGTGTCGAGCCACGGCTCGCAGTGCCGCGGCCGAGGAACGGAGCTGCCTGCCCAAAGCCATCGGGCTGGCAGAGAAAGTAAGGACAAACTTTTCCTCTGCATTAATGGGCAACGAGAGGAGAAATGCAGGCTGGCACCGTCTCTTTGGCTCGCAACAGACCTTCTGCATGGAGGATTATTGCAAGGAGCCCGTGGGGCACTGTGGCCCTTAGACAGGGAATAAACTTCTGGGGAGCCCCTGCTTTGCAGCCCAACGCGTGCTGCACAGGAACGAGCCCACGCAGGTCAGCCCCGGGCTGGCAGGTGGGAGCAATCCGGTGTCAAATGCTGCTTGAGGTCCCGTAAAACACCTCCCTGACGCGGCCTCCAGAGGTCTCCTGCCTGGCACGGATGTCCCAGACACCGGAGGCATGTCCACTGGCATGGGATGGCAACGCTGCAGCCATCCAACAGGGCCCTGGGTGCCATTCTTGACCTTGGGGGATTACAGGGACTTGGGTGAGAGCCGCCTGCAGCACCCTGGATGTGGTTCAAGGTGCCTTGGACCCGGTCCATGGTTCCTCTGCCACTCTTCCGCTGATGACATGAGAGCACTTAGGCTCAGGGCACAGAAGAGGGCATGTTGTCATCGTCCCATCTGATCCAGAATCGAAGATCCAGAGGGCTTGGGGGACAAGGAGAAAAGCTCCCCACGGCCAGGCAGGAGATGTGGGCACCGCCAGCTCACGGACCAAGGCACGAGCTCTGGACACGTACCTCACAGCTGGAAAACCTGCACAACCCCTACAGGAAGAGCTCTGTTGGTAACACAGCGAAGGGAGAAAATCAAACAACTCCAGCCCTCGTGGCTCAGAAGCCCTTGGCAGAAGCCCTGCTCGCAGCCGGAGCCCACGCTGGGCCGTGCAGTTTGTGGCCGTGCCGCTAGATGGAGGCAGGCAGAGCCCAGCCAATTCCAGCTTCAGAGAGGGATCTGCTCCATTTCCACGCTGTGGATTTGCTGCAGGGTGAGCTGTACCAGCACAGAGCCGGCAGAACCCTGCACAGACCCTTCTGCAAGGGTTGATGAACTCCTTCCTTGGGTTGAAGCTGCAGGGGGGGATGCTGAGGAGCACGGCTTACCCCCACCATCACGGCTGCTTTTGGCTCAGTGCTGCTCCAGAGACTGCCCAGGCAGCTCTCACCTGTGGGGCATCCAACTCCGGCTGCTGAAGTTCTTACTGGGAAGAGAGCTGGGAACTGAGCTGAGCTTAAAACCGAGAGGATGGATTCTCAGAACTGCTGTGCCCTCTGCCCCACGGATCTCACACCGACGACGGGATTGTGACACCGCCAAGACTCGAAAGAGAAACTGCATCCCTGCAGCGAGGGCTTGGGGTGCTGTAAATGCTGCTCCTCAGCTGAACAGGGATTTGTTTTATCTCCCGAGCAACAAGAGGTTGCGTCTTTCAATCCAAGCAGAGACCACCTGGGCAATTCTCTTCTTGGGCTGAGCAAAGAGTTTTTTAGAGATTAACCCAAATTCAGCCCCTAGAAGAAGAAGTTTGCTTCTTGCCACGCTCAAATACAATTCGTACGCGTTTCTTCTTTGTGGCAGGAAGACAGAGGCTGTGCTCATCTGTTGAGGACCTTAATTAGCAACCCACTGATGGGTTTTGGCAGCGAGGGCTGTGAAAGGATTCTCCCAGAGCTCCTCACCAAACAGGTACCCAATCCCTGGGCACGGGGAAGGACTCCCACTGCCAGTGCTGATGTCTTGGGGAGCACTTGGACAGGAAAACCCTGCACCCTGTGCATGACACTGAGCACAGAGCCCATCAGCAGCGCTCCCCACCCTCCTCACCTCCAGCCCCAAAATAACTGACCTCCAGGCTCCTGCCATAGCATTTCTATGGCATTTCTAGCCGAGGAGTGATGTTGCACGTTGAGGTGACGACCCCTTGGCTGCAAAAAGGTGGTTAGATGACCCCAAAAGGTGGTTAGATGACCCAAAAAAGGTGGTTAGATGACCCCAAAGGTGGTTAGATGACCCAAAAGGTGGTTAGATGACCCAAAAAGGTGGCTAGATGACCCCAAAGGTGGTTAGATGACCCAAAAAGGTGATTAGATGACCCAAAAAAGGTGGTTAGATGACCCAAAAGGTGGTTAGATGACCCAAAAAGGTGATTAGATGACCCAAAAAAAGGTGGTTAGAGGTCCAGAGACCCCGTGTTGGAGCTGTCATTATTTCAGCTGAAGCCAAGCACGTGGGGACTGCAAAAAGCTGCAAGGACACGAAGACACAACACTGTCCCGTGGCTCTCAGAATGCCGCTGCTGACCTCAGAAAGAAGGATGCTGGAGAATTCTACACCCAGTATCGGTGAGTGGGGACTTTCAATGTGGGTATATGGGATTATTGGGGTACTTACTCTTCGGGTTTACTCAGCGCGCCGCGGTTCATGGCTGCCATGCTGTTATCTGTCCATGGCATCTGCTCGCCCATGCCTGGCTGCCCAAATTGGTGCTCTGGCACTCCCATCTCCAGCTCTGACATCCCTGCAGGGAGAAGTGGGGTCAGGGAGGGAGCCAGGGGGGCTCAGGCACCCCAGAGGACGCGCAGAGCGATGCTGGGTGGGTGCCATGCCCATGCCCAAGGCACGCTGCCATGGAGGCATCACTGTGATTCCTGCAGATAAATCCTCTGGATTTGTGTGGGATCCACAGAGACCCCACAGTCCCCATGGATCCAGCACCCCAGCATCCCCATCACCTCCAAACTCAACCATCCTGGTTAGGATCAACCACCCTGGTTAGCGACGCACTCACATCTTCCAGCCCCACAACAGCTCGGGGATGATATGGGGGTTTTATCATTTTACTGGCATGGAAAAGAATGATAAGGAGGGGAAAAGAGTGCTTTGGGATTAAAAAAAAAGTGACATGAGCCATCAGAAAGCAGAGATGCTAACACACAGCTTGTGCGACACGTGACGAGTCCCTAAAAGCATCGTGCCTTGCACCAGAGTCAGCAGTTACAGCTCTGACAGCCACCAGCTGTGGATTCCAAACCCAACGGATGAGCCTGGGCTTCTGGGTGAGCACCTGTGCAGCTTCCCCACCAGATCTAGGTGCCAACATCGTGACAGTGCTGACCCCATTTCAGTTTCAACGCTATGACAATGTTGACCCCATCTATTTTGCCCTTTTCCGAAAATTTCCAGCAAGTTTTTCAAAATCTCTTCAAGTCAAAGGGTTTGTTCTTCTTCAAGTCAAAGGCCAGTCGTCAGTACAGCAGATTTGAGTTGAAAAAAAATAGCACGCAGCCATTAGCATCTTCTGACTCTATTTTGGAGAAAAGTTAATTTGTGCAGGGAAAGGAGCCAACGCAATTAGATTAAGTCTAGCAGAACTTGGAGCCCGAGCCCAGGACAGGGAGATTTATGTGGATGGAGACTTTGCATCATTCGACTCAAAATAGGAATTGGGGCTGAAGATCAGACAGCACCTTGGCGACGTTGGTCGTGGAGCCCCGTGCAGATGGACACGGGGGATAAGCTCTGTTCTGGCCGAGCTGGGACTGCTCCTTTGGGATATGCCATTGGTGGCCAATCCCATGGGTTTGTAGGGAAAATGTTGACAAAGGTGGTTACCAAAGATGAGAATCTTCTTTTTTTTTTTCTTTTTTTGACCGAGCTCAGTTGTGCTGATTCTTTCCCCAGGAAAATGCTTTTTTTTCTTGAAAATAGCTGCGACCACAGCGCTGCCGAGAGCCGAGGTGGCACCAGCAGAGCTTCCCCATCCCAATGGGGCAGAAGCCCTGAGAGCAGCCTGGTGAGGGCAGAGGACCTGGGGACAGGACTCAGTGCCTTGGTGGCACATCCAGAGCAGGGGACAGCCCCAGCTGGGGACAAAGCCAGCGGTGCTCAGCGTCTTCGCTGTTGTCCCATGGCGTCCCCAGCTCTGTGTGATGACAGCTCCCAGACTGAGCCTGTTTTGTGGGCTTTATTCCAAAAAACAAGAGCCCTAAGCCCACTCTCTGGGATGGAAGCGGAGAGGGTTGCTCCTTTACTTCTTGACATGTCTTGAAAAAAGCCTTAAGGTTGCTTGGCAACGGGTGGATGAAAGCAGTGGCAGCAGCAGCTCCAGAGGGGCCAGCTCCGCGCAGCCGCAGTGCAGCCACTCAGAGCCTTCCCTGCTTGCCTGACAACAGCTCCCAGCTCTGTTTTTGCTGAAAATTGCAGTTTTTCCCAAGCAAAGCATCAGCCCGCAGCTGCTCGGACACGGTCACGGAGGCAGGTGGCATCCTGCAGTCGCAGATTGGCCTCGAGCTACGAGGAGGCAGTGGATGGGACCCCGCAGCCCTGCTGGGCACTGCTCTGAGTGGGGAGGAAAAGTGTAGGGCTGAGCAGGCTGGGAACACCAGGAAGAGGTAGGGCTAGGGTCAGAAAAACGGCAAGGAGCGTGGTTTGAAAGTGGGAAAAGTAAAAAGAGGAAGGTGTGTAATGATGGTATTCCCCAGCTGCAGGCTCTGCAAAGACACTGAGGGCAGGGCTGGTTCCTGACCCCATCCCAGAGGGGATCCGTTGGAGGAGGAAAGCTCAGATGTGGAAATACAGAGCATGGGC
This sequence comes from Penelope pileata, assembly GCA_013396635.1. Taxonomy (NCBI): domain Eukaryota; kingdom Metazoa; phylum Chordata; class Aves; order Galliformes; family Cracidae; genus Penelope; species Penelope pileata. The sequence continues at coordinate 19,514 of WBMW01002309.1, forward strand.
ACAGAGAGCAAAGTGAAGATTTGGGGTTGTTGCGCTCTCGTGTGTCTTGCGTGGACGTTGGCCACCCAAGCCAACGAAGGGAGCTGCTCCTCGTGCAGGACGTGAAATCGTTGGCAAGAGGAGCTGCCAAAAGCAGGAGCTCAACGTGCTTCAAAGGCCGTGCTTAGAGGTGGCACACGCAGAATGCAGGATGCTCTCCCAAGGTCCTGGTGCTGGGGGACAGCAGCTAAATCCCATCCCACGCTGTCGTGGCTCCCGTGGTGGAGGAGCTGGTCTGGGTCGTCGGGTTTCTGCGAGGTTCCTCTTCCAGGTCACGTTCAGCATCACTTGATGTTAAATCCTTCAGGTGGGCCCCTTGCTCCTGCAAGCTGGTCTTCAAGGATCTGGCCGCTGTACCCTGTCACCTTCCTCTTTGCCACCCCAAAGCAGCACAGGTGCTCCAGACTTTATGGGACTCAACCCCGATTTTGGTATGGACCTTACTCAGAGGGTGGTGAGGCCCTGGCACAGAGCCCAGAGAGCTGTGGGTGCCCCATCCCTGGCAGTGCCCAAGGCCAGGCTGGATGGGGCTTTGGGCAGCCTGGGCTCATGGACGTGTCCCTGCCCATGGCAGGGGCTGGAGCTGAGTGGGCTTTAAGGTCCCTTCCAACCCAAACCGTTCTGGAACTCTGTGATTCAACAAAAGCAAACAAAGACATTCTAGCCACTGGCTTTCTTCAGGCAGCTGTAAGGAGGTGGATGGTTTGGGTTTGCTTCTCGAGATGTCAGAGGGGCTCCTGTCCATGTAGGGATGGAGGTGCTCTCCCATGCTCTCTCCCATGGCATTTTTTGATGTTTTAAAAGGAAAAAGTGGACAGGAGGCATTTTTAAGCCCAGTTCTGCCACCCTGCACCCACAAACCTAAACACAGAATGATTAAGGTCGGAAAAGACCTCTACCATCACCAAGTCCGACTGCCAACCCATCCCCACCATGCTCACTGTGTCCCCAGGTGCCACATCTCCACATTTCTTGAACACCTCCAGGGATGGTGACTCCACCACCTCCCTGNACCCCTCCAGGGATGGTGCCCCCCCCCCCTCCCTGGGCAGCCTGTTCCAGTGCTTGACCACTCTTTCAGAGAAGAAATTTTCCCTAATATCCAACCAGAACCTACCCCAGCGCAGCTTAAGGCCATGACCTCTCTTGACCAACCCCTTTGGCCTTCCCCATTTGTAACCTGGTCCAAAGGAAAGCACCCCGAGACAGTGCTTTAGCACTGCATCACCTTTCTGCCCTCGCGGATGGCTGAGCAGAGCAGATGCCCGTGGCAGCCCGTACCTGTGTCGGGTGGGAAGGGGTTTGGTCCCGGCACGGTGCCCCTGCCCTGCTCGGCCGGCGCACGGGGCCGCGGGCTGCTGCCGTTGGTTGTGGGGAAAGCAACTGGCCTGAGCTGAGCTGGCTCCAGTGGGTCACAGAACTCAAAGGGGGCCCGAGGTGCCTGCACGCCCTGCCCGCTGCTGATAGCTGTAAAAAAATAGAAAATAAATATGTATATACATATAAAAATTGAGATCTCTCCCCAAGAGCTCGTCGCAACAACGCTGGTTGATTCACTGCCCACCAGGAAACCAACACCACGTACTTTGGGGTCAGGGTCAAGGCTTGCATCTGTTCTGTAGATCAATAATATATTTCTATAAATGGGTTTTGAGCACCACTGGAAGGAGGGGATGAGGACCGACATGTCCGTGCTCCCCGTGTCACCTTGCTCCCTGGGTGCATTCCAGCTACGTTGTGCTGGGCACTCCTGGCTTTCAGTCAATGAAAATCAAATGGGAAAATGCTGCTGTTAAGCCTCACGTCGTTATAATTTTCATTTACATGGGTTTTTACAACTTTAGCTGCAGCTGAACTTGGGGAGCACGCAGCAAACGCTTGCGTTCGTGTTCAGTGCCTTCTGCACCTCTGCTGGGCAGTGATGCAACAAACAGCTACAGCCATGCACCAGGAAGAATCATCATGGGACAGGCAGAGCCTTATGGCACCAGTGCTGGCTCTGGTGCTTTGTGCTGGGGCTGGCAAGGGACAAAAGGGGACCATGAGGGTGGCACGGGGCCACCGATCGAGGCAAGCACATGGCATGGGCTCCACGTGTGCTTTAGCTGCAGAGCACCCTCTGACTTTCTCACTTGCTCGTGGGCTCCTTCAGGAGAGAAACTTTCATTTCTAGGGGTCAAACTGCTCAACCTGGAGAAAAACTGGGGTGTTCTTGTAGTTTTAGCCCCTTCCTGCTGGTCCTGATGCTGAACCTGAGTGCATTTGGTCTCCAAGCACTGCTTGGATGTGATAGCGATGCTTTGAAACCTCCATTTCTGGGGGTCAAACCACTCATTTTGGAGGAAAAAAAGAGGGTGTTTTTTAAATTTGAACCCTCCCTGCTGGTCCTGATGCTAAACCTGGGTGCATTCAGTCTCAAAGCACTGCATGGAAGCGACAGCAATGCTCCAAAATCTCCACTTCTAGGGGTCTGAGCGCTCAGTTTGGAGAAAATCCAGACCCCCTGAGCATCCAGACCCCCTGAGCATCCACCCCCAAGGCAGGGTGCAGGACAGCGGCACCCCCAGGTGCCTGCACNGTGGATGGTTTGGGTTTGCTTCTCGAGATGTCAGAGGGGCTCCTGTCCATGTAGGGATGGAGGTGCTCTCCCATGCTCTCTCCCATGGCATTTTTTGATGTTTTAAAAGGAAAAAGTGGACAGGAGGCATTTTTAAGCCCAGTTCTGCCACCCTGCACCCACAAACCTAAACACAGAATGATTAAGGTCGGAAAAGACCTCTACCATCACCACGTCCGACTGCCAACCCATCCCCACCATGCTCACTGTGTCCCCAGGTGCCACATCTCCACATTTCTTGAACACCTCCAGGGATGGTGACTCCACCACCTCCCTGGGCAGCCTGTTCCAGTGCTTGACCACTCTTTCAGAGAAGAAATTTTCCCTAAAACCCAACCAGAACCTACCCCGGCGCAGCTTAAGGCCATGACCTCTCTTGACCAACCCCTTTGGCCTTCCCCATTTGTAACCTGGTCCAAAGGAAAGCACCCCGAGACAGTGCTTTAACACTGCATCACCTTTCTGCCCTGGGGGATGGCTGAGCAGAGCAGATGCCCGTGGCAGCACGTACCTGTGTCGGGTGGGAAGGGGTTTGGTCCCGGCACGGTNTCTTGACCAACCCCTTTGGCCTTCCCCATTTGTAACCTGGTCCAAAGGAAAGCACCCCGAGACAGTGCTTTAACACTGCATCACCTTTCTGCCCTGGGGGATGGCTGAGCAGAGCAGATGCCCGTGGCAGCACGTACCTGTGTCGGGTGGGAAGGGGTTTGGTCCCGGCACGGTGCCCCTGCCCTGCTCGGCCGGCGCACGGGGCCGCGGGCTGCTGCCGTTGGTTGTGGGGAAAGCAACTGGCCTGAGCTGAGCTGGCTCCAGTGGGTCACAGAACTCAAAGGGGGCCCGAGGTGCCTGCACGCCCTGCCCGCTGCTGATAGCTGTAAAAAAATAGAAAATAAATATGTATATACATATAAAAATTGAGATCTCTCCCCAAGAGTTCGTCGCAACAACGCTGGTTGATTCACTGCCCACCAGGAAACCAACACCACATACTTTGGGGGCAGGGTCAAGGCTTGCATCTGTTCTGTAGATCAATAATATATTTCTATAAATGGGTTTTGAGCACCACTGGAAGGAGGGGATGAGGACCGACATGTCCGTGCTCCCCGTGTCACCTTGCTCCCTGGGTGCATTCCAGCTACGTTGTGCTGGGCACTCCTGGCTTTCAGTCAATGAAAATCAAATGGGAAAATGCTGCTGTTAAGCCTCACGTCGTTATAATTTTCATTTACATGGGTTTTTACAACTTTAGCTGCAGCTGAACTTGGGGAGCACGCAGCAAACGCTTGCGTTCGTGTTCAGTGCCTTCTGCACCTCTGCTGGGCAGTGATGCAACAAACAGCTACAGCCATGCACCAGGAAGAATCATCATGGGACAGGCAGAGCCTTATGGCACCAGTGCTGGCTCTGGTGCTTTGTGCTGGGGCTGGCAAGGGACAAAAGGGGACCATGAGGGTGGCACGGGGCCACCGATCGAGGCAAGCACATGGCATGGGCTCCACGTGTGCTTTAGCTGCAGAGCACCCTCTGACTTTCTCACTTGCTCGTGGGCTCCTTCAGGAGAGAAACTTTCATTTCTAGGGGTCAAACTGCTCAACCTGGAGAAAAACTGGGGTGTTCTTGTAGTTTTAGCCCCTTCCTGCTGGTCCTGATGCTGAACCTGAGTGCATTTGGTCTCCAAGCACTGCTTGGATGTGATAGCGATGCTTTGAAACCTCCATTTCTGGGGGTCAAACCACTCATTTTGGAGGAAAAAAAGAGGGTGTTTTTTAAATTTGAACCCTCCCTGCTGGTCCTGACGCTAAACCTGGGTGCATTCAGTCTCAAAGCACTGCATGGAAGCGACAGCAATGCTCCAAAATCTCCACTTCTAGGGGTCTGAGCGCTCAGTTTGGAGAAAATCCAGACCCCCTGAGCATCCAGACCCCCTGAGCATCCACCCCCAAGGCAGGGTGCAGGACAGCGGCACCCCCAGGTGCCTGCACTCCCCCGCGCTCCCACCCACCCCCAGGACCCCACGTGGGGATGAGACCCCAGACACCTACGGTTGAGCCCAGCGGGGGCTCTGGGGGCCGCGCTGGGCTGCAGTGGGGCCGCCAGCATTTCGGGTTTGACGGCCACGCCGCTCTCGCTCCTCTCCGGCCCGCACAAGCCTGGCAGCTGGGCAGCTTTCTCCAGCGATGGCAGGAGCTGGTCCAGCTGCTCCAGTTCGGCAGCAAACTAAGAGAGGAAAAGAGAGCACAGGTCGGTGAGCGCGCCCGTTGCGATGCATCGGGATGAGTGTGCTTTGCTTTCGCACACACACGGCTCCGAAATGTCCCCAAAACTCTTTGATTGCAGCAATGAGGAGCACTGAGCGTGCTCTGATAGAATCATGGAATCCTTAAGGTTGGAAAAGACCTCCAAGACCAAGTCCAACCATCGACCCATCCCCACCGTGCCTGGATACAGAATCATAGAATCGTTCAGGTTGGAAAAGACCTCCAAGATCATCGAGTCCAGCCATCAACTCATCCCCACCATGCCCACTAAACCATGTTTGTAAATAGAATCATGGAATCACTAAGGTTGGAAAAGACCTCCAAGATCACCAAGTCCAACTGTTGACCCATTCCCACCATGCCCACTAGACCACAGAATCATGGAATCACCAAGGCTGGAAAAGATCTCCAAGATCACCAAGCCCAACCACTGACCCATCCCCACCATGGCCCACTACGCCATGTCCCCACGTGCCACATCTATGGCACCTATGGGATTTCTCCTTCCTTCAGCAATGCTGACTGCAAGCTGCCCCAGAGGCTTCTGGAGAGTCAGGGAAGCCCCTTCAGAAGTCAGCTTGCCCATTCTTTGGTGAACAAATAAAATTCTGGAAGGGGAGCTCATCTCCTCCTCCCCACCCTCGTCCCGTGGCAGGGCTGGAGGTGAAGGCTCTGGTGCTTGGTGAGCTCTGCAGCCCATGGTTGGGGTTATTTCTGCACCCCAGGGTGGGTTTGATTCCTCTGCATCCTCTGGGCAATGAAACAAAAATCAGCCCCTTGGGAAGGAATCACCCCCAGATCGCACCAACATCAGTGAGCCTTCAAAACCACTCCAAAGGGGGTGGTGGTGTTGGGATGGAATTAAGCAAAGCTGGGACAACCCCAGATGAATGCACATCCTACTCATAGACAAACAACAGGACACGGATCCTGGGGATGAGGATGTCCCCTCTGTGCCATGTCCCCAGCACTGAGCCCCATCAGCGCAATCACAGAATTGTTAAGGTTGGAAAAGACCTCCAAGATCATCAAGTCCAACCACCAGCCCATCCCCACCATGCCCAGTACGAGATGGAGTTCTGCACCTAGGGCCAACCCACAGCCACCTTCAGCCACTTTTTTAAGGACCATTACTCAGTATCGATTATTTCAAAGCTTTGAGATGGTCCAAATTATTCCCTGTTCCCATACGAAATAGCCCATGTATATCACATATAACCCAGTCTTTGTGTTGCAGCTGCACCAAAGCATCGTTATGAATGGCTCCACCAGCACGGCCATATGTAACCAGCAGCTGTTTAAAATGGAAGAGAATTGGCTTTGTTAATTGGCTTTGTTAATAGACATATCTGTGATTCTGCTCCAAGAAAAGTGACTTTAGAGGATAACTGCCCCAAAGTGCACTCCTGTGCCTGCCTTGGGCGTGCAACAACATCGATGGGTTGGGAAAATACCATCCAGCTCCTCCAGCCCTCATCAAGGCTGAGAGTGGACGCTCAGCCCAAGGACTTGAGCAATTGGGAAAGGTGCTGGGTAAGGGATTTGTGCTGGTGGGTGTCATAGCAGCAGGTAGTAAGGGTCCAAGATAAATGAGCTTTGGCTAAAAGGAGAAAAACATCTCAAGGGGAGCCAAATGTTTGAAAATCTAAGGGCACTTACGGAAAGTCTGGCTGCTACCACGCAGTAATTAATAGACAACCTGCAAGCACCTGGAAAGCCTTTGTGTTTGATGGAGGGGCTCAAGGTTATCATTCTCCACGGGTCCAACTTGAAGGAATTCTCTCCAGGTCTATCCAAGTGCAGTGAGAAAAACTGCAAAAGACAGCTCTGTCTGCTTGCATTATTTCTTGCTTTCCCTCCCTCTTTTCTGAGGAAGGAGAAAAAAAAGTCAATTTCAGCAAGCACCTCACAAAGGGAAAACACAGGAGAAATGCTGGAGAGAAAGCCAGGATCCGGGGGGGGCTGAGCCCCCACAGCCCCCTCCGACGTCCCCATCAATGTCACGGATTTCCTTCCTGACCTTGAGCAGGGCTTCTTCCCCATCCTTACAGCCCCACGGAGGTGGATTGGTGTTTTTAAGACACACGACAAGGCACGCTGTTTTTTCCTCTTTGCAGTGGCATTTTGAGAATTAAACGATGTTTAGGCAACGCTGATGATGAAAGGTGTAACACGAGCAGCAGGCATCAAGAGCACGATTTATAATGAACCTCAGGGCTGGTTTTTCCCCCTGCATGCTTTCCATCAACCCCAAACCCAAGCTCTCTGATGCAGGATGTATCCTTGCAGGCTCACAGAGCTCCACTGCGGGTTGTGGCGTGTGCTTTCCTTCCAGTTGATGAGATGAATGCAATTAGCAGCAGCCCGTGGTGACCTCCACGCGCTGCGGGACGACGCTGTCACCTCTCTGCTGGGACGCACTCCAGGAGGAATCCTTCCTCCAGCAACCACGGGGAGCAGAAGGCTGGGAAACCAAATGGCAGTGCTGCAAACGGGGGGAAAAAAAGCAAAAAAAAAGCAAAAAGCAAAGTGCTGGGTGTCCAGGAGAGCTGGTACAGAGCGGAGCACCCTCCTTTCCTGGAAGGGTTCTCGGAGAAGCACGGGGCATCTCCCAGCAGAAGGAAGCGAGGCCGTGTTCTCAGAAAGGAGTGCAAGGCAGAGGCTGATCAGAAATTCATCACGGTCAGGGTCCTGCCTCCAAATCCCATGATTTTATCGCTAGCTGCAGATCATTGGAATTTTCTGCAAAGCCCCAGTTCCTGGAGGAGGCGATTTCCATACGGCTCTCTGACTGTCAGCGCGTCTCTTTTTGTTGCTTTTTTTTTTTTT